>OX336374.1:11886815-12486815 GCA_946902895.1 Fragum fragum
GAAACGTTGTCTGCTACTTTTTTCAGTTTGGATCAGCCCAAAATTTTGTCGTTTTGAAATTTTCTTGGTTCTAGGCTTTCACAAAGTAGTCAATGCGTCTTCTGCATTATGGATACGCGCTCAAGCAATTTTTCTGCTTTCAATACTGTTTTCTACATCTAAAACATACCGTCGTTAGGCGTGCAAAATGTAACTTCAACTTTATTCAAGCTGTAGTTACGACGATACCTTTTTCGGTCGTCTGCAATCTATTAGTCTCAAACGTACCTTATTTGAAAGCGTGAATTAACGAGGTACCAATACGGCATCTTCATTCATCTCTCTTGACATTTAAAGTTTCTTCAGTGATGATTAAAGCCGATTTTCTAAATGGATTTTCGATTGGCGGTAAAATGTTTCTCTGATACCCTTAAATGTTAGCAAATACCAGTACTTGGAATTTCGTCGAAAATATTGTTATTTCAGCGAAAAGTGATTCGAGGTAGACACTTTAAATATCGTTCTTGCGATATCACCATTATCACGTGTGATGCTGAACCCAGAATGTTTCTATTTTGGCAGGAGATATAGACCAAAATCAGCATGCACATATGTGCAGTCTGATCTTAGTCTACACAACCTGCTTGTTCCTTTTAACCTTTCCCTGTTCAGTTCATGGTTTTTAACGTCCCTGTGATTTTATAATTGAGAAACATTGTAGAAAAAGAAGAAATTGCTTGTAACAAGCAATTTCTCATTTTTCCAAAAAAATGTTCTACCCTACTAAATGACTATTTTCCAAATTAAATCCAGTTTTAAATTTCGTCTGCAAAACTTTCAAATTTGGACGGGTCTAAAATTTTGCAAAGCTTGAAAGCGTTAAGTATGAGTTGTTTGAAATATAAATGTTCGAAATTAATATTAACCAACATTTAGTGATTCCAGTGTCTTCAGTCCTTTGATTTTTAAATGAAAGTCTGTAGATTATTTTATCCAACATGATAAGGGTTAATTGACGGGTCGCTGGCCACGCCCACTGACCTCTAACAGGAAGTTCAACTAAGAAATTAACCCATTCCAACACAAGCCCTCCTTTTTACGACCCTCAAGAAAAAAGCTTTGGAAAACATTGTGGAAAATGAAGAAATTGCTTGTTACAAGCAATTTCTTCATTATCCAAAATGTTTTCCATCCAAAATGACTAAAAAAATTAAAATTCCAACAACTTGAAATTGCCGTCTGCATCTTCTTTCAATTTGGATCAGTGCAAAATTCTGTTGAGTGGGAATGGGTTAAACAGGGCTATATTTAGCAAAAGAAATGGTAAGTAGACTATAACACCAAGAAAACAATGTGTGTTTGAGAAACACTTTGCCCCTGTAACCTTTTTCGGAAATGTGACCTTGACTTTGTCGCAAGACCTCACCCAGGAATCAGAAGATTCGTTTAAATGAGAGCAATATGGGTTTGATATTTTGAACAGGCTTAAAGTATGGTAAATGTTAAGTTTCTGATTAGGTTTTCAGAAGTTGACCTTGACAAATGACCTTGATCTCGTCATATGACTACAGTATTTCCGTCATATAGCGGCGGTTGGGGCATCTAACCGTCGATTCCTAGTGTTCCTCACATAAGTACTACCACTTCATCCTTTCCGAGAACCCAGCTGCTCATCCCGCTAAGGTTTGCGATTATTCATCCATTGGTGGTAGATAAATGTCGAAGAGGATAATCGCTACGGCCGGGGATCGAACCCCGGACCCCTTGACTAGGAGTCCTAATTGTTAATGATAATATTTTTGGTTAGGTTTTTGCAGAATTTTGACCGTAACAAGTGACCTTGACATTGTCACTTGATCTTGACAATTTTATCTACAGATGCATATCAACGAGTATCATCATGCCTAAAACGGGCTTTGTATCTTGGATAGACCGGCTGAATTACTCACGGACAACAGTAAAACAATATGCCCGTAATCTTTCGATTAAGTGCATGAAAATAATTACATGTAGTTGCTACCGTAAAGTCGTAACTACAGTTTGAATAAGCTGAAATTAGATGTTTAAGTTTTCAAGTTAACCAAATTTCTGAACATAATTGTTGGAGTTCAGAGATTACTACGAGTATAAAATTTAATGGAAGATTCGAATGGTCCACCATCTTAAATTCGCCAATTCCATATTAATACCAAATTCTCGACCCCCCCCCCCCCCCTCACACACACAAACAAACACACAACAACCAAAAAACCCGAAACGTCAACAATAACAACAACATTATGTACATACCTTTTCTCTTAGGGTCATAAATCAGATCACCTCTCAGCAAAATATGGTTGTAACATTTTGAATAAACTCATCTCAAACCAAAAATATCATATGATGAAATGGTGATGGATATACCAGTATTTTATTGGTTTGTTTGAACGGGGGTTTAACGCCACATTTAACAGTATTTCAGTCATATCGCGGCGACTGGAGCACCTAGCCACGGATTCCTGGTATTTCTCATGCCAGGACTACCACTACATCCTTCTCGGGCTTCCAGCTACTCGTCCCCTAAGGTTTGCGATTATCCACCCATTGCTGAGAGACAAATGCCGGAAAGGATATTTGCCGTGAACCGGGATCGAACCTTGGACCTCATGATTTAGCGTCCAACGAGCTAACAATTGCGCTATCGCCGCGGCAATATTCCAGTATTTTTGTCCAATACTGGTTAAATTGAATCTTCTTTTTTGTCCATTCGATTTGTACTCATTAAAATTTTGTCCCTTATCTCTATCAAAGTTCAATATTAAATCTTGGATTAATTCCATAACACATTGCTAGACGACAAATTTTAGGCTGGTCAAAATTCAAAAGAGTTACAGGCAACAATTCAAAGGTAGTCGAAAATTAGATTTGTACAACTTTCTTGGTAAAAACATTGTGGAAAATGAAGAAATTGCTTGTTACAAGCAATTTCTTCATTTTACACGATGTTTCCCCATATTATTTTTCAAAAAGCGTAATTAGGGAGGAATAGGTTGACAGCATTTCCGTAGAACGAGCTCATGTGACCAGAGTCTCTTTCTGGAATCCTATCTGTACACTTAATGTTTCGAGCGAAATAGTTGTAGAACATTTACTTTAAGATATATACCATTAAAAATATGCAAATAACTTGAGTATTTTTTATTAAACAGAGTCTCCCACAAAATGTATTGTCTTTATACAAAATTTAATTGACCAATTGCGGTTTTAAATCAAATAATCAGTTGACCAAGGAATTCATTCATTTTGACCAGGAGTGAGTTTGGAACTCCTACATTGGCCGCCATTTTTGTTAAGCTTTTTTGTTGGTTTGAATAAATAAATGTTGTACAGCTTATTCTGGCAGAGTCATTGGTTGGGGCAAATGAAGTAAGTAGGCCATACCAGCAATTGGTCAACAACGATTTGGTAAGTTAGATAAAGTATCCTTCTTTGACAACAATTATAATATTTGTGTTTTACTATGCTAAAGGTCTAGTTCTAGTTACAAATCTTTAAAAGGTGGTTATACAGCTAACCCTTGTTATGCTGAATAAAGTTCTCTATAAACTTACATCAAGTCAAGGGCTCAGAGGACTAGAAGTACAAGCTGTGGGTTAATATTCATTTTGAGAATTTATGTAATAAACAACTCTGACTTAAAAAGGACAAGCAGGTGGTATAGACTAAGACCAGACTGCACATTTGTGCAGACTGATCTTATTCTATACCTCTTGCCAAAACAGAAATAATCCCGGGATCAGCATGAGAAGGATTACATAATCCTATTTCAAAACTGCATTGAAATCAAAGTTCTGTGAGCACTGAACAGCCCTGATGTGGGTCAACATTTCTTTTGTTAATTCTGGCTTAAACCATCACACAGATTGTGTAGACTAAGATCAACCTGCAAAATGTACAGGCTGATCTTAGTCTATACGTCCTGCCAAAGCACAAATATTCCATGTTCATTATGATAAGGGTTAAAGATCAACAAAAAACTTGCAAGGCATTATAAACATAATATTACATTAAAGCCATATCTTTCCCAAAAACATTCAACAAAATTAATAAGAAAACCATTATCCAGGTTCAAAAGCATCAGTTATAATGACATTTCTTGAAATTACTATGTCAGTCATGAAAATGTTCGTAAAGCTTAGTCATTGACACCTGTGTAAAGAACAGTCAATGCTAAAAATTATCGAATATTTCCAGTGAATAATCGGTGCAGTTATCTCGATGCTCAATTTGAGCATGTTATGCTCAGGTGAGCTATACTGATTTTATAAATAATCATAATTATGAAGTTCTGAATATAACAAGAATACTAGACATTGTTGAAAAGCGGACTAATACCCCCCAACAGCGCTTGTCCATATACAAGTGCTATCCGCCAAAAGCCTTAACAAAAAATTGACTTTTTTGATACAGGGCCATAAATCCGTCAAAAATGGACCATAAACAAATAGGATATGCACATGTCTGACTTATACAGAGTGTTTGTGTGAAATTTGAATCAAATTCGTCCAATGGTTGCTGAGAAATTGAGCGGACATGATTTTTCACTAAAGAGCAATAACTCCATCAAAAATCAGTGGACCAAAACCAAAATAGAATATGCACATCTCTGCTTGACACTGATTATATCAGTGAAGTTTGAATCAAATCCGTCCAATAGTTACACAGAAATTGAGCAGACACGAAAAAGCTACAGACAGACGGACGGATGGACCGACAAACTGCCGGACTGACCAACAAGCTAACTCCTATATACCCCCCAAACAAAGTTTAGGGGGATATCATAAAGCCAGCAAATATAGCCAAAATAGTCAAAGACAGTCTGTTTTATTTGGCAGTCTAAAAGAATGACTTCATGAAGTTACTGAGTAACAAAACACAAAATTGTTTTACTGAAAGATCAAATTATTTTGTCATAATTGAACGTTTTTGTTAAATGTAATTCTCACACAAATAAATCTATAAAAATATTTACCTTTTCTTTATAAACAATAATATTGATATCAAATAAGATGTGCTTATGAAACACAATAACACATAACAGGAATAAACGTTTGACCTTGGTATGTGACCATGACCTTATCACATGACCTTGACCTTGACATGCGTATTATAGATGTATTATCTTGACAAATATGAGCATTGTATCTTGAATAGGCTGGTAGTAATTGGCAATGTAAAGATTTTTAGTTAAGTTTTGCAGATAGACAGACCAACAAATTGAAAGACGGGATGATGGACAGACAGATAGACAACGGTAAAACAATATGCCCCCGATCCTTCTATGCGGGGGCATAAAAATATCAATGACAATCATGTTCATTATCTAATTTATAAATAATTTCCCCACATCATTTAGCTTTTTGACGCCCTCCTGGAAAAAGCTTTTGAGAACATTGTTGACAGTGAAGAACTTGATTTTTACAAGCAATTTCTTCATTGAGCACAATGTTTTCTACCTTAAAATAGCAAAGATCTTTTTAAAATTCACCAGCTTTAAATTGTCCTCTTCTATGTCCTTGAATTTAGATTAGTATTAAATTTTGTCATGATGTTATGGATTAAAAATGACCTAACAATACCATATATGGAACTGTATTTAAAGTGCCGCCATTCTTGTTAAACATTTTTGTTGGTTTGGCAAACTAAATTTCATAACTACAGCTTATTCAAGCTGTAGTTAGGACATTTAGTTTGCAAACCAACTATTTTATACTTTTTTACATGCTGCTGGCCATAAATTTTGCAAAATAATGCCATTAAAAATATAAGCGCAGCTTCCTTGCCGGAGTTATGGGTGGAGCCTAGGGAGTCAGTGGGCGGGGCCAGCGATTTGTCAATTACATAAACCTTAATTCAAAAATCAGGTCAAAACAAAGTGATGAAGGAAACAACCAGTGAATCTATGAACTTTGGATTAGCACAAAACATTCTTACCTGCATATTTCAATACAAAAGGCAATGAGAGTCCTATAATGCTCACCTGAGTCTCCTTGTGAGCATTACGATACAACATCTTGTGTTTGCTTATTGCTTTGAAGGAAAATTTGATTTTCCACTCAATCTGTGGTTCACATGAAATATCAAAATTTTCCTCCACAGCTCTCAGCAAATACATGATGTTGTATCTCTACAGTAACATAATATTCCCTATTTATTGGACAAGAAAAGTTGCTGGTAATTGATAATTATCAGAGGGAGGTTTAAGACTATTTTGGGTACTGATGAAAGTTTTACAAATATCAATAGGCAAAAC
The DNA here is from genome assembly GCA_946902895.1 of Fragum fragum. Taxonomy (NCBI): domain Eukaryota; kingdom Metazoa; phylum Mollusca; class Bivalvia; order Cardiida; family Cardiidae; genus Fragum; species Fragum fragum. Next base: position 11,893,087 of record OX336374.1, read on the forward strand.
TGAAATTAATCCTACATTTTTGACAGAGAAAATGAAAAGAAAAATTATATAAAAACAATAAAGCAATAAAGTATATTGATATGGTCTGCATGTGTCAATTTGGAGACATAAAATAAATGAGATATGCTTTGGCTTGACATTTAAAGATATGTATGTGAAAAGCTTTGGAAAACATTGTGGGAAATGAAGAAATTGCTTGGATCAAGCAATTTCTTCATTATCCGCAATGTTTTCTATCCAAAAAGACAAAAAAATTCAAAATTCCATCAACTTGAAATTGTTGTCTGTAGCTTCTTTCAATTTGGAGACATAAAATAAATAAGATATGCTTTGGCTTGACATTTAAAGATATGTATGTGCCTCAGATCAAGTTATACGACAAGAGTCTCAAAGAAATGCAAAATAAAAACAAGATGTGTTAGTGAAATACTTATGCCCCAGTAAAAGCTAATTTTCTGGAAAATAACCTTCATTTGGACATCGGACATTTGAACTTCAATACATAGGATTGTTTGAATGGGGTTTAAATCCACTTTCATTAGTATTTCAGTGATACCACTGGAGTAGCTAACCATGCATTCCTGGTATTTCTCACACCAGTACTACCACTGCATCCTTCCAAAGCCTCCAGATGCTCTTTTCACATAGGTTTACGATTATCCATCCATTGGTGAGAGACAAATGTAGGAAAGGATATTCGCCGCAACTGAGGCTCAATAAATCGGTGTTGACATAAAGTACCTATGTACCAGGTATAAATATTGTATCTTAACCCATCACATACATTCCTGCTTTTTTACACACACATCCTAAAGAAAAAAGCTTTAGAAAATATTGTGGGCATTTATGAAATTACTTGTCACAAGATTTCTTCAATGTCTACAATATTTTCTACCCAAAGAGGCTAACTCAAAGAAGCAAAGTTTTTTTTAAATTCACACAACCAACAATTTTCACCTGCAACATATAACAATGTGGACTGGCATTATATTTTGCATTGTGGTAATGGGTTAAAGACTTTTGGTGTTAAAGGAAACATGAAGCTTACAGGTTAAGCTTTCAGATTGCATACCTTATATGAACATGTATCTTAAATAGTTTTGGAGAAAATTTCATATTAGAAGGTTCAGTTTTCAACAGACAGATGAACACTTTTAAAACAATATGCCCCAATCATTCCCTGCAGCAGCATAAAAAGATAAATACATCATACAAAAAAAACAAAAACAAACAAATCCAAAATAATACAATTTGTCAATAAAATATAGAGATATGATAAGTCAAAATGGACATAACAATACTGAACTACGAATCTTCTAAATTTTTTAAACCAATAACTGCTTTGATAGCCCCAAGATATCAACAGTAGAAATCATTTTGGGAGGAGAAATTGTTTGTAACAAAAATATTTTTTTGACTCCTAATACTATTTTAACAATTACCTCCCACAATGAACACACTTTTTTCACTCCCCTAAATGAAAATGATTGTGAAAACATTGTGGAAAATAGAGAAATTACTAATTTTATCATTTCTCACAATGTTTTCTATCCATCACAATGTTTTCTACCCAGTAAAACAAGATTTTCATAATTTCTTCGACTTGATATTGTTATTTGTGACATCTTTGAGTGTGTGTACTTTTTTCCACTTCAGAAAGGTCTGCAAATTCAATAAAAGGAAATGGATTAATACAAAAATATACTAGTGCAAAGAAATACCTCTAAAATAATACATGAATGCCATTTTCAATAACATAATAACGTTTCCATGTTAATAGATTGACATGCCTACATATATAACAGTACAGATCGAAAATGGACATCTCTAAACTATGATTATTATAAGTGCAATGAACTAAGTCATTTAAAATAAACTGTCTGGTCATAAAAAATCAAGAAATAAGACCAATTTTTAACAATACCCAATTATTAATGATTAATACACTGGACCATGATGGCCCTATATCACTCACCTCAGTATGATAGCTCAAGGGTTTATGATATATACAAAATATAAAAGCTCTATGTCTAAAGTTTATATGGAGAATATTTTTAAAGTTTTTCTTCTCTATCTAGGCATGCTGAAGATCCAACAATAAAGGGATAATTTTCAGAGTATTGTAACTCTTTGGAGTATTTTGGTACAAGGTCAATGGATGATGATATATACCAAATATCAAAGCTCTAGGCCTTTGGTTTAGGAGGAGAAGATTTTTTTAAATTTTCACTTGGTTGCCATGGAGGGACAAATGGCCAAATTAACACCAGACAATGATCTATCACAATAGCTCAAGCAGAGCCATTTGAAACAGAGTGTGAATTTAGAATTGCTATCATTTTGTCAACCATATTAATTCTATGGATATTAACCCTTTCTCACAGAACTTGGCTTTTGGATACCCCCTCTACGAAAAACCTTCAAAAAAATTGTAGAAAATGACATAATTGCTAGTTTTAAGCATTTTCTTCATCACAAACAATGTTTACTTCCCAAAAGAGTGAATACTTAACCTGTTACCAGACAACAAAATTTTAAACTGGTCCCAACTGAAAAGAAAAGTTGCAGACAACATTTCAAATTACCATAAATTTTGAAAATAGGTGCCAAATAACTTAAACACGAAAACTTGTATGCCAACATTTTTTAAAATCATTTCGTTAATGCATGTTTTTCTAACAAAAAATTACCTTGAGGTGTCACTATGAAATTTGACCTAATATATCAATAGATCTGCTTACATTATGAAAACATCTGTTCAAAAATTATTTTGAAATAAAATATCATTTGTAGAGTTTTTGGCAAGCCAAGCTAAATTTATGCAATATCAGACCCTATTTTAAACATTTGATCATGAAAATGTTCCTCAGGGAACTGTTCAAATACTACACATAATCACTATAATTTTCAATATTTCGGCAAAAATTCCTCTTACACAAAAAGGCATTAATCAATATTTTCTTTTTCTTGATAAACGCATTTTTTGCCAAAATATTGAAAATTAGAGTGATTATGTACAGTAAGTTTTTCATTTGGCTTAATCCTACTAAAACAAATGTTTAACCAAATCCCACTCAATGACCCTTTTAGACACCCCCAGGGAAATAAGCTTCCAAAAACATTGTGGAAAATGAAGAAATTGCCTGTTACAAGAAATTTCTTCATCATCCACGATGTTTTCAACCAGAAAGGTAAAAAAAATTGTATAAGCTTTGAGTTGTCATCTGCTACTCCATTCAATTTGAACCAGTTTAAATTTGGCGTCTGGTAATGGGTTAAACATAACATTTTATCAGAGGTCAAATAAGTGTGACATCTTATTTTGAACTCACAAATTAATACAGGAGGTACAGCAAAAACAAGAAAATCTTATTCAATTTTCAGCACTTATACACATGTACTTTAATATTTGACTTTGATTAATGAAATTTAGAATTGAACATGATCTAATAGAACTGATTTCTTTTAACCCTTTCCTGTAAATCCCTGGTTTTACATTCTGTGTATATATATTTGAGAAAACATTGTGGAAAAAGAAGAAATTGCTAGGAACAAGCAATTTCTTCTTTTTCTAGAATATTTCTTACCCTTCTGGATGACTTTTTTTCAAATAAAATCGACTTTTAATCGTTGTCTGCAAAAACAGGAACGGGTTGAACAAAACATCTACTTTAAAGTGAAAATAAGTATGCTTTTTAATTCTGGAAATCAATCATAAATGTAGGCTCTATGGCAAGGATCATTTAACCTTTTACCACACCATGACACTTTTTGATGCCCTGAAGAAATGTGATCATGATTGAAAAACTCAGTGGGAAAGGAGAAATTGCTTTTAACAAGCAATTTCTTCCTTTTTGACAAGGTTTCTATCCTATTTGGCACTTATTCTTCAAGTCTGCAACTTCTTTCAATCTGGACTGGTAATGGGTTTAAATTATGCTAATAGCAGCACCTTTTATGAAAATTTGACCCAACAAATTCTTTTGACAGAATAGGATATATAAGGAAGGAGTGTTTGGAAATAAACCTTTCCCATCTTTTGAATTTTCAGACTTAAGAAGGTTGCAATCAACAATGAAAATTGGACACGATTTGAAATGAAGCCATCATATGTGGTAGAAAATATTATGGGAAAAGGAGAAATTGCTGGTTACAAGCAATTTCTTCTTTTCCACAATGTTTTGTCAAGTATATAATCACATCAACGTAAATACCAGGGATTAAACAGGAAAGGGTTAAACAAAATCAGTTCTATTAGGTCATCTTCAATGTTAAATTTCATTAATTAACATCAAAATACATGTGCTAAAAATTCCTGGTTTGTACAGGAAAGGGTTAAACCTGGAACCCTATCAGAGGTAGATTGCAGACAGGCAACCAGACTATGTAACTTAAAAAGATAATATGAGGGATAATGTGCTGGGTCCTATGTTTCTGTTCTTGCATGTAATTTCATCATGACACTATCTTTAGGTCGGCTAACTGGTAACATCTTGTAGGTGAGATTCTGATTTGGTTCTAGTACAAACTCGAACTTCTGTAAAAATTCTTCTATCACAGTCTGGAAATAAATAGTTTGATGGAATGTCAAATTATTTATTTTCTCCAAGGCTAACATGAGGACAAAGACACCTTAAACTATTATCCATTTTCACAGAGACATGAGGATAGATGAAACAAGACTGTGCTCTGTAGGTAATAGAGTTTACATAAAGGGCCAATCGAAATATTCTGGGTCTCAAGCACAAAATAATACCTTTAACCCATTCCCACATAATCCTGCTTTTTGATGCAGCAAAAGAAACTGGACTATCACTTTTATTATTTCATGAAATCTCTAAGCCCTTCCATGGCCAATATTTTTAGAGAATCAAAATTTCACTAACAAGTTTTGCTAAGGTCACCCAAGTTTGGTCCAAATTGACAGAGTAGTTTAGGCGGAGGAGTAGGAGATATTTTTAGAAATTGCTGATGATCAACAGCACCAAATAGACAATAGATGGTACTGAGTGATCCTACAAGCTCCCCTTGAGTATGTATGAATAGGTGAGCTACAAAACAGAAGATGCAATCTTTCAACTTATAATCGGTTGATAAACAACCTAAATCATATAAAAGGTAATCACTTTGTCCAGCAGACATAGCACTTTAGTTGAGGGACCAACATCTTTTGCTAAACAAGTAGTTCCGTACAGTTTATGGATCACAGCTGTCAATCAAAAAATCAATTTACCAATCAAATCATTTATCCAAACCATATGTGAACTTTAAAAGCAGACATTGGCCAACCTTAATGTGAAAGATTATTGTTGGTTTGGCCGTTTAACCCTTCCCCGTTTTTGGAAATTTTAGACTAGTCCAAATTGAAAGAGGTTGCAGACGACAATGAAAACTGGCTGCCATTTGAAATGAAACCATCCTATTTGGTAGAAAATATTGTGGAAAAAGAAGAAATTGCTTGTTACAAACAATTTCTTCTTTTTCCACAATGTTTTCTTCAGTAAACAATCACAGGAACGTAAAATCATGTATATGAACGGGAAAGGGTTAAACATTGTAGCTTCAACTTTTTAAAGCTGTAGATATGACCTTTAGGTCACCAACAAACCTTTTTGTTACATGTTACTTGCCATCAATTTTGCAAAATAACCCCATTGGAACTTCTGGTTGGTGTCAGTGGGCAGAGCCAGCAGAGTCAGTTAGCGTGACCAAGTTTTAGACAATTGCTTTCATCCATTCCCACTCAGTGACGCTTTTATAAGCCCCAGAGAAAATGAGTTTTGAAAATATTTCTTCATTATCTACGATACTTTCTACCCTATAAGTAAAGAAAATCCAAAATTTCTTGAGCTTTAAATTGTAATCTGCAACTCCTTGGAGCTATCTTTTTTTCAAATGGTACATCAACCCTATAAGAAAAAAATTGTGACAAGTTATCTTGAAATCCTTCCATAATTGAAGGAGCTATGCCGTGAACAAGGTCAGTTTTGACCTTTGACCTTAACTTGTGACCATGACCTTGAAGCTATCAAAAACCAGGAAAATTTCCTCAGGACAATATCTATAGGAATTTAAATGTGAAGTTTCATCCAAATTTGCCCAAGAGTTGTGGACATATTTGGGCAGACCAATGAAAGGACAGAAAACTGAAGGACAAAGGGATGGACATGCCAACAGAAGAAGGGGTGGCTATATGATCGCTCTTTGGGGAGCATAAAATTTTGTATGTACTCACCATAATAATTGTCCATATGAGTCTTTGTCCTAAACATTGCCGTGGTCCTGCACCAAAACAAAACAGTTTATCCTTATCTTCCTTATTCCTGTAATGTCAGATATCATACATAGAGGCTAAGAGACCATATTTTTTTCAATTTTGACTGATATCCAGGAAAACCTGCCTTAATGACATTTTTTTTTCTTTTCTTTTTTTTAATTTCAGAATAAAATACCTGATTCAGAAATATGAAAAAAAATTGACTAACTTACAATTATTTCGATACTTACACCTTACCAGACAAAAACAACTTAGACAGTCCAAATATAAAGAAGTTGCTTAGGACAAGTTTAAGTTGATGATGTTTTTAATCTGTGTTTTGGAGTACAAAGCAGTGTAGATAATGAAGAAAATGCCTGTAAGGAGCAGTTCTTTCATTTTCCAAAACTTTTTTGGGGGTGAATGTAGCAATAGTCTGAAAATTTTGAGGCCATCAAATTATGTTAACTCTTGTAATGCTGAACTCTGGATATTCTGGTTTTGGCAGGAGGTGTAGACCAATATCAGACTGCACATAATGCAGTCCGATTTTGGTCTACACCTCCTGTCTGTAACTTTCCTGCCATAGTTGTTTATGGCATTGATTTTTAAAAGAAATACTTATTTTTGAACATCAAGTTCAATCAGTATTTTCAGCCCTTTGATTTTACAAAAATTCAGTAAGGCAATTTATACAGCATGACAAGGGTTAATATTTCAACTTCATAGAGAAACATCATTTGGAAGTTTTTCCTGGATAAATACTCGTGTAATTCATTATTTTAAAACAAACTAGTAGTACTAGAGGTCCTAAATTGCCCGAAGTTATTTATAATATGAATGATTAGCTTAAAATAACATAGGAGACAACTCTTAGAAAGAATCACTTTTGCAATTAATTTAATGGTGCAACTTTTTTTCAGTTACTTGTATACTCCATGCACCAGTATTACTGCCCTTCCATCACCAATTGATATCTTAATGAAATCAAGCCCATCCTTAACAGTAATATGATAAAACCTATTAAAACTTCTTCAATAAGTCTGGTACAGAGTTACCAAATGATCACTCTTGAGATATTTTGTTCAAATCCTAGCAAATCCAAGTTTCTGAGGAAATGATTTTCTTGCTATCTACTCAAATAGAAATGAGCCCAATTCATAAAACCTATGATTTTCATCAGATTAAATTTCTTTAACCCATTCCAACTCAATCCCCCCTTTTTACGCCCCTCAAGAGAAAAACTTTGGAAAACATTGTGGATAATGAAGAAATTGCTTGTATCAAGCAATTTCTTCATAATCCACAATGTTTTCTATCCAAAAGACGAAGAAATTCAAAATTCCATCAACTTGAAATTGTCGTCTGCAGCTTCTTTCAATTTGGACCAGTCGAAAACTTTGCTGTGTGGGAATGGGTTAAGGAATCTTATATATCTGCCTACCTTGCCAAATCAACAAATATACAGTTTTGATACATGTACCCAACCATAAATTTTGTAAAATAATGCTGTTAAATATCTATCAATTGATTGATTGAATGGATTTTAACACCACTTATTACATTTTCCAGTCATATCCCTGGGCTGGAGCACCTGACCATCAATTCCTGGTATTTCTCACACCAGTACTACAATTAAATCCTTTCTGAGCCTCCAGCTGCTCATCCAACTTATGTTTACGATTATCCATTCATTAGTGGGAGACAAATGTTGGTGATATCTTAATGAAATCCACGGCTGGGTATCAAATATGGGAATATGAGTCCTATGTGCTATCACTGCGTTATGGCTGCAGCCCATTTAATATTGAAGGAGAACTATCTGTCAGAGTTAATGAGAAGGACAACATAGTTAGCTGGCCCAGCTATTGCTAAATTTGCCTTGTCTTTATCAGTTTACAGATAACATTCTTGAAATATGAAACTCATCAGGCAAAAATGGAGAAATTAAAAAGGTATTGACCCTAGTCAGAGTGCGCAAATTTTGCAAACAGACTATTTCTTTAGTCTAGAAAGGTCATTTTATATAATGATATGTAAAATGGTGTCTGTAGTTGACCTCTGATCCATTCTCTTTTTAAAATAATCGTTATACAAACCCTGATTGGTTCCTAGTTGCTTCATGGGGTATTCAAGTCAACTAGTTGAAAATCTACTAATTCACAGATATCATGAGTGTTGGGTGATTTACTTTTAATTTAGTGTTGTAATAATGCCACTCTAGATAATAATATCTGCATTTTCATGCCAAAAAAACATTCAATATCATTTAGACGATTTGACTTAAATCTTCCTTTGACAAGAATAAGTAGGTGACTGAGAAAATGATAATTTCCCTTTTTTCCTAGGTTATTTCATCTTAACCCTTGTCCTACCTTGGCAGGAGGTAGAGACAAAGATCAGTCTGCAAATATGTGCAGTCTGATCTTAGTCTATACCACCTGCATGTCCATTTTAAGCCCCAGTTGTTTGTAGGATACATTTTCATAAAAGTATGAACCAACAATTAGTGCTTCCAGTGATTTCTGCCCTATGATATTGTTGCAATTTTCTGTAGGTAATTCTATTCAGCATGACGTTGGTTAAGTCTTATATAGCTTATACTTGTACAGTAAAGGGAATACTAAAGCTAAACTTTTCTTCACTTACTGACTAAGCCAGCGTCCTGGTTTAAACTCATCTGGTGACTCAAACACTGCAGGGTCCCTGTGGGCAGCATGTGTATGATATAGTATTGCATGACCAGCAGGCATTTTAAACCCTCCAGCTGTAAAATTCTGGAAAATAAATGAGTGCATGCGTGACAATTTCAAACCAATACACATGTGATCTAAGTAAAGACTCAGATCAGCCTGTGCATCTGCACAGTCTGATCAGAGTCTTCAATCTGCACTCTGAGGATAGATACTGACCCAAAGCTTCTTTGAACAATCAGCGAATGTTCTAATTGCCATGAATGGCTGTCCATGGTGCTCAATGTGCGCGAGTCACGCACATGTGAAATGGTTGGAAACGTCTCGCACGGGCTCAAATATAAAACAAGTCCTGTTAGTGGCCTACAGTCAAAATTACTGTTCTGGTAAGCAAAAGCGATTCAAAATCAGAATTACAGGAAAAAAGTTGCAATGCCATTAAATCTGGACCAGTTTAAAATTTTGCTGTCTGGTAATTGGTTAAAATACATAGAAATAAAATGTTTTTCTGAATTTAAATGTTTATTCTAAAGATTATGAAATTTAATTTTCTATTAACTTTTTGGGTAGAAAACATTGTGTAAAATGAAGAAATTGCCTTTTGCAAGCAATTTCTTCATTCTATACAATGTTTTACCAGTTGTTTTTCTTGAAAGGCATCAAAAAGTGTCATTGTGTGGGAATGGGTTAACACATGGATCCTATTTGTCAATTGGAGATTCAAATGGTACAGTCCCATTTGATTTCACCATAAAACAGTGGAATTATCAAAATGATAAACTCACAATTTAGATAGATTTTGTTTGTTTCAATGGGGTTTAACAACGCTTTTAACAACTTTTCGGTCATATTGTGGCGGCTGGAGCACCTAACAATAGTTTCCTGGTATTTCTCGCACCAGTTCTACCATTACATCCTTTCCTAGCCTCCAGCTGCTACCCCACTTAGGTTTATAATTATCCACCCATCGGTGATGGACAAATGTCGGAAAGGATATGTGCCACCGCCATTAGGTAGACTTAGCCCTGCTTTCATTCAAAGGGAGCTACTAACCGCCACCTATGTTGGACAAATGACACTGATGATGTAATCAATTTGCCTTGTAATTAACATTCTAAATGACAGACTTTTAGAAATAAAGTCATATTATGTCTTTTTTTTGTAATTAAGAAATAGAATATATTTTTTATTTCCATGCAAGATCTTTTATCTCTCATTTAACCAATTCCAACACAACAAAATTTTAGAACAGTCACAATTAAAAGATTTTGCAGACGACAAATTCAAGTAGATTCAGTTTACTTTTTTTATGATTTTTTCAATAGAAAAAATTGTGGATACTGAGGAAATTGCTTGATACAAGCAATTTCCTCATTATCCACAATGTTTTCCAAAGCTTTTTTCCTAGAGGAGCTTAAAAATGAGGAATTATGTGGGAACGGGTTAAGTGAACAACTAAAACACAAAATCACTTGTGGCTCTACCAATCATGAACAAACAGCCTTTGTTGTTCTCTCTATGAAAGATAAATTGATCTTAACCCTTATCATGCTGTATAAATCACCTTACTGAATTGTTGTCAAATCAAAGGGCTGAAAGCACTGATAGAACTTGTTGTTCAAAAATCAATATTTCCTTTAGAAATCAATCTCATAAACAACTCTAGCAAGAAAAGTACAAGCAGGAGGTATAGACCAAGATCAGACTGCACTTATGTGCAGGCTGATCTTGGTCTACACCTCCTGCCAAAACCGGAATATTCCGGGTTTAGCATGACAAGGGTTAAACTGAAAAAAATCAATAAATCTCTATTTATACCTCATTTATAACTCTCCTTCCTCCAAGAAAAGGAGGTTGTAATCGTAAAACTTCAGAAATATAGCTATCCAATAATTCTTTGTCTTTTAACATCATGGGCTGTAAAGTGACCTGAAAAGTGTTGATAGAATTATTTGCCTAATGTTTGCACAATAGACTGTAAACTGACCTGAAATTGGTTAAAAAAAATCTTGTTTAATTACCATACATAAAAAATGTTTTCAAATCAGATATCACTGCACTGCAACTCTGTTATAATGCTGTATGTAGGATCCAAGAAATGAAACAATTTCTATGCTATAATCCTGTATCCTCATAGACCCGCAGTTATGTCCCCCTCCCCACTTTGAAAAATTTGATCGGCAGATTGGAACCAGACACCTAATAAATTACGATTAACACCCCCAAATTGACTAAAATACTAACTGACCAAACAAATTTTACAGATGATGTAAATTGGGAAATGAAATTAAAAGTATGATGAAAAACAAAAAATGATAGTTATAAATCCACAAGAGAATGTGAGCCTCAAGAAATCATAATCAATGTTAAATTGATTTCTAATCGCTCACTTATACTTGTTTACCTATAAGATGTTTGTGAAAAAACATACAGAATTCAGCATTATCAGAGTTTTACACTTACCATTGTGGCTGTTGAAAAGAAATAATTCACAAGAGCCATGTCAGATAGGCCATCCCCTGCCGTAAAAGCTTGATAGTAAACTGAAGCCAGTTAGATTTAAGCTTCTTGTGCAATAACTCCAAAATTATGCAAGCAAGAGTTGTGGTTCTTGTGTACTGCACTTCTCCTCAACAAAACTATCCACCTATGAAGTTTCAAGTTAATAGCTATCATACTTTCAGAGATATGCTCCAGACAAGTTTAGTGACGGAAGGACAGAAGGACGGAATGACGGACGGAGACCATTACTATATCCCCTTCGCCGAAATGGCGGGGGATAATAAAAGTCTACAAGTTCTAGTTTGCAATATTCATCTGTGTTTTAAATCTGTGTTAATATTAATTCCATGGAAGAAAGGGATAAAATCAAAGAAACCTGCAAAGCAATATCTCAACCTATGAGTCATTGAACCTTGGGTTACTAACATGTTGACAAAATGTCGTGTGAATCGACTTTCAAACCTCTTTCATAGTTATGGCCCCACTCTCTGACTCCGCTGGCCACAGTCACTGACTTTGACAGGAAATTCCACTACGATACTATTTACCAAAATTTATAGTAAGCAATATGCAACAAAAAAGTAAAATTGTCTGTTGGCAACATAAACACTGTAACCACAGCTTGTAGTATCAATGTTTAAATTGTCAAACCAACAAAAAATGCTTCAAATAAATGTCTGTCAATGTCACAGAGTTCAAGGTTCACCTTTGATCTAAATGAATACTTTGATTGGTCATTTGAATCTTTGATTGACAGTTGCAACTGGTCAACTGACTCGTATTATGATATTTGTGTAGCAGTTGTATGATATAACCCATTCCAACACAGCAAAATTTTAGACTGGTCCAAATTGAAAGAAGCTGCAGACGACAATTTCAAGTTGATGGAATTTCGAATTTTTTCGTTTTTTTTGATAGAAAACATTGTGGATAATGAAGAAATTGCTTGATACAAGCAATTTCTTCATTTTCCACAATGTTTTCCAAAGCATTTTTCTTGATTGGCGTAAAAAGGAGGGATTGAGTTGGAATGGGTTAAAGGTAGTTTGATTTATTTCTCTACTAAATAAATGGACACACACACACATCCACGCAATCCACACACTAACTCACACACAGAAGGAACTCCATATTTCTGTTGTCATCACATAGCTGGGTCATAAAAACATACATAGATAAGTGAAACTGTGCACATTGCTTTATTTCGTCTTTCCTATTGAAGGACAAAGCTATAATTTTGACTTACTTAGGAAAAACTTATTAATCGAAATTTTCTGTGCAAAATATGACGAATAAATTGTTTGGAAATGACTTTCAAACTGCCACTTACCCTCTCTGACTTTCCAATCTCTATTGCAAATGAAGTCAGGATGGAAGACAGACCTTTTGGTACTAGAGCAGACGTAAAAAGAAGTAAATGGTTGTTAATCATAATCTCATCAAAGTTCTCCAATCGTTCAACTTTTTGTGGAAAGCTGTGTCTTTTTTCTGAACGACGTTTCTTTATGATTTCCAGTAGTTGTTTCTGATGGAGGAAAAAGGTAAAAAGAATAAGTGCCTAATCTAAATTTTCTTGAAAGAGTATCAGTTCTGTGATATTACAAGCCGACGAAAATAGGACAAACTGCTTAACTCTTATTACTCAATCCCAGAATATTCCTGTTGTGGCAGCAGGTATAGGCAAAGATTAGCCTGCACATAAGTGCAATCTGATCTTGGTATACACCTCCTGTTTGTCCCCTTAACCCTTTCCTGTTCAATGCCTGGTTTTTTACATCTCTGTGATTTTATAATTGAATAAACATTGTAGAAAAAGAAGAAATTGCAGTAACAAGTAATTGCTTCTTTTTCTACAATATTTTCTACCCTACTGAATTTTTAATTTTCAAATTGGATCCTTTTTTTAATTTTGTCTCCAAAACCTTTAAATTTTGACGGGTCTAAAATTTGTTGAAGCAGGAATGGTTTAAGACTGGAGTTTTAAACAACCATCTTTCAAAATAAATATTGCCCTGAGTAAGGCTTTTCAGTGCTGTCAGTGCTTTGATTTTTAAACAAATTCTGTATAGAATGTTAGTTCAGCATGACAAGGATTAACAAAATAAAGTTCAAATACGAATTTTCCCTGATTTATATTTACATGTAACACCAGTGGTGTTGAAATAACATATGTACTTGTCGACAGATGCATGTTTTTTTACTTGTCCAGAATTAAATCAAATTTAGCCACAAAAAAGTGAACAGATTAATTTTGAGAAAACGTTGTTATGAAAATGCTGGAACCCGGCATTTTCTTCATTAACCCATTCCTACACAGTGACTCTTTTGGACGCCCCTCAAGAAAAATAATTGGGAAAACATTGTATAAAATGAAGAAATTGCTTGTAACAAACAATTTCTTCATTTTACACAATGTTTTCTATCCAGAAAATTGAAAAAATCTAAAATTCAAAACGTTTTATTGTCGTCTGCAAATCCTTTCAAATTGGACCAGTCTAAAATTCTTGTAATGAGTTAACCACAATATTTTCTACCCTTCAAGAACACATGTATTTGTTACTGCAAGCAATATGAGGACATTATGAAAGAGTTAATCTTTATATTATAGCTTACTCTATACTCATTCTCAAAATACCCACCATAATTAATACCCAACATAATTGACCAATGGCGGCTAACAATCAAATAATCAGTTGACCAATGATATTATTTATATAGACCAGAAATAAGTTTTGAACTCTGACATTGGCCTCCATTTTTGTTAACATTTTTTGTTGGTTTGGTGATTTCAATGTTGTAACTTGTTACAACCTTTAGCTCACCAACCAACTATACCTTTTGTTAACCAATTCCCACTCAGCGACGTCTTTAGACGCCCTGAGGAAAAAACATTGGAAAACATTGTGGAAAATGAAGAAATTGCTTGTAACAAGCAATTTCTTCATTTTCCACAATGTTTTCTTCCTAGAAAGTTGAAAAAATCCAAAATTTCATTAACTTTAAATTTTGGTCTTCAATTTCTTTCAATTTGGACCAGTCTAAAATTTTGCTGTTTGGTAATGGGTTAAATGATACTGGCCATAAATTTTGAAAAAAAATGCAGTTTAAAATTGAAACAGGGATTTCTGTTGGAGTCAGTTTTCAGGGCTAACTGCGTAAGTGGGCAGGGCCAGCAATTGGTCAATTGACTTGTATAGAATTCGATTTTTTTTTCAAATAAAAATGTATTTGTCTTAAACCATTATCAGATGGCAAAATTTTAGACTGTTCTTAAATCAAAGAATTTGAAGACAAAAGATTTAGCTCATGAAAATTAAAAAATCTTTGTCCTTTGTGGAAGAAACTATTGTGGATAATAAGCAATTGCCTGTAATCAGCAATTTCTTCATTTTCCCCCATGTTTTCCAAAGCTTTTGTTCCTATGGGATGACAAAAGGTGGGATTCTGTGGAATTTGGTTAAGAATGTAAGAAAATGATTTCGGAAGTGCTGAAAGATTTTAACCTATTCGCCAGAATCCTGCTTTTTTATGCCCTAAGGAAAATCCTTTGGAAAAGATTGTAAAAATTTCCGTACTAATCCAAAATTTAATTCTGTAATTTCATAACATGAATATGGACTCGACTAAAAATTTTGTCTGGTAATGACTTAATGCTGGAATTTTTTATTTACCTTTGCTTCTAAAGCTTTACTGTAGGTTGATTCACTCATCTTTGGTATCTTTATTGCAACAGGGACAGAAATAATACCTGAAAAATCATTGGGAAAATTCATGTTCAACATGGTCTATAAAACCTGCTAGAAACCATAAGACTTTGACATAAGTCCATTTACACAAAATCACAAAATCCTGGTTTTCACACATGATTAAAATCAAGGAATAATTGCTTACCTTTTTTTAGATTCTATTGTTATCTGTTTACATGTATTCTTTTAACACTTGATTATTTTCTAATGTACATCTGACTCTGTATAGGTCATTTACAAAAACAAGAGGGCCATTTGCCCTGGGGCTTTCACAGGAGATAAAGGATCTTTTTCTTTCAACAGTCTAATTTAATGTTAACCCTTGTCATGCTGAACCCGGAATATTTCGCTTTTGGCAGGAGATGTAGACAAAGATCAGCCTGCACATATGTGCAATCTGATCTTGGTCTACACCTCCTGCTTGTAATTTTCCTGCCATAATCGTTTATGAAATTGATTACTAAAAGAAATATTATTTATGAACAACAAGTTACATCAGTGCTTTCAGCCCTTTTGATTTTGAATTCAATGAGGTAATTTATACAGCATGACAAGGGTTAAGTTTAGGATTATGATACAAGTGGGCCTGACCATACTTTATACATATATAGGCTATATACCTGGGGTTCCTAAAGTTTTAATGACAAATTCAAAGGCTTTAGGACTACTATGAAAGGGGGAGATTACATTTTCCTCCCTCTTGATCCATGGTCAATAATTTTAGAAATATGAAAGAAGTCAAATAACTGATGCTTTATGCTAAATATCAAAGCTGAAGGGCTGGAGAAGATTTATAAAGTTTTAACTTTCATTGCCATGGAAACCAGAGTTCTTCCACTAGATTTCTAACATTTTAGCTTTTGTTTTGAAATGAAGAACAATTTTTGTAAAGGATGACCACCTAAAGAACATTTCTGTCACTTGGCCCATTAGTTTGGGAAGAGATGTCTTTCAAAATTGTTCTTTATTTTTGTATAAACCACATTCCCCTGGGGCTTTGCCCCTGGGGACCCGAGGGTAATGATTTCAGCAATTTTGAAAGAGGTCAATAAACTCATATTTTATGCAAGGCTTTACAACCTTTGGGTCCGGAGGAGAGGATTTTTAAAGATTATTTCAACATTTCACATTTGTTGCCATGGCAACCAGAGTTTTCAACAGATTTTAATTCTTTGAACTAATTTAATACAGGGCCACCTAAGGAATATTTTTGCCAAATTTAGTTCAAATTGGCCAAATGGTTTTGGAATAGTTGTCATTTAGAAATCACTCTTTATTTCTTTATAAACCCCAAACTCTCCTGGGGCTCTGCCCCTGAGGACCGGATGGTAATGATTTTAAAATCTTAGATTGAGTTCAATATACTGCTGTTTCAAGCAAAATATCAAGGCTCTATGCCTTCTGGGTCAGGATAAGAACATTTTTAAAGACTTTTTTATAATTTCACTTATATTGTCATGGCAACCAGAGTTTTCAACTGATTTCAAAAGGGACCACTTAAGGAACATTTCTCCCATATTTGTCTTAATGTAATACTGTAACAGTTTTTATTTGTAAATGTGACCTTGATAAGTGACCTTGACCTTAACAGATGACCTAAACGATACAACCAACTTATGCCTATAAATGCAAGGAGCCTCCCAAATAAGATCCATATATCTTCCACAGTGTTTAAACAACAGCAAGTTTAAAGTTTTTTGATAATTTATCTTGATAAGTGACCCTGACCTCGATGGATGACCTAGAGCTTACAACTAACTGATGCCTATCAATGAAAGGAAGCTTTGTCCCCAAAAAGTCATAAATCTCATACCCTGTTTGAATAAAAGCAAAATCTTGAGTTTTTGTGTTAAGTTTATCTTGATTAGAGACCTCGACTGTGATGGTTTGTTTGTTTGAATGTGGTTTTACGCCGCTTTCAACAATCTTTCAGTTATATCGCGGCTGGAGCTCCTAACAATGGAATCCTGGTATTTCTCACACCAGTACTACCATAACAACCTTTCCAATCCTCCAGCTGCTATTCCACATAGGTCTACGATTATCGACCCATTGGTGAGAGACAAATAGTTTGAAAGGATGAGTGCCGCCGTCGGGAATCGAACCCGGGACCTCTAGATTGACAGTCCGACGCGCTACCAACTGGGCTATGATGGCGGCTTTGACTGTGATGGACAACCTTGACAATTCAACAGATGTCTATCGATGCTAGGAAGCTGTGTTCCAAATAAGAGGGTCAAGGTGACCTAAATCACTTACCTCAATCATCTACTAAGTTAAAGTACTTATTTGTTTAAAAAATGCAGCTGGAGCCAAATGATTATTACAATTTTCATCAAGATTGACCCACAACTGTGGCCTGTTGAGTGTAAAGGAAAAAATTGTCACTAAGGTCCCTTTTCCCGTGTTTTTATTAGAAACTTCCCATAGCCTCTAGAGTGTAAACAAAGAAATTGCCATTGATACGCCTTTTCTTGTGTTTTCAAATACCTGTAGATATCAAATACTCCCATTTGCAATAGGGTTCATTGTTATGAACTAACAATTATTCAGGCTAAGTTTCATGAACATTGAGTAAAAATTATGGCCTCCAGAGTGTAAAACAATTCTCACTAAGGCCTCCTTTTCCTGTGTTATCAAATAGAACCTTCCCATTATCAATAGGGTTCATCCTTATGGTCAAACAATTATTTGGCCAAGTTTTATGATGAAAACTGAAGACTGAACTTAAATTGTTGCTTCTAGAGAGAAAATAAAGATATTGTCACTAAGGTCCCTTTTCCAATATTTTCCATCTTGCATAAATCATTAGCGTTCTTCCTTATAACCTAAAACTTATGTGACCAAGTTTCATCACGAGAGAGTCAAAACTGTGGCCTCTAGAGTGTAAACACTTATACTGTTGACCTCCCACAACACACAATGGTTGGCTAGACATTCAAGGATCACAAAGGCTCACCATGATCATGTTCACTAAAAAGTGAGCTAAAAAGAGCCATATATCCTGAATGGTGTTTGAAAATAGCAAAATGTTAAATTATTTTAGATAATCCGACCTTGATAAGAGTCCTTGACATTGATGGATGACCTAAACCTTTTAACCCAATACCACACAGCAAAATTTTAGACCGGTCCAAATTGAAAAGAGTTGCAGATGACAATTTCAAGTTGATGAAATTTTAGAATTCTTCAACTTTCTGTAGAGAAAACGTTGTGTAAAATGAAGATATTGCTTGTTACAAGCAATTTCTTCGTTTTACACAATGTTTTCCAAAGTGTTTTTCTCGAGGGGTGTCCAAAGGCGTCACTGTGTGGGAATGGGTTAACCTTTGATGCATTTTGTTACAAGGAACATATATACAAGGTGTATCTTGAATTGTGTAAGAATAAGAGCAAAACAATTTTAAGTTGAGTTTACAACATTCATGACCATGATAATTGACATTCACCTTGATAGTTGACCCTGATCTTATAACTAATTGATACATACTATTGCAAGGAACTTATGGGCCAAATATGAGCCACGTATCATGAATGGTCTTTGAAAAACAGCAAAATATTAAGTTTTTGTGTTAAGTTTAATACCCGCAGACAGAAGGAAAGACTGACTGCAATATAACCCATATCAAATAGTTGCTGGGGCATATAGCAACATAAAAGCCTATGCTTTTATTTATACAATTGTATAGTGGTAGATGATCAGAATCAGAAATTAAGAGCAAGGTCAAAGTCTTTGAAAAGTAATTGAAGGTCTGGTTTAAGGTCACAGGGTCATGGTCCTTGGTTTCAAATGAAAGTTTATCACTGGATCAGTGTATTTGTCAAATGTGATTGCTCTACTAAAAGGTAAGCCAGCTAAAATCAATCAGTTTTTTCCATCTTTGAAGTCCCATGTTTTCAATACTTACCATGCCAGTGAGTTGTGGTCAATTCTGTGACTAGGTCAGCATCAGATTGGCTAAAATCCAGTCCAAGGAACAAACTAAGGCAGATTTCTATGGCAAGTCTTTTAAAATGGTTATAAATACAAATACTCTCTCTGTAATAAATATACAATCAGCACTACTTTGATCAGTTAGGTTAACCCATTCCCACACAACAAAATTTTAGACCGGTCCAAATTGAAAGATGTTGCATACAACAATTTCAAGTTGGTGGAATTTTAATTTTTTTTGTCTTTTTTTGTAGAAAACATTGTGGATAATGAGGAAATTGCTTGATACAAGCAATTTTTTCATTTTCCACAATGTTTTCCAAAGCTCTTTAATTTGGGGGCGTAAAAAGGAGGGCTTGAGTTTGAATGGGTTAATAACCTTCTACAAAACAAAAGAACTAGGAACTGGTCCAAATTTTAACTACACACACATTTTTGGAATCTAGATAACAATAGATATAAAAGAACTAAATGAAAGTAATCAATTTGAAGAAATGCTGATGTTAAACTGGCTCTTGAACGGATTTTCATGAAAATTTCATATAGGAAAAGTATCTCCTTTTTAAATACTTATTCATGTCATTTTCACTAAAACTGTTCTATCTTTGACTTAGTTCCACTGAAGTTACTATTAATTTAATTTAATGTAGTGTATTAACCCTTGTCATGCTGAATAAAATCCTTGTTCAGAATTGCATGAAAATCAAAGGGCTGGAAGCACCAAAAGTCCCTAAATGTGGGCCATTTTTTTTAAATCTTTTTACAATTTTATATACAACTTATGTGCAGACTGATCTTAGTCTATACCTCCTGCCAAAACAGGAATATTCCGGGTTCAGCATGACAAGGGTTAATTTTTCCCTACTTTGAATCATTAGAACTTATCAAGTGAGTTCATTAGTATTCAGTGATGTCACTACTGACTGAATTGTTAGGGGAATTGAATGACACAATTGATGCGTAATTGAAACTACAAAGTGGAATGGAAAGATGACATATTTACCAGATATATTCCTGTTTCATTCAGGTTGTACTTCATTGACTAATTTGGTGTTACATAACATGTAATATTTTTGCTTTTTTTCTTTTTTGTTTAAAAGTAAGAGCCCAAACTTCATCCATAATCTGTTACAGAGCCACTTTAACCCATTTTCACACAATGACACTATAAAGTTAAATTCAAATCTGATGGTTATTTAAGCAGTAGATGCTTTTTGAACAATTTGTTCCTATGTAAATTCCAAGTAACAATATCATATGGCTAATATATAAATTATAATATATTATCAGGACCTGAAGTATTTTGATAGAAGAGCATGAGTTGATGCTACAAATAAAATTCAAAAGCAGTTAGGCGGAAAGAATTTTAAGGAATTCCTTGGAAATTCCTTTTGATTGTCATAGCAACCATGGTAATTTATGGATAAAGTCTTAGAGATATTTGGAGAGGACATCACCAAAGAACAATTTCTTAATTGAAATCTGATGGTTAACTTAGGAGATAATTGTGAAAGAAAGCATTCTTTATTTCTATGTAAATTCCAAGTACCAACAATAGAGGGCATATATAACACATCACATGATGTAGTTTTGTTGAGAACCCTAAGAAGATGCTACATACAAAATTTGAAAGCTCTATGCCCTCCAGTTCAGCTTGTTAAAGGCTTCTTTAGAAATACCTTTCAGTTACAATAGAAACCAAAGTAATTGATGGATTACAATTCCTTTAAGTATTTTAGAAAGCCATCACCCATGAATCATTTCTGCAAAATTTCATAGATGATTTCTAAAGAGTTGTTCTTCTTTTCTATGTAAATTGCAAGTACCCAGTATAAAGGACTTTTACAAATCACATCATAAAGCCAGAATTATTTTGGTAGAGAACTGTAAGACAATGCTACATCCAAAATTTGAATGCTCTAGGCCTTATGGTTTAGGAGGAGACTATTTTCAAAAAATTCCTTAGAAATTCCTTTTGGCTACCATGGCAACCAATGTTATTGATGGATTTTTGATTCCTTTTGAAAGGCCATCACCCAAGGATAATTTCTGTAAAGTTTTTATTTGAATCTGATGGGTGGATAAGGTGGAGAAGATTTCAAAGATTTGTAGACGAACAGAGGAACGACGGGCAACAAGCTAATAAAATGTTTGGTTATTGACCTAAGCGGACCCCGCGTTATAATGGAGTCAGCGCTGTGCCCGGTAGCGTTATAGAGGAGTTGCAGTGTACCATAAATACAGCTGTTTATAACCAAAATAAAAATATTTTGGTAGCTCACCTACAATATCTTATGATTATTCTAACAGAGACTTGAGGTTTCAGAAAATGTTCTATTTCAAAATTAAAACTAATGTATCCTTTCCAGCTTTTCTTGAACTTCATACTGGTACTTACCCTGCACTAATCGACTCTACTGATTTCTTAACTATCCTACAAAATAAATTTAAGAAAATGTACATCTATATTTTCATTTAACCATTTCAACATGACAAAATCTAGAGTCTAAGACTGGTCCGAATTGAAAGAAGTCACAGATAATAGGTTATAGTTGAAGGAATTTTATTAATCTTTATCTTTTGAGGTAGAAAACATTGTGGATCATGAAGAAATTGCTTGTCACAAGCAATTTCTTCATTTTCCACAATGTTTTCCCAAACTGTTTTGACTTCGGGCATTAGAAAGCAGGACTGTGTGGGAATGGATCAAGGAATCAGCAAAGAGTAAAATGACAAAGAACAGCCTTCTACGAACCAGTCCAAAGACAAAGAGCATGATAAAGGTAGTGCAGTGGATTCCTGTTAATTACAACACTAATCTGTCAAAGCTTATGTTGCAGTTAACCAGAAATTGCTATTTGTTCTATAAATCTAATTTTTGTGCAAAATATGAGTTGCAATAAAGCAGTGAATTGTTATTATCAGGATTCCACTGTATTGGATAAAAGGGAAATACTGCATAATTATAAAGTCAGGATTGTAATGCTGTTCTGAATCTTTGAGACTAACATTATAAGGCATGAATCTGAAATTCATGGACAAAAATCATGAAATTGAGGCAGATAATATATGATACATCAGAAATCGTAAGTATTGTATTTGATTTGACACTACTTTGAATGATATCAAAAATCTAAACTAGAATTGTATCACTTAGCCCTTTCCTGTTTTTGAAAATTTTAGACTAGTCCAAATTGAAAGAGGTTGCAGACGACAATGAAAACTGGATGCCATTTGAAATGAAACCATCCTTTGTGGTAGAAAATATTGTGGAAAAAGGAGAAATTGCTTGTTACAAGCAATTTCTTCTTTTTCCACAATGTTTTCTTGAGAAATCACAGGAACATAAAATCCCGTATTTGAACGGGAAAGGGTTAAGGTGATAGATACCCCCTCTCCTATATTTCATGTCTTAGAGGTAAAAACTCTGCAATGTTAATTCAAGGGACATCTACTCCGTAATAATTAGGGCCTAAACTTTAGCAAAACTTGTTTCTTAAATTCAGACCAGTGGCAAAAATTCAGTAACCCTTTAAGTCAAATCAAGAACAATAATCAGTACTTCTTTATAGAATTATATATATAAAAAAGGGTCTTGCACGTCATGAATTTTCCTGCTAAGCATCAAGTGAATTGGATGGAAACTGTTGAAATTGTCCAGAAAAGTATTTTTACCAGGTAAGAGCATGGATTATGTAGGCTTACCAGTAACAAACATTTTTCAATCTTTCAGAACTTTCAAAACAATACTACCTTTAATGGCACTAGAAAAAGCTTTGGAAACTTTGTGGAATAATTTTGATTTGCCACAATGTTTTCTATGGTTTAAGATATTTTGAATCTTCAATGGTTTTACCAGATTATTAAGTGTTCATGTTCAAAGGACTTTTACTCATTAATGCTGATGGATACAAGCTTTTTTCAATGGCATAATTTCGTTTTTCTTACTGTGCTAAGTTAGTTAAAAGCCTACCTTGATATAGTGTCTTGATATGATGAAACAGATTCCTGAGTAAATAAATGCTTTAAGCTTTCTCTAAGTGATATTGCAGAGCTCCCTGAAACAAGATGTAACTGTAATTGATAGATGACGTCTAGGTAGAGTTAGACAGCAGTATTAGATATAGTCATTCATGACAATGTGATTATATTAAAGACCAAACGCAGCTGTCAATCACAGTTATCAATCCACCAATCAAATCATTCATTAGACCAGAAGTGAATTTTGAACTCTGACATCAGCCGACATCTTTGTGAAGCCTTTTGGGGGGGGGGTTGTGACTTAAATGGTGTAACTATAGCTTATTTAAGCTGTAGTTATAACATTTAGGTCAACAACCAAAAATATTAATTTTTCATAATATGTCACTGGCAATAAATTTTGCGAAATAATGTCGTTTAATATCGAAGTTGAACATCCTATTGGAGTCAGTTGGTGTAGCCAGGAAGTCAGTGGGTGAAGCAAGGAAGTCAGTGGGTGTGGCCAGCGAGTCATTGGGTGTAGCCAGCGAGTGAGTGGGTGCGGCCAGCAAGTCATAGGTTGTGGCCAGGAAGTCAGTGGGTGTGGCCAGCGAGTAAGTGGGTGTAGCCAGGAAGTCAGTGGGTGTGGCCAGCGAGTCAGTGGAAGTGGCCAGCAAGTCAGTGGGTGTAGCCAGCGAGTCAGTGGGTGTAGCCAGGAAGTCAGTGGGTGTGGCCAGCGAGTCAGTGGTTGTGGCCAGGAAGTCAGTGGGTGTAGCCAGGAAGTCAGTGGGTGTAGCCAGCGAGTGAGTGGGTGTAGCCAGCAAGTCATAGGGTGTGGCCAGGAAGTCAGTGGGTGTGGCCAGCGAGTCAGTGGGTGTAGCCAGGAAGTCAGTGGGTGTGGCCAGAGAGTCAGTGGGAGTGGCCACAGTGGGTGTAGCCAGGAAGTCAGTGGGTGTGGCCAGGAAGTCAGTGGGTGTGGCCAGGAAGTCAGTGGGTGTAGCCAGAAAGTCACTGGGCGTGGCCAGTGAGTCAGTGGGTGTGGCCAGCAAGTCAGTAGGTGTGGCCAGGAAGTCAGTGGGTGTGGCCAGCAAGTCAGTGGGTGTGGCCAGCGAGTCAGTGGGTGTAGCCAGCAAGTCAGTGGGTGTGGCCAGCGAGTCAGTGGGTGTAGCCAGGAAGCCAGTGGGTGGGGTCAGTGATCTGTTAATTGTTTTACTGTCCTGCCAAATGGTAATATCAAAATATTTGAGGGATTTTGTCTTAGGCTTCTTGGATTTAACTTTTTCTGAATCTCTGAATAGCATTTTATTTTACTCTATTATTAATTGAAAAACCTAGCCTGATTAAAATGATTTGCTCTTTTTCAAGTTATCGTTTTGTAGAATTCCTGAATGGTCCTTTTTTGTGTTCCTTACAACATGTGTTTGTAGGTCAAAGATGATAATGTAACAAATAACAAAAGGTTTGGATTATTGGTGCAATATTGCTTAAATACATGTTAAGTAGCTTGGGTCAAGTAGTTTTCCTTTATCCCACAAAGTTTTCAACCAAATATGGTATCTTTCTTTAATAACATGCACTTTAAGTTGTCATCTGCAACATCTTTTAATCAGAACAGCCAAAGTTTTTTTTCTGTCTGGAGTCAAATAATTGTGGAAGACACCCTTTTAAAAATTTGCAATGGCTCCTCTAAATTGTATTATCCTATTCTCCCTGCCCCCATTTGTTTTGATTTTGGCTAGACAAGCATGTACCATCCATATACAAGGACTATTCGGAGGCTTGATTAAAGTAAACAGGATAAGTATCCAATTACCAAAAATCCTGCATTTTAACACCCTTAATAAAAAAATGTGATAAAAGAAAAATTGCTTTTAAAAATACAATTTCTCCTTTTCTTAAAATGTTTTCTAACCAAAACCACACTTGATTTTCAAATAAAGAAAATACTCTGAAAAGTCATTTAAAAATTGTGTCAATTTAGATCAGTGTCAAATTTTGTTACCTGGTAATGGGTTAAGCAGCTTCTATATTTCATTTCAAGATTTTACCACTTTAGCGAGTACCCTAATTGTACTTCAAAAATTACTGTAATGAAACAATTGAAGTTATTTGAAAAAAATGAGGTTTACCTTCACCACAACCTATGAGGTATATTAACCCTTGTCATGCTGAGCCCGGAATATTCCTGTTTTGGCAGTCTGATCTTTGTCTAGACCATCTGCTTGTACCTTTAAAGCTAGATTTGTCTTTAAGATAAATTTTCAAATTATCATTTAGCTACATTTAATGCTTTCTGTGCTTTCAGCCCTTTGATTTTTATGCATTTTGTAGAGGATTTATTCAGCATGACAAGGGTTAAAAGATCTTGTAAATCATTGTTTGGACCACTGAATTCTGACAATATTCTGCTTGATACATAGGAATTTCTCTGAAAGGAGTCAATCTGTTGACTCTCCCGGAAGAAATTTCTTTGTGTCAAAACTTTTTTTACAACATTGAGGTCATCCTGAACCATTTTATTATTTTTTAAACATGTTACTGACCATAACATCTAAGTCAACCTTCTGTCAGAGGCAAGTGGTCGTGCTCAGCCATCCGTTAGTTCCAAAGGCTAGCACAAGCCTTGCCAAAACTATTCTTACCATCAGAGAACAAAATATTATCCCCATATATCTCTCCCATAAACTGCTTGTAACCAAGTTCCATTTTGTCATGGTGATCTAAAACAAGAAGGAGATGTGTTGGTGTAATATGAATGCTCCTGAAAAAAAATGTAATTTTCTCAAAAAAGTGACCTAGATATTGGCCTTGATAGACAACCTTTACCTAGATAAAAATAGAAAGGTCTTGCCATAAGAAATTCATATCTGATAACTCTACCACTGTCACTTCAAATGCAACAGGCCAGTGTTAAAGTTTATATTTACAACAAAGATGACCGTGTTTTGTGAGACATTTTTGTTGGTTTAGCAACTAAAACGTCGTAACTACAGCTTATTCAAGCTGAAGTTATGATGTTTAAGCTGCCAACCAACCATTTTGCTTTTTTTTTTCATGCTACTAGCCAAAATTTTTGAAAAATAACACCATTTAAAACGAAGTGGAACGTTCTGTAGGAGTCAAAGGGCGTGGCAAATGGAGTAAGTGGGGCAGGGCCAGCGATTGGTCAATTACCTTTAGTCCTTTACCTTGGCAGATGAAATTGAGCTTGGTTTAAAATGAAAGGTTTTACAATAATGTGAAATAAGAGTGCTAAAGTATTTACTAATCAAAACTCGATGGCCAAAGTTAATTTCATAGCCCACAATGACTCCTACCCTATCAAAGATCTTCTAAATTTCACAAACATAAAATGTAAAATGTGGAATTGTATGGTAATGGGTCAGAGGATATTTTTTTTTAAACTAGGGAAGCAAATCATATGAATTTTTTCAGTCAAGAAAAGTTACAAAAGAAGCAACAGATACTCATGAAGTCCAGCTGCATAAATTACCTCCCTTAAATAAACCTTATAAAATAAGGCCCCCATTAAGTCCATAATTTTCAACCAGTCAATTTTTTCAGGGTGTCTATTTAAAGGTGTTCCAAGGAAAATTCTCATAAAATTTTGTTGATAGCCACTTGTTACTTATTTAGGGAAATTTTCTCAGCGGATTTCACTATTTAAAATACATGTATATTGAAATAAGTCCGGCAATAAAACATGATTTCTTTTTTAAATGATCCGACAAAACATCACCTAATGACAAAACCTAGAAAATCTTGTTATAATCCAGTCCGTAGTTAATGAGAAGATATCAAAGTTTTCACTAATATGTGTATATACTTGGAAATTAGCCCTGCCCACCCATTAACTCATTCCCACTCAGTGACGCCTTTAGATGTCCTCAAGGTAAAAAGATTTTGAAAATATTGTAGAAAATGAAGAAATTGCTTGTTACAAGAAATTTCTTCATTTTTCACATTGTTTTCTACCAAGAAAGATGACAAAATCTAAAATTTTATCAACTTTAAATCATCACCTGCAATATTTTTTCTTTCAATTTGGACCAGTCTAAATTTTTGCCGTCTGGTAATGGGTTAAGCTAAAAATGTTCCAGATCAAAATTTCTTGAAAAAAACTGATCAAGGGTCATCCAAGGACCATAATTGTGAATTTCAGCTACTAGATACTAAGGAGACATTTATTAAAGTAAAAACTTCAGAAAAATATTAATGGCCCACCCATAGATTGATCACGAATTGGCCAGTGAGGCTAAAAAATGGCTTAGTAGTTAGAAGTAGATGTACATGTTGTTCAGAGAAATCAAAGTTCCTTCAATGCCCCTTTTTATGTGGCCATCAAAATTACTTGAACTATTTCAAAAAGATTCAACTGATTGCAAGGAACATTTCTTGCACAGTTTGGTACGAATTGGTTCATTGCTTCAAGACAAGGTATTTAAAGAACTCAAGTGAAAAATGCCTCCCCTGCAACGCTTATCTTAAATGGGCCTATCAATATCTTATAAACAGTTTCAAAGAGGATCATCCGAGGATCATCACTGCAAAGTTTGATACAATTACTTTCGAAGGAGAAGTTATTCAACCCATTTCCACATAATTCCACTTTTTTACTCCCCTAAAGAATTTTTTTTTGAAAAAAAAAAAAATGTGGAAAATACAATTAAAAGCAATTTCTTTATTTCCAACAATGAATTTTACCCTTGAAGACAAAGATTTGTAAAAGTTGAAAGTTGTATTCACATATTATTATCCTCATTATTATCCTCATGTTGCACATATATGTACAGAAAATGATCAAAGGATTTGAATTGTATCTAAAATTTCATAGACTGAAAATTGTTGTATGTAGCTTCTTTGAATTTGGACTTGTCTGTCGAGTGGGAATGGGTTAAAGAAATAGTTGACAACAGATGACTCACAACGTAAGATAGACTCAGATGCTCATAAAAGCTCCCCTTGAGCACAATTATGATTATGTAGCCAGGAAGTGTACAAGGGGTGCTTATACTGCCTTGCTGTACAAGCTAGCTTTTATAGCAATGTGGTAGAGTGCTTGCTTCAGGACAGAGAGATCCCTGGTTTGAGTCCTGACAGAGTCGAATATTCATTTTTAGGTACATTAGGAGCCTGCCATAAATAACCCTCATGTGATAGTGGTTATATGATTAGGGAATTGATGTTGTTGAATTTTAAAGATTTGTGGAAGTATCCCAATTGTGAAGGGGGAGTATGTAGCTGGGTTATGTTTAAAGGGTGCTTATACTGCCTTTCCATACAAGCTTGCTTTGGTAGCAATGTTGTAGAGCACTTGCATTACAACAGAGAGGTCCCTTGTTCAATCTCGAGGGAGTCGAATATTTATTTACAGGTAACTCTTAGGTGTGCAAAAAAAAAAAAAAAAACACAACAGAAATAGAAACAATTACCTGTAAACAATTCTTGTAGCATGGAATTTGATCCTACGAATATTGTTGGCTTGTTTAGAAATCGAGACAAAAACACCCTTGATTTATTTTGCTCCATCCTCTTCTCCTGATATTTGACTGGGTCCCTGTAAAACTCATATGATGAGTCCCCAATCAGGGGCAGGCCAGCTGAACCAGGAACGGATGCCATTTTTCTCTTCACTTTTTCCTAACACTTCACATTATCCATATCTTTTATACCCTGTGTAGAAAAGACAAATTGTGTATTGAATTTAAAAATTTATTAACCCATTACCACATGCCGATGCTTTCTGATGCCCTCAAGAAATATGATGATGGGAAACTTTTTGGGAAAGGGAGAAATTGCATGTAATAAGCAATTTCTTGTTTTCTCTTACAATGTTTTCAGGCATTATTTTGCACTTATTATCCAATTCTAATGCAATTTGAAATTTCGTCTGCAACTTCTTTAAATTTTATTCAGTCTAAAATTTTGTTTTGTCAAAGTTGCAGATGACATTTATTCATTGATGAAATTTTAAAAATCTATGACTTTCAGGGTAAAAAGTATTATAAAAGAATTTTCTTCATTTTCACAAAGTTGCATTTACCATATTTTCCTGAGCTTTTTTCTTATGGGGCGTAAAAAGCAGCCTTGTGTGAGGAATGGCTAAACTTGCAGACAAGCAAGCAGATTTATAACTGATCAATTGCATGGCCAAATCTTATGGGTTCTGTTATTAGATTTCTTTGATGAACGTGAAAATCCAAATATGATGGAGCTACTAATAATTGGACTCACAAAATATATTTTCTAGTCTCGATAATTTATATGTGTCGTGTAGTAATTTCAATCAATTAGTTTACCTGCGTGTTCATGAACGGAAAACCTGTCTGTTTACATCCGGGTTGCTCAAATGATACATTGCCTAATTGATTTGTAAGCTGGCTACTGATTGGAAGGTAGGCAATTACGTCATTTTAGCGCCGTTTTCAATGGACACTTTTTTCGCTTGATTATGTTATACAACTAACAGAATCTGATCAGTATTACAGACAGAATTCTATGATCATCCAAGTATCATATCTGCAAATTTTTAAATCTCGAACCTGCGTTTGTTGTACGATTTTCTACAAATATTCATTTATAGATCAAATGTCATAGGTTTTCGTGACTCGAGAGTAAGAGCAGTAACTGTTGTTCTTAGTGTGCCTATGGACATAATGTTTTCATGTTAACTAAGTGCTGATCAAAGCTGACTTTAGCTCCAATATTTTAAATTGCGGAAAAATGGCCCACTTCTCAAAATGACCATAAAGGTCCTGTTTTGTCAAAAGGCTGTGTCTTGAAGGTAACCTGTCAACTCCATTTTCAACTCGACCCATTCTCAACTCGACTACTCTTATATTAAGTCAAAAGAATTCTAACACTGATAACTTATTAAGTAAAATTATTACAAATGCCAAAGTATTCTATTATACAGTTGTGAGGAAATTGACGTATGCATCATCTGCAAATTGAAAAATTAAATTGGAATTTAACAGTCATTTAAATTGCATATATTCAAGCAATGATTCGATACAGTAATATTAAAAACACAAAATAATGTATTTGAAAATATTTTAGATAAAAATAGGAAGGTAATGAATCATTTTACCAAACTTAAGCATATTCTAAGAATTATGATATATTTTACTATAGATTATATATTGGGGCCGAGTTGACTGGGCCGAGTTATTCAATGGGCTGAGTTGACTGGTAACCGTCTAAAAAAGGGACCCCTGAAAATGCATTATTTGATCCAAAAACAGAGGTACTGTGGATATTGGTAACACAAAAACATGCCCTAAGAGATTCAATGCCCTGCAGCCCATGGAATTTTATTATGGTCTATGAATAATAGGACATTATTTCTTTTAATTTATAGTTCATTTGAGAGGATTTTACATGTTTCTATTTATTTTGTAATTTTTTAGATTGACACTGTTATTTCTTATACTGATCTTCTTAAAAATGAGGAAAGACAAATGTTGTTTATGCAACAAAATTATCATTTTTCTTTCTAAAATGAATCATTCGGTCAATCTAGAGCAGGGGTGTGGAATTCCTATGTCCGACTTGGGCTTTTTACCCTGCGGACAAGTAGATTTTCCTTGGGAACTTGTCCAAGGACAAGTTGATTTTAAATCAAGAACAAAATTACAAACTAGTCCATTTTGTGCCAGATTTCAAGTTCATAAGTCAAAGAACTTTTTCTAATTATTACAAGTATATATAAGGTCTGGAAAACATTTCAAGAAGCAATTTCTCCTTTATCTTAATGTTTCCTATACAGTTTAGCGACTTTCGTACGCAATCTGCTCAGATCTGAGCTGCAGGAATACATAACAAATTAACTTGACAGGAGAAGACAGCTTGACCCTAATTATCACACTATTAAACAGGACATGTGCAATAGATTCTCCAGTGGAACTGATAAGCCTGTTACTGTCATTCCCTAGCAGAGGAGCCCGTCCTTTTGATAACTTGAATCCTACATTGTTGTCCATGTAACATAATATTTATTAACTGTTTCCATATAATTACTTGCTTTGAAAAATTTGAGATCATTTTGTTTTTCAACAACAAATGTCTCCTTTTCCAACCCAGTTTCCAATGTTATTTTTCAAGTAACTTTCACTTTGAACTACTTGTTTTAACCCTTTCCCATCTTTTGGAAATTTTAGTCTGGTCCATATTGAACGAGGTTTCAGAAGACAATGTAAATTGGATTGAATTTGAAATTAAATCATCCTATGTGGTACAAATTATTATGGTAAAAGAAAAATTGTTAGTTACAAGCAATTTCTTCTTTTTCCACAATGTTTGGTCAAGTGTAAAAACACAGCGACGTAAAATCTTGAGTTTGTACAAGAAAGGGTTAATTTTTCAGGATTATAAGAATTATGTAATAACCTAATTGATAATTATTAAAAAGAAACTCAGCCAGATGCTTTGACAAATAATACATCAATATTTTTCGATTTGTTTCTTTCTACATTAAATTCATCAACTCTCTTAACATTTGAAAGTCGCTATTTACAAATTACTGATATTCTAAAGATCACCTTTCAAGGTCAAACTTAAATATGAAATAAAGAACTTAATTTATATTAAGAACTTTAATATGGTTAATAACTTTTGAATGGTAAGTGATGGGACATCTTATACAATCCTTTTAAGAAGGCTTTTTTATCTCACCTAAGCACAATGTGCTGGAGGTTAGGGGTCGAAACTAACAGTGTTCCGGGATCCCGAGGACCCCTTTAAATTGGAAGGGACCCCAGCAATCTCAGGCTAGGGATTCCGTCAGGATCCTTCAATATTTCTCCAGTACAAAAGATCCGATACAAAAGATCTTAATGTATCAACTAATGCTCCTGATTTCTTTTAATTTTTTTTTGCTTTATTTTGTAGAAAACATTGTGGATAACGAAGAAATTGCTTGTGACAAGCAATTTTCTTCATTTTCACAATGTTTTCCGAAGCTTTTTTTTCAAGTTGGTATTAGAAGGACAGGATTAAAAGATCTTCTTCTCCTAAACCATAAGGCCTAGAGCTTTGATATCTGGTACATATTATCAACTATTGACCCTCTACCAAAATACTTCAAAAAATTACATGTAATACACTCAGAAAATTAGCCCTTTTCTGTGCGATCCCTGATTTTACAAAGGAATGAAGAGGGAAATCTTTGAAAATCGTCTTCTACCAAACCATATGGCCTAGCTAGAGCTTTGATATTTGGTATGTATCAAGGTCTATTGGCCCTCTACCAAAATACTTCAAAGAATTGCTATACTCTGAAAATTAGCCCATTTCTGTGCGATCCCTGACTTTACAAGGGAAATCTTTGAAAATCTTCTTCTCCCATACCATTAGGCCTAGAGCTTTGATATTTGGTATGTATCATCACCTTATGGCCCTCTGCCAAAAATCTTCAAAGAATTACCGTGCCATGAAAATTAGCCCTATTCAGTGCGATCCCTGATTTTACAAAGGAATGAAGAAGGAAATCTTTGAAATTCTTCTCCTCCCAAACCACAAGTCACAGAGATTGGATATTTGGTATGTATCAATGTTCATTGACCTCCTACCGAAACCATTCCAAGAATTACCGTATTCTGAAAATTAACCCTTTTCTGTGCGATCCGATTTTACAAAGGAACAAAGAAGGAAATCTTTGAAAATCTTCTACTCCCAAACCATAAGGCCCAGAGCTTTGATATTTGGTATGAATCAATGTTTATTGACTCTCTGCCATAAAAGTTTAATGAATTACTGCATTCTGAGAATTAGCTATTTTCTGGACAGACACCTGACAATGACCAATCACAATAGCTCACCCAGAGCACTTCGTGCTCAGGTGAGGTAAAAACAATTTTCAATGGGTTATAATTGAGCAAAAACATTACATTCCAAATCATTTCACATGTGCACAGAGTAATGTCTTAGACCAGATCATACATGTGTACAGTCTGATCAGAGTCTTCACTGTGCTCTCTAGATAGATATAGACTCTAAGTTTCTTAAGCTGATAAGTAAATACTCTTTTACACTGTAACTGCCCATGCTTCTCAATATCTGTTCGCATACTTTTGAAATTGTGTATGAAATGTTGTGCACTGGTTCAATTATATATTAGGCTTTGTTAATCCATTCCCATTCAATCCCTCTTTTTGATGCCCATCCTGAGAAAAACATTGGAATACACTGTGGAAAATGAAGAAATCTCTTTTTATTGGCAATTTCTTCATTATCCATAATTTTTGAAAGCAAAAATCCTAAAAGATATCTAAAATTTCATCAACTAGAAATTGGTGTTTGAAATGTCTTGGACTATGAACCAGTCTATTTTCATTTCGTCTGGTAATGGGTTATAGTGCTCAACTAGTTGAAGAGAAACTATAATTCTGGCTGCGGTTTAAGAAGGTGTATTTCATATGAAATTTCAGTTGTAAGATGAAACCATCTGTATTCTTAGCTGCTGACCAAATTCTGACCAGGCACCCATAACTGGGTGATAATGGGCATTTTATGATCTCTTGGGGTAATTGATACTTCATGCATCATTTTGATAGGGTAGGCCCCATTTCTAGCCTGGCGTAAGTCACTAAAGTGTATACTTGTGTGTCTCCGTCTCAAAAAGTATGATTGTGACTTAATATGTTCGCAACAGCAAAAAGGTCTGAATTAGACTATCGAAAGATTTTGGCAACTAAATCCTCATATCGGACAACTGAATTTCAACTTTCCACTTGTCCAAGGACAAGTGAAAAGATTTTGTATTTCCACACCCCTGTCTAGAGGATACCATTGTGCTGATGGCCCTCTTATACAAAATAGCATTATTTTGCTCCTAGTCTGGGCCATTTTGGGTGTGCATACTCCATTCTCATCCTGAAGCCCAAACTAATTGGAAACATGCTACTTGTACTGTTAACTTATTAATCTGTAAACTGTAGTTTAGAATATTTGGATATGATATTATTCAGGGGTGTGGAATTCCCATGCCCGACTTGTCCGACCTGGGCTTTTCTTCCTGCGGACAAGTAAATATTAGGGCAAATCTTGGAATAGTACCTAATAGTCCTAATAGATATTAGAGATTGGTTAGCATAACATTTTGTATCTAAGGGCAGAAAACATTGCTTTAATGAAGAAAATGCTGAGTTCGTCTGTAAAAACAATGTTTTTTCCAAAATTTATCTATTCTCTCATTTTTGGACAAGTCCATTCTGACCCAGGACAAGTAGAAAATTGGATTTTGCTTGTCCAGGGACAAGTGGACAAAACCCGTATTTCCACACCCCTGATTATTTTCAATAAATATCAACTTTTTCAGTTTTGTTTTAACTTTTACTTTTATAGTTGTTAAACATTTCTTAGGAAATATTATATTTTTGTTTTTGATGGCCCTTGTTTTAGTAATTTACCCCTATCATCATAGGTTGAAAACCCAATAAGTCAAGATTGATGGCCATTCCTGGGAAATGAACTTGGGACTTCTTGGTCTTGATCCCCAATTCTTATACCTCTAGACCACACAGACAGATTTAACCTTTCACTGTTTTTCAACATTTTGGACTTGTCTACATTCAAAGAGATAGCAGATGATATTATAAAATGAGTATAAATTCAAAACATGACTGTCCTATATGATAGAAAATATTGTTACAAATAATTTCTTGTTTTTACCCAATGTTTTATCAAGTATAATGTCACAGGGACATGAAAATCAGGGATTGTACAGGAAAGGGTGAAATATGCCTTTAGTTCAATTGTCATGGTCGGCATTAACCCTTTACTGTTTTATGAAATTTTAGACTGGTCCAATTTGAAAGAGATTGCAGACGACAATGAAATATGCATGCAATTTGAAGTCTGACCATCCTATGTGGTAGAAAATATTGTGGGAAAAGGAGAAATTGCTTGTTACAAGCAATTTCTCCTTTTTCCACAATGTTTTCTCAAGTATAAAATCACAGTGATGTAAAATCCCGGGTTTGTCGAGGAAAGGGTTAATACTGGTTTTTACATCCCTGTTTTAAAGAAATTGTGGAAAAATAATAAATTGCTTGGCTTTTTCCACAATATTTTACTATACTGAATGTTTTTTTTTCAAATAAAATCAACTTTAAATTGAGCGCATGCATGACATTTCCAACCATTACACATGTGCGCCAAGTAAAGACTTAGACCAGCCTGTGCATCCGCACAGTCTGATCAGAGTCTTCACCCTGCGCTCTGTAGATAGATACTGACCCAACTCTTTTTTAAACAATCAGCGAATGTTCTTATTGCCCCGAATGGCTGTCCAGGGTGCTCAATTTGTGCGAGTCACGCACATGCAAAATGGTTGGAAATGTCACGCATAGGCTCAATTGTCATCTAAAAAATCGTTGAGTTTGGACAGGTCTAAATTGTGCAATACAGTAAAGGGTTAAAGAACATTTTTGTTGGGGTGGGGCCGGACACTTGTTCAAGTTGTCCTTGGACAATCAATTTAGTTTTGTTTTCGCAGATGAATCAAACTTTGTTATAATACCTAAGAGAAGTTATGGACAAGAAGATAATTTTACTGGCCAAAGAAAACAAGGTTGAAGAACTTCAAAAAGAGCTGGAAGCAATAAGTAATGAGGAGGTATGTGGTTTAACCCATTACCAGACAGCTAAAAATTAGACCAGTCAAAACTGAAAGGAGTTGCAGACAACAATCCAAAAGTTACGAAATTTTGGATTTTTTTTAGACCAGTCTAAAATGTTCTGGATGGAGGTTTAAACTTTTTATACTCCCACTTATTAAGTTAGGGGGGTATACTTGATTCACAATGTCTGTCCTGTCTGTTCATTGTTCAAATTTTTCTTTAACTTTTATGGTAGGAAAGCCTTCAAAGTTTAACTTAAGTGCTTCCGCCATAGCGCATCTTCTGTGTTTTTAACATAAGTAAATCATGAGCGACCCCCAAAAAATTCAGCAATTGCATTTTTTATGATGCAACCTGAATTGGCTTTGAAATACCAATTTTGTTTGATGTATTTGATTGCATTGAATGATCTTTGAGCTCAACTATACAAAACAAGTTCATTCTACACAGGGGTTGAAATTACCACTCGCTGACTCGAAAAAAGCAAGTGAAAACTTGAAATCTAAAATTTGACACACAAACCTGTCACATTGTTTTGCAAGTTGAAAGATATTGTTGTAAGCAGTCATGATCAGCAAATCTTACACATAACTGAAAATTACATGCACAGGTTATTGGAAAGACCCTTGCCGTCATCAGTTTGCTTTTATTGCAAGCATCTAGAAATAGAAGGTGATTAAAACTAATTTCACCGCAAAAAAAAATTATTAATGGGAATAAGATTACAACAGTTTTTGGTAAAAGGGCATTTAAATGGGCCTTAAAGAAATTACCTAACCAATCACTGGATGCAAAAAAAATATTTCTCCCCCACCAATTCCAAGGCCAGTTATTCGTCGACAAAATCTGCCGAATCTTTGTCCCCTATGTCCTCTAGCAAAGGAAAAACAGTGTCCGTCAAAACTGTCAGGAAGAAAAGACACATTAACTTGGTTACAGTTCACTCGCAAAATAATGTTTGAAATTTTCTTTGTATTGATTATAAAGAAAAGGGTACCATTTTATTATGCCCCCGCATCGATAGATTGGGGGCATATTGTTTTACCATTGTCCGTCTGTTGGTCTGTCTGTCTGCCTGCAAAACTTAACCAAAAAACTTAACATTGCCAATTACTACCAGCCACTTCAAGAAACAATGATCATATTTGGCATGATGACACATCTCCATAATACGCATCTCCTTATGTCAAGGTCATGTGATAAGGTCAAGGTCACACACCAAGGTCAAACGTGTAGTCCTGTTGCGGGGGCCTTATGTTTCACAAACACATCTTGTTTTGCTAGTAGCAACTTACATTAATGAAGCAAGTTGGAAATGTTGGCACTCGCATTTTTTTGCAAGTAGCAAAGAAATTAATTGCAACCCCTGCTGCCAGGGAATGGTTTAAATTGAGTTTTGCAGAACCCCGCTGTTGTTCTACTGGTATTTATTTAGGTGGTTTATTTTCCGGCTTCCAAAGCCCAGAATACTTATATGTAGAAACGCCCGGAAAACAAGCTTTTTGGGAGGTTATATTAATATTTTTAATTTTGAGCTTTACTGGCCGAAGTCCACTAGAGCTATTGCAATGGCTTTTTCCGGACCGTCCATCCAGCAGTTGTCCATCCGTTAAACTTTTCCTTGTTAACACTCTAGAGTCCACAGTTTTCATCGGATTCCCTTCAAACTTTCACAGAATGATTGTACCATCATAAGGATCGTTCCTTTCGAAATGTGGTATGATCCGTCAAGAAACATCGGAAAAGGGGCTTAATTAAAAATTCCATTAAAAATTCCATTAAAAATCCTCGTTAACACTCTAGAGTCTACAGTTTTCATCTTATTCCCTTCAAACTTTCTCAGAATGATTGTACCATCATAAGGATTGTTCCTTTCAAATTTGGTATGATCCATCGAGAAAACATAGGAAAAGGGGCTTTAGGAAAATTCAATTAAAGAAATCTTGGTTAATGCTTTTAAGTCCACAGATTTCATGGGGTTGTCTTTATACTCAAACAGAATAAATAAATTATACTTTTGTAAGTATAGTTCCCTTTTGAATTGGTTTAGATCAATCAAGAAACATGGGAAAAGGGGCTATATGAGAATTCAATTAAAAAATCCTTGTCAACACAACGAAGCCCACAGCTTTGATCAGATTTTATTGAAACTTTCACAGAATGATTGTAAGGTCATAACAATCATTCTTTTCATAACACAGGGCTCTGCAGAGTGGGCGACTCAGGCGAAAAAGTCGCCTGGTTTCATAAAACTTCGCCTGATTTGCTGATCAAAGCGAAGTCGAAGTCGCCTGGAATTTTCGGGAAGTCGCCTGGATACGATAGGTGATAACAAAATCTGGCCCAGTGGCTATAAAAGCAGGGGACAGTGTGCAATTATACAATGCCGGTCGGAAGCCCTTTGATCGTCATTCAAGCGTGCATCTGTAGTCGCGAGGCCATCAGATAATCAGAAAGAGGGGTATGTTCTGGCAGCTAATAGTCAACGTGCTTATTTCATTCACACCTACGCTGATTGGTTTCGGCAATGCTTTGTTTACTATCGGCACCAGAAATCTTTATCTAAAATCCTTTCCCTTCTTAAGTTTTAATTTTTTCTGTAAATTAAGTTATCATCAGTCTACAAGATTTGTTGCTTTCTTTCACATAACGAGAATAATGGCCGACATTTACAGACGCCGTGTCATTTGTAAACCAGATGTCAAAATTTGAAATCTTTATGAAAAATAATTCTGCCGAAAATCTACGTGAAATAATTCATTTCTATTAGAATCCTTCGATTTAAATTGTCTGCTTTAATTTTAACAAGTGAAGAAAATTATGGCAAACATTTTAAGGGCTGCTACGATCTTTTCCGGAGTTTCTTGTTATGATACATTCTTTCCAAAACTAAATTTCACTTACTTGAGTTGGTAATAATTCCTTTAAAATTAAATAACATGTAATCCTATAAAATGGAGCAAATTATCCTGTGTTAACTTTAAACCTCTGCATGTACTCAGCAATTAATGACAATTTTTATACATTTATATGTTATCAGGTAAAGTGGACAGACTTTAACTCATTACCACACAATGCCCCATTTTGACATCTTGAAATGTATTTATGGGAAACTGTGGAAAAAGGAGGAAATGATTGCAGCAAGCAATTTATCTTTTCCCCACATGTTTCTACCCTCTTTGGCACCTTCTTTCTTATTTAAGCTCACTTTGAAATGTCTTATTTAGCGTCTTTCAATGTATCAGTCTGAATTTTTTCTTCTGGTAATGGTTTGATTAAATACATGTTGTTACAATAAAATCTTTTCTCATTTTCTGCTTCAAATAGGAACACTACTCATTTCATTCAGACATATACACTATTTGCATTTTTTTTATCAGTTAACTTTTTATCATATATGAATCTATTATGAAATATTAAAAGAAAAAATAAATTCAGAATTAAACTCTTGAATTCTCAAACCTAAAAAAAGAAAAATACAAAAGTAATTGTTCACAGGAATAAGATCTTTATTGAGGACTGAAAGAATAAGCAGTATTTTCTATGTTTATTGCATAATACATTATATAAAATGCAACTACTTGGCTGTAAAGCTATTCTATTTTCTGATAGAAATGAGGAATATGCGCAAAAACTTAATTTTTAACGCGATCCACTTCTCCTGAAAGTCTCACCACTTCTCCCTATTTTGAAAAACTTCTCCCGATTCTCAGACTAGTGAGAAGTGACTTCTCCCCAAATTCTGGGAGTCTGCAGAGCCCTGATAACAGGGTTTGAACTGTCAAGAAACACGGGAAAAGGGGCCTTATTAAAATTTCATTTATAAATCCTTGTTACCAAGTCCAGAGCTTTCACTGAATTTTCTTCAAACATTCACTTAATAATTGTACAATAATAATGATTGTTGATGTTGACATTAGACCTAATCTGTCAAGTATCATAGAAAAAGGAGCATTATTAAATTTAATTTTAAAATCCTTGTACCACAATAAAGTCAACAGTTTTCATCAGGTTCTGTTTAAACTTTCACAGAATGATTGTTCCATCATGAAGATACTTTCTTTTCAAATAAGGCCTGATCTGCCTATTATCATGGGAAAAGGGGCCTTTTGAGAATTTTATCTATAATCCTTGTAACATTGTCCAGAGCTTTCATTGGATTTTCTTCAAACCTTCAGAGAATCATTGTACAATAAGCACGATTGTTGATGCTGACATGAGAGCTGATCCTTCAAGTATAACAGGAAAAGGAGCCTTATGAAAATTTTATTTTAAAATCTTTACACCAAGATTAAGTCCGCAGTTTTCATCAGATTCTGTTCAAACTTTCACAGAATGTTTGTACCATCAATAGGATTATTTCTTTCCAAATTGGATCTGATCTGACTAGTATCATAGGAAAAGGGGCTGTTTGAAAAATTATTACCAAATCCTCATTAACCCATTCCAACACAGCAAAATTTTAGACTGGTCCAAATTCAAAGAAGCTGCAGACGACAATTTCAAATTGATGGAATTTTGAATTTTTCAGTCTTTTTGGATAGAAAACATTGTGGATAATGAAGAAATTGCTTGATACAAGTAATTTCTTCATTTTCCACAATGTTTTCCTAAGCTTTTTTCTTGAGGGGAGTAAAAAGGAGGGATTGAGTTGGAATGGGTTAACACAAGAATGTCCTCAGTCTTTATCAGAATCTCTTCAAACTTTAATAGAATGATTGTACTATCATTTGGATTGTTCCTCTGTAAATTAGGTCTGATTGGTTAAGTGACACAAGAAAAGGGGCATTATGAAGATTTTATTACAAAAACATCATTATCACATTAAATTCCTCAGTCTTTATCATTTTCTTCAAACTATCATTAGGATTGTTCCTTTGTACTTTGGGTCTGATTTGTTAATTTTCATGAGAAAAGGGGCCTTACGAAAATTTATTACCAAAAATCTTAACTTTTAAAGAATGATTGTACCTTCATTAGAATTGTTGCTTTTGAAATTTGATTTGTTCTGTAAAGTATCATGGGAAAAGGGGCCCTATGAAGATTTCACTATAAACTCATTAACACAATAAATTCCACAGATTACACAGGTTGATTGTACCATCATTACAATTGTTGATTTTGACAGTGGATCTGATTATGGCAAGTGTCACATAAAAAAGGGTCCTATGAAAAACTTTCTTAAATATTCTTGTTAACACAATTGTGTCCCTTGATTTCACATGATTAACTTCAAAATTTCAGAACTGGGTACAACCCATCAAATATTACGTAAAAAGGGGTCATATGATTTTTTTAAATATTTTAGTAAAACAAAATGAAATCGACACATTTCATCTGATTCACTTTAAACTTTCACAGAATGATAAAACCAACAGTAAAATATCAAGGGAAAATGGGCCTTATGAGAACTTGATTTTAATATCTTTGTTAACACAATAAAGTCAACAGTTTTATTGGATTCTCTTCAAAGATGCATGGAATAATTGTCGCATTGGAAACACAAGAAAAGGGGCCTTACAGATTAATCATTATCATTCATAACATTCTTGTGTATGTGATGAAGTTCACAATCATTATCAAATTGTCTTTTAAATTTCACAGGACAATTGTAGGGTTGTAAGGAAAGTTCCTTTTGGAAAGAAATTGATCCATCAGAAAACATAGGAAAATAGGCCTTATGGATTTTCATTCAAAACAATCCTGTTTATGTGATAAAGTCCACAATTATTGTCAGATTCTGATGAAAATTTCAAAGGATGATTGTAGGGTCATAAGGTAACTTCCTTTTGGAAATGGAGTGGATCCATCATGAAACATGGGAAAAGGGGCTTTGAGGATTGATGCTCAAAATAATAAATGGGATAAAGTCTTTTTTTTTTCCTTCATGCATTCTTCTTTAAGTAATTAACTTCCATAAATAGCAGATTTCTTTAATGGAAAACTTGATAACCAGTAGAGCGTCTCAGGCCCTCAAGGGCCTCTTGTTTTTATTTGGCGAATGTGATTGCGAAAAGAAAAATCAGCCCAGGGAAGGCTCTGGGCATTGTGTTTCACAAACACATCTTGTTTAAGTGCTTTTCTCCAATTTAAGAAATCATATGATTTGTTACAGGTAATTTGCCACAAATGTTAGAAAAACTTCTGTAAATTACTTCATTTTGTATCATTATATGCACTGAACCCCAAACCTGGGGATATTACTCTGAATATTTCTTAATCATACCCATTTTCTCATAATTTTTTTTGACTAATTGTTAACCAGAAAAGACAATTTTCAGTTCTTTTGTTTTCGAAGAAAACCCCAGGTATTGTCAAAGCCTTAGTGATGTCAGATTCTTGGTTTGCCCTTGTCATTGGTGGCGTGATCTGCATGTGTCATTGTGCAATATCTAAGCAGTTTATACATTGCCCAAAATGTTTCTACACTAGATTACAAGGATTGGTAAATTTTTCTCAAGTTAAATTTGTTGTCTGCAACTTCTTTCAATTTGGACCTGTTTAATTTTTTTTCTTGATCTGGTAATAGCCCAATGGATTCTGTATCATCTAAGCTGCAAATACGACATTCAAACTTATCTATTCTTCATTTAACTCATTTCCCCCATGATAAAATTTTAAACTGGTCGAAATGGAAAGGAGTTGCAGACGTCAACTCAAAGTTTACAAAATTTTACTTTTTTTCAACTTTATGGGTAGAAAACATTGTGTAAGAAATTGCTTTTTACAAGCAAATTCTTCATTTCACACAATGTTTTCCCAAATGCATTTCTTAAGGGGCATCAAAAAGTGTCATTGTGTAGGAATTGGTTAACTTACAATTTGTATTGTATGGGATTGTAAGGGTTTCTATGTCCTTTCAGTTATGTCAGCAAATAGAGAGAAAAATCCTTAAAGGCAGAGATGATGCATTCAGCCTTGTGCGTGCCATTTTATTAGGTAAATATGGAAGTCTTAAAATCCTCTCCAAGTACTTTTATTTTATAAGCAAGTCCACCTTACATCTGTTAAATCAGCTTCACCCTTTTTCACAGTCTTTTTATACCCTACACCTAGAGGGAAATATATTGTATTTCTTTCACCAAGTCTGTCTGCCTGCCTTAACCCTTTACTGTACAAACCCTGGATTTCACGTCACTCAGAGTTTATACTTAAATTAAACATTGTGGAAAAAGAAGAAATTGCTTGTAACAAGCAATTTCTTCTTTTCCCACAATATTTTCTACCACATTAGGATGGTTTCATTTTAAATTGCATCCAATTTTCGTTTTCGTCTGCTACCTCTTTCAACTTTGACCAGTCTAAAATTTACAGAAACGGGAGAGGGTTAACAAAGAAAAGGGGGTATTTTGGTTTGATCATGTCTGTTTCTCAATCATAACAAGGAAACTGGGGTGGGTAATTGGTTTCACCATGTCTTTCTATCTGTCATGTTTGTTTCTCATTCATAACAAGGAAACTGGGTCGGGTAAATTGGTTTCACCATGTCTTTCTATCTGTCAAACAGTGTGTGGATGTCTTGTTTCTGTGATCTTACTCAAAACAAATTTGCCTTAGGATCATGTAACTCAATCCATTACCAGATGGCAAAATTTTAGACTGGTCTGAGTTCAAAGGAGTTGCAGACCACATTTGAAAGTTTGAGAAATTTAAAATTTTGTCCACTTTCTGGATTTAAAACATTGTGTAAAATGAAGAAATTGATAGGTTCAATCAATTTCTTCATTTTTTAGCTCACCTGAGCACAACTTGCTCAAGGTGAGCTTTTGGTATCACCTTTTGTCTGTCGTGCCTCATGCGTCGTGTGTCGGAAGGCGTCAACAATTCTTTAAACATCTTCTCCTCAGTAACCACTGGGCCGAATTCAAACAAACTTGGTAGGAATGTTCTTCGGGTGACCCTTCTCAAAAGTTGTTCGTGGATTTTTGATTGACCCCAAAATATGGGCGTGGCAGGGCGTAGCAGTTTTTGACTTTGAAATCTTCAAACATCTTCTCCTCAGTAACCATTGGGCCAATTTCAACCAAAGTTGGCATGAATGTGCCGTGGGTGACCCTTTTCAAAAGTTGTTCGTGGAATTTTGATTTATGCCCAAATATGGGCGTGGCAGGGCGTGGCAGATTTTGACTTAGAAATCTTTAAACATCTTCTCCTCAGTAACCATTGGGCCAATTTGAACCAAACATGGCATGAATGTTTCTTTGGTGACTCTTTTCAAAAGTTGTTTGCAGAATTTTGATTTCTGCCCAAATATGGGCGTGGCAGGGCGTGGCAGTTTTTGACTTAGAAATCTTTAAACATCTTCTCCTCAGTAACCATTGGGCCAATTTCAACCAAACTTGGCATGAATGTTCCTTTGGTGACCCTTTTCAAAAGTAGTTTGTTGAATTTTGATTTATACCCAAATATTGGCGTGGCAGTTTTTGTCTTTGAAATCTTTGAACATCTTCTCCTCAGTTACCATTGGGCCAATTTCAAACAAACCTTACATGAATGTTCCCTAGGTGACCCTTTTCAAAATTTGTTAGTGGAAATTTGATTGACGCCCGTGAAATTTTGTTTTATACCCAAATATGGGCATGGCAGGGTCGGCACTTTTTTAACTTTGATCATCTTCTCAGTAACCATTGGGCCAATTTCAACCAAACTTGGCATAAA
Organism: Fragum fragum; assembly: GCA_946902895.1. Lineage (NCBI taxonomy): Eukaryota > Metazoa > Mollusca > Bivalvia > Cardiida > Cardiidae > Fragum > Fragum fragum. The sequence goes on from OX336374.1 coordinate 11,937,456, forward strand.
TGTTCCTTGGGTGACCCTTTTCAAATCGTATTTAGGAAATTTGATTGATGCCCAAATATGGGCCTTGCTTTTTCTTTATTTAGAAATCATTAAATATCTTCTCCTCAGTAAGCATTGGGCCAATTTCAACCAAACTTGGCATGAATGTTCCTTGGGTGAACCCTTTTCAAAAGTTGTTTGTGAAATTTGATTGACGTCCAAATATGGGTGTGGCAGGGTAGGACAGTTTTTTATTTAGAAATCTTAAAATATCTTCTCCTCAGTAATTATAGGGGCAATTTCAACAAAACTGGGCATGAATGTTCCTTTGGTGACTCTTTTCAAAAGTTGTTCCTGGAATTTTGATTTATACCCAAATATGGGCGTGGCATGGTTGGACACTTTTTTCACTTTGAAATCTTCAAACATCTTCTCCTCAGTAACCATTGGGCCAATTTCAACCCAACTTGGCATGAATGTTTCTTGGTTGACCCCCTTTTCAAAAGTTGTTCGCAGAACTTTGTTTCTCGCCCAAATATGGGCGTGGAAGTTTTTGACTAAGAAATCTTTAAAAATCTTCTCCTCAGTAACTAATGGGCAAATTTCAACCAAATTTGGTATGACTGCTCCTTGGGTGACCCTTTTAAAAGTTGTCAGTGGAATTTTGATTTATGCCCAAATATGGGCTTGGCAGTTTTTAAATTTGAAATCTTTAAAAATCTTCTCCTCAGTAACCATTTGGCCAGTTTCAACCAAACTTTGCATGAATGTTCCTTGGGTGACCCTTTTCAAAAGTTGTCAGTGGAATTTTGATTTCTGCCCAAATATGGGCATGGCGTGGCAGTTTATGACTTGGAAATTTTTAAATATCTTCTCCTCAGTAACCATCGGGCCAATTTCAATCAAACTTGGCATAAATGTTCCTTGGGTGACTCTTTTTAAAAGTTGTTCGCAAAATTTTGAATTCTGCCCAAATATGGGCGTGGCAGGGCGTGGCAGTTTTTGACTTAGAAATCTTTAAATATCTTCTCCTCAGTAACCATTGGGCCAATTTCAACCAAATTTGGTATGAATGTTCCTTAGGTGACCCTTTTCAAAAGTTGTTTGTGGAATTTTAATTTATGCCCAAATATGGGGGTGGCAAGGTGTGGCAGTTTTTGTCTTTCAAATCTTTAAACATCTCCTCAGTAACCATTGGGCCAATTTCAAACAATGTTTGCATGAATGTTCCTTGGGTGACTCTTTTCAAAAGTTGTTCCTGGAATTTTGATTTATACCCAAATATGGGCGTGGCATGGTCGGGCACTTTTTTGACTGTGAAATCTTCAAACATCTTCTCCTCAGTAACCATTGGGCCAATTTCAAACAAACTTGGCATGAATGTTCCTTGGTTGACCCCCTTTTCAAAAGTTGTTCGCAGAACTTTGTTTCACGCCCAAATATGGGCGTGGCAGTTTTTTACTTAGAAATCTTTAAAAATCTTCTCCTAGGTAACTAATTGGCCAATTTCAACCAAATTTGGTATGACTGTTCCTTGGGTGACCCTTTTAAAAGTTGTTAGTGGAATTTTGATTTATGCCCAAATATGGGCATGGCAGTTTTTGACTTTGAAATCTTTAAAAATCATCTCCTCAGTAACCATTTGGCCAATTTCAACCAAACTTTGCATGAATGTTCTTTGGGTGACTCTTTTCAATAGTTGTTCGTGAAATTTTGTTTTATACCCAAATATGGGCATGGCAGGGTCGGCACTTTTTTGACTTTGAACATCTTCTCCTCAGTAACCAATGGGCCAATTTCAATCAAACTTGGCATGAATGTTCCTTGGTTGACCCTTTTCGAAAGTTGTTCGCAGAACTTTGTTTCATGCCCAAATATGAGTGTGGCAGTTTTTGACTTTGAAACCTTTAAACATCTTCTCCTCAGTAACTATTAGGCCAATTTCAACCAAAATTGGTATGAATGTTCCTTAGGTGACCCTTTTCAAAAGTTGTTTGTAGAATTTTGAATGATGCCCAAATAAGGAAGGGTGGGGCAGTTTTTGACTTAGAATTCTTTAAACATCTTCTCCTCAGTAACTATTGGGCCAATTTCAACCAAACTTGGCATGAATGTTCCTTGGTTGACCCTTTTCAAATCATATTTAGGAAATTTGATTGACGCCCAAATATGGGCCTTGCTGTTTCTTTATTTAGAAATCTTTAAATATCTTCTCCTCAGTAAGCATTGGGCCAATTTCAACCAAACTCGGCATAAATGTTCCTTGGGTGAACCCTTTTCAAAAGTTGTTTGTGAAATTTGATTGACGTCCAAATATGGGCATGGCAGGGTGGGGCAGTTTTTTATTTAGAAATCTTAAAATATCTTCTCCTCAGTAATCATTGGGCCAATTTCAACAAAACTTGGCATGAATGTTCCTTTGGTGACCTTATTCAAAAGGTGTTTGCAGAATTTTGACTTACACCCAAATATGGGCGTGGCAGGGCTTCGCAGTTTTTTTACCTTGAAATTTTTAAACATCTCCTCAGTAACCATTGGGCCAATTTCAACTAAACTTAAATGGATATTCCTTGGGTGACCCTTTTCAAAAGTGTTGGCAAAATTTCAAATCATCTTACATTAGTCAGGTGAGCGATTTTATGGCCATTCTGGCCCTCTTGTTTTAATGTTTTGAGTTGTGTCAAAGAGCATGTATTGTGTGGGAATGGGTTAATAGGGGGTCCTGCATGACTCAGTGGTCATGGTGGCAGACCTAAAATCTGAGAGAGCCTCGGGGTTGTAGGCTCAAATCCCAGCCACACTTAGTAAAGTGGGTGTATCCTTGGGCTAGACAATTCAGAGGCCCAGTCTAATACTTGTGGTGCCCAGGATGCACAAGAGTATGTGAGCATGTAACCCAATTCTACGGAATCCAGCATTTCATGCGCAACAGGTAATTAACCCTTGTCCTCTTCTCACTATATTTGAAGACTTTGACATTATCAGATTGATCTTGTGTTCAATGATTTCTCTCAAAACAACAACAATAAGCAGGTAGTGTAGGCTAAGGTCAGACTACTCGTCTGTGCAGGCTTTTCTTAAATCTACACACCTGCCAAAGCCAGTATCAATGCAGGAGTATTCTGTGATCAGCATTACAAGGGTCAACATTTGTAAACATTTTAGAAAAGAAGAAATCGCCTGTCACAAGCATTTTCTCCTTTTCTCAAATGTTTTAAGATCTACTGGCGGAAGGTGACTAGAGCTATTGCGATGGATTTTTCCTAGGGGTGTAATGATAGATCGATTGGTTGATGTATTGTGATAGTGACAGTCACGATATCGATGTATTGATTGCAATTCCCTGATATCGATAACTATCGCGATAGTTTGTTCAAATATCGATAGTTTCGAAAGTTAATATTCAAAGCTTACTTAAACAGAAATTCAATGTTTTCTTGGTCTCTTATGTTAAAAAAAGAAAGAAAGAGAAAGAGGGAGATAGAGAGAGAACGAGTTTTCTGTGTAACCTATTCTACTTTCACTTTCTATTATCATGTGATAGCCATGTTTGATTTTTGTTTCTTCCGTACTCCTTTTTTGTTTATGGATTGATTTTTAACTTTCGATTTACAAAGTGAAAGGGTCCTCAAAAATCCAAAAGCACATTAAGATAAGACTTGTTATCAATGTTTTATGAATTCTCAGCCCTAGAATTGATAAAAAAATACAAATAAGACAATCATAAATGATATTCAATTAATAACGATAATTAATTACTTATTTCAAGCACACTAATCGAGTTATTTTGTTTTACATATGTTTGTTGTCTGACATGGCTGCAAATTTCGAGATTGTGAAAAACAAAGGCGGAAAGGCCCATGTTTGGGACCATTTTGGGACTATTTTGGCTTCCTAAAGGCTAAAACATTGATAAAAAGAGAGTCGCCTATAGACTATGCTATCTATACAGATAAACATATAATATAAGCAAAGTAACATATAGCGATAGTATCGTGATATATCGCGATTGATTTCTGACAATAGTGATAGTATCACGATATCAATACTGTGATAGTAAAACTATCACGATAGTGATTTTCTACGCTGATAGTCGGCCCTACTTTTTCCTGTCCGGCATTCGTCCGTCCATCGACTGTCCGTTAACTTTTCCTTGTTAACACTCTAGAGACTACAGTTTTCATCTTATTCCCTTCAAACTTTCTCAGAATGATTGTGCCATCATAAGGATTGTTCCTTTCAAAATTGGGTCAGATCAATCAAGAAACATGGGAAAAGGGGCCTAATAAAAATTTGATTAAAAATACTCATTAACACTCTAGAGTCCACAGTTATCATCGGATTCTCTTCAAACTTTCACAGAATGATTGTACCATCATAAGGATTGTTCCTTTTGAAATTGGGTATGATCCGTCAAGAAACAAGTGGAAAAGGGCCTTATGAAAATTTAATTAAAAAAAACTCATTAATAATCTAGAGTCCACAGTTTTCATTTGATTCTCTTCAAACTTTTACAGAATGATTGTACCATCATTAGGATTGTTCCTTTTGGAATCGGGTTTGATCTGTCAAGAAATAGGGGAAAAGGGGCCTTATGAAAATTTCATTTAGAAATCCTTGTTACCTAGTCCAGAGCTTTCATCTGATTTTCTTCAAACATTCTCAGACTAATTGCCTAATAATAATGATTGTTGATCCGTCAAGTAAAAAGGAGCATTATGATATTTAATTTTGAAATCTTGTAAAATTTAATTAAAAAATCCTCATTAATATTCCGTTAAATTTCCTTGTTAACACTCTAGAGTCCACAGTTTTCATTAGATTCGTTCCAAACTTTCGCAGAGTGGTTGAACCATCATAAGGATGGTTCCTTTTGAAATTTGGTATGATCCGTCAAGAAACACGGGAAAAGGGCCTTATGAAAATTTAAATAAAAAATCCTCATTAATAATCTAGAGTCCACAGTTTTCATTTGATTCTCTTCAAACTTTCACAGAATGATTGTGCCATCATAAGGATTGTTCCTTTTGGGATCGGGTATGAACTGTCAAGAAGCAGGGGAAAAGAGGAATTTTGAAAATTCAATTAAAAGATCTTAAACACTCTAGAGTCCATAGTTTTCATCGAATTCTCTTCAAACTTTCACAGAATGATTGTACCATCATAAGGATTGTTCCTTTCGAAATTGGGTATGATCCTCAAGAAATACATGAAAAAAGGCTTTGTGAAAATTTGATAAAAAAAATCCTCGCTAACACAATAGAGTCAGTTTTCAACAAATTCTCTTCAAACTTTCACAGAATGATTATTACATTAAATGGATTGTTCCTTTCTGAAGTCAGTTTGATCCATCAAGTATCATGGCAAAAGGGCCTTATGAAAATTTAATAAGAAAATCTTAGTTAACACTTAATAGCTCTATAATACTTTTGAAAGTATAGTTCCCTTTGGAATTGGTTCAGATCCATCAAGTAACATGGGAAAAGGGGCTGTATGAAAATTAAATAAAAAAATCCCTGTTAACACAATGTAGCCAAATCTTTATCAAATTTTGTTGAAATTTTCAAAGATTGATTGTAATGTCATAGCGATCATTGTTTTATAACAGGGTTTGAATTGTCAAGAAACACGGGAAAAGGGGCCTTATGAAAATTTCATTTGGAAATCCTTGTTACCTAGTCCAGAGCTTTCATCTGATTTTCTTCAAACATTCTCAGACTAATTGCCTAATAATAATGATTGTTGATCCGTCAAGTAAAAAGGAGCATTATGATATTTAATTTTAAAATCTTGTACCACAATAAAGTCAACAGTTTTCATTGGATTCTGTTTAAACTTGCACATAATGATTGTACTATCATTAGGATTGTTTCTTTCCAAGTTGGGCTTGACCTGTTTAGTATCATAGGAAAAGGGGCTGTATGAAAAATTATTACCAAGTTATCATTTACACAAGAAAGTCCTCAGTCTTTATCAGAATCTCTTCAAACTTTAATAGAATTATTGTACCATCATTTAGATTGTTCCTTTGTAAATAGGGTCTGATAGGTTAAGTGACATAAGAAAAGGGGCCTTATGAAAATTTTATTACAAAACATCATTATCACAATTAAATCCTCAGTCTTTTCCATTTTCTTCAAACTATCTATCATTAGGATTGTTCCTTTGTACATTGGGTCTGATTTGTTAATTTTCATGAGAAAAGGGGCCTTACGAAAATTTATTTACAAAAATTCTTGACACAATTCAGTCCACTGTTTTCATCTTTAACTTTTAAGGAATGATTGTACCTTCATTAGAATTGTTCCTTTTGAAATTTGGTTTGTTCTGTAAAGTTTCATGGGAAAAGGGGGCCTATGAAGATTTCACTACAAACTCATTAACACAATAAATTCCACAGAGGACACAAATGGATTGTACCATCATTAAAATTGTTGATTTTGGCAGTGGATCTGATTATGGCAAGTGTCATATAAAAAGGGGCCTTATGAAAAACTTTTTTAAATATTCTAGTTAACACAATGATGTCTCTTGATTTCACCGGATTCACTTCAAAATTTCACAGAATGATTGCATAATTACTTAAATGGTTCTTTTCAGAACTGGGTACAAAACGAGCCATATACTTTTTATTTATAGATATTCTAGTAAACATAATGATTTCCCCATATTTTATCGGATTCACTTTAAACTTTCATAGAATGATAAAATCAATAGTAAAATATCACAGGAAAAGGAGCCTTATGAGAACTTGATTTTGATATCTTTGTTAACACAATAAAGATGCATTGAATAATTGGGGCATTGGAAACACAGGAAAAGGGGCCTTACATATCATTATTTAAAACATTCTTGTGTATGTGATGAAGATCACAATCATTATCAGATTGTCTTTTATATTTCACAAGACAATTGTAGGGTTGTAAGGAAAGTTCCTTTTGGAATGAAATTGATCCATCAGAAAACACAGGAAAAGGGGCCTTATGGATTTTCATTTAAAATAATCCTGTTTATGTGATAAAGTCCACAATTATTGTCAGATTCTGATGAATATTTCACATTATGATTGTGGGGTAATATGGAAACTTCCTTTTGGAAATAGAGTGGATCTGTTATGGTACACAGGAAAAGGGGCCTTGAGGATTGTTGCCAATATAATAAAGGGAAAAAATCCATATTTTTCCCTATATGCATTCTTCATTAAGCAATTAACTTCCTTAAATATCAGATTTTTAATGGAAAACTTGATAACCAGCAGAGCGTCTCAGGCCCTCATTGGCCTCTTGTTTACACTATCTGTCACTTATTTTCAAATTTGCACAAGCTTTGAATTGTCTGCAATCTCTTTCAATGTGGACTAGTCTAAGGTTTCTATTCTAATTCGCATATGTATTTCAATCATAATGCTTCTTTCAATTTGGACCAGTCTAACCTTTAGCTCCACTGCCTGAAGACAACTCGAGCTATTGTTATAGCGTTGTGTGCATCTTCTTTCAAAATCTTCACTTAACCTATTACCACACAAGAAAATTTTAGACTGGTCCAAATTTAAAGGAGTTGCAGACGACATTTTAAACTTTATGAAACTTTAGATTTTTTAACCATCTTGGTAGAAAACATTGTGTAAAATGAAGAAATTGCTTGTTATAAGCAAAATCTGCATTTTTCACAATGTTTTCCTAATTGTTTTTTCTTGAAAGCGCCCAAAAGCGTGATTGTGTGGGAATAGGTTAAAGAAATACTGACTGAAATCCAATTTTCACCGGATTGATCCTTGAGTGATCCTTTATCAGTTTCCTGCAAAGAATTTTAATTAGATAAAACAACAGCTTCAATGGGTGTAGCATATTTCCATTTAAGTTTAAACCTACTTATTTCACATCAATTGGGAAACAAGTTCTTCCAACTTAGATTAATCCCTCTTGATTCTGCTTCCTGGAAAATGCACCAGTACTGGCGCCGTAAGTGTGGACCAATGACAGAACCAAGATCGATAGCAGCTCCTAGGACCTCTTGCTCGGGAAGCCGAGGCTCTACCTCTCGATCACGGACACCACATGCGTACCAGTATTTCCATAAAATGGTATATAGTAGGGGTGTGGAATTCCCATACCTGCTCTGTCCCACATTGGCTTTTCAATTTGCGGATAAGTACAGTTTCAAAACCATCTGTCCAGGAGCAAATAGTACCAGGCTAAATCTTGGGTTGATACAAAAATGTCCTATATTATAACTCATTATGTATATAGAGGATAATTGCATTGTGAGGCATTGAAAAATGAGTCAGAAGTAGCTTTATTTTGAATTGTAACTTATGTATTTTTAATCAAATTTGTCATTTTCAGCCCTTGGGAACAGTGCACATTAATATCAACAAAATTTGTTTTCAATAATTTCTGTTGGCCATCTTGGATTGCCTTTCCAAGTGGGCGAGGGTTTAAAAAGGCATTTTGAGGTAAAAACTCGGATTTGTAGTGTAATTTGGATAAAATATATTCTGTATCTAAGGGCGACTACCTTATTGTCGGTTTAAAGGCACAAGGATATTTCAAACATCGATCGACCATTCTAGACTTGAACTTGGACAGAATCATAGGATAGGCAGTCTGTGATCACTCAGTCTCCCCAGTTCATTTCAATTCTGGGTGAGTAGAAAATTGTTTTAATTGTCCAAAGACAAGTGAAGAAAATCTGTATTTCCACGCCACTATATATAGTGAAAATTTTGCAAAATCTTCTGATAATACTGGACTATTACCAAATTTCACAGAAAAATCCTAGGATAAGCCTTTGCACGGTTTTTATGACTCACACATGTAAAAAATCTGCTGGAGATGGTGTGAAATTCTTGCCAATTTTTTGTCTCCCTTCAAACTGTCAAACATTACCTGTCTTCCATTATTTTCATGATTGAAAAGCACTACAAACTCTACAGAGCCAAGTTATTTGTTTTTCAAGACCTTACAACTGACTTATTAAATGAATTTTGAATGACTTGACATGACTGTAATAAAATATTGAACATTTTGAAATTCTTCTCTAGAACTTTTTCAAGGATTTCGGTGACAAAATAATTATATATATTTTCCCGATATATAGCAAAGATGATTAAGATTATATTGAATTCCTGAAACATTTATCTAAATCAGTATATAATTGTTAGGCAAGCAAAAAGTTGTTAATACAGTTTCAGTAAAGCTGTATTAACAACATTATGCTCGCCAAACAACAAGGCCTGTGGATTCATGCAGGCCAACAAGACCTCTAGTTTGATGGTTCTCAGTTATACACCATGTGCAATAAATTGAATGTTTTGCAGGGTGCAGTTCAGATGAAGTGGCTAACAGTGCAAGACGTACCGCAGTATATAGACAATGCGTTAATATCTTACTGAAAAATGACATGAACAAAGACATGTCATCTGAACTAGTGGGCCTTCTAATGTTAGAGGTGAGAATAATGATAAATGACCAATGCCGTCAATTAAAATTCCTCAAAACCGGAACATCAGGATGGGAAGTTTGAAAAAAGGGTATTGAATGACCATTCTGTAATAGTATATTTAAGATGTGTTAGAAGAAATTCCTGAGTTGCAGACAATAACTCAAAGTTTTTGATATTTTAGATTTTTCAACTTTATTGGTAGAAAACATTATAGAAAATGGAGAGTTAGCTAGTTACAATCAATTTTTTCATTTCACACAATGTTTTTCTTGAGTGGCATCAAAAAGTGTCATTTTGTGGGATGGGTTAAATTCATTACCACACAAAGACGCTGTTTAATACCCTGAAGAAATGAAATCATGGAAAACGTGGGAACAGGAAAAACAGCTTGTAACTGTTTACTCTGGTTTCCACTGCAACTTAAAAGAATGAAATAATTGAAAAAATCTTCTCTGAAGATAGAAGGCAGAGAGCTTTCATATTTTGTATGCAGAATCTCCTAGGGTACCTCTATTAAGATTGTTCATTTGATGACCCCTGGGTCATACTCCAGCCATTCTTGGGCACACCCTATTTCAGATTGAAACAAAAATGGAAAACTTAAAAAATCTTTTTTGCTCAGAAGAAAAAGCTTTTTAGCTCACCTGAGCACGAAGTGCTCTGGGGGAGCTATTGTGATCGGTCATCCTCCTTCGTCCGTCAGTCTGTCTGTCCGTTCAGAATTACAAAAAAATCTTCTCCTCCTAAACTAACCATGGAATTTCAACAAAACTTCACAGAAATGATCCTCAGATCATGCTTTTTCAAAATACTTCAAAGAATTAAAATCCATGAAGAACTCTGGTTGCCATGGCAACAGAGTGAAAAAACTTAAAAAAAATCTTCTCCTCCCAAGCCGTAAGGCCAAAAGCTTTGATATTTGGTACAAATTATCATCTATTGACCCTCTACCAAAATACTTCAAAGAATTACCGCAATGCTCTCAATAAGCGGACATCGACGTATATTGCATCCAGAAAATCAGAAAAAACGTCCGTAAAATTAGACCCGGACGTAAATTAATGTCCGAGATTCTAGGAAAACGTCCTGAATTCAAGACTCAGACGTTTTCTGAAGTTAAAATATAAAAGGTTTAACTATCAAAAGAATGTATATTCTGGCCATACCCTCGGGTAAAGGGTTTTATCGAAATGTCTCCATGATGACCGATGTAGATGGAAATTTACATAGTGCGTACTCGATTATAGCCGGTTTGGTAACTGGGCCATGGCAGCATCTTGGACCATTTCTTTGGAAGTCAATCAATTGATAACGTGCTGGGCAAAGATCAAGCGGACTAAATTTCGTGAAATATCGCCGTTCAGTGGAATTTTTGTAAACTATAGGTTCAGGGCCGGAATTCACCCGAAATGTCATGTCCCGCCTTCAAGTTCGTGGCGAATACAGAATGGAGCTTCAAATTTGCATTCTAAAAACGTCTATGACGCAGGGGGGTGGGTGGGTTCTATTTTGTAACTTGACATGACGTCCGTCCTAGAAACATCGAACTCAATCGATTGATCTAGACTGGTACTGCCGTCGACTTTAATAAAGCCGACAGGTAGATCCCAACAGACTGCATCAAGAGATTGGCTGATGGGCATTTAATGACGTAACCCCAAACAATGACTCTTATTTGGTGATTCATTGTTTGTAAACAATATGGCGGAAGCGGAACGCGGTGTCCCTCATATATTTTACATGAAAGGGATGACATTACAAGGTTTTTCTCGCACACAATTTAGGATCTTGATGTGAGAAATGTTTTGACTTTTTTAAACTATAAAAGGAAGATTTTTTTTCGTATTGGATGGAAATTCAGCGTATCCAAATTTTTAACAAAATATGCTGTGCATGCGTAAGCCTCTGTTTCGATTTAAGTGAGGAAAAAACCTAACGGGCCATGCTTTCCGTGTATGTACCAAAAATTGATGGTTACATGTCAGCTTTATTAAAGTCGACAGTGGTACCAGTCTACCAATTGATCTCGCTAGAGTTCCGTCCCTTTTCAATGATGTCACGCGTGTTGTCTGTAAACATCAACTTGTAGAAACGAAACAGGGAATATTTCTTGAAAGAAGCAACTCTGCTATAAGTTTCATTTCTTTTATACTGTTACTTTTATTTACATAAGTGTTATTCATGGCGTATGTACTTAGATATCTATGATGTGACCGGAGACGGCCTCGGAATGATTCAGTCTTTATTTTTTCATAAACGTTTCAAACAGTCTGTTTTCTGACATTCTACAAATCAGAAATTTTCAAATCCTGAGAGATTTGTAATAACAATTACCAAATGTATCCACCCAAATTTGGAAAATAATAGTATTCAAGGGTCAGGAATATTGTGGGAAAGGGGGAAATTTATGCAAGAAACACTTCTTTTACCACATTGTTTTCTTTAGTTCCACTCAATGGGACAATGAGACTTAGGTACTACATGTATAAGAAAAGGAAAGAATTGAATGTAAGCTTTATGTATCTTGGGGGGGGGGGGCATGGTCGCGCATGACAAAAAAATCCTTGATTTTGTGAAAACTTCCTGAAATTGATACATGTACTTGGAATTTTAAAAATTAAAAATTTTAAAAATTAGAAATTGGTCCTTATTGAGAGCACTGTTACAATATTCTAAACATTAGCCCTTTTCTTTGTGATCCCTGATTTTACATAGAAATAAACAAGGAAATCTTTAAAAAATCTTCTTCTCCCAAACCATAAGGCCTAGAACTTTGATATTTGGTACAAATTAGCATCTATTGACCCTCTACCAAAATGCTTTAAAGAATAACTGTATTCTGAAAATTAGCCCTTTTCTGTGTGATCCCCAAATTTACATATAATAAAAGAAGGAAATCTTTAAAACCTTCTTCTCCCAAACCATAAGGCCTAGAACTTTGATATTTGATACAAATCATCATCTATTGACCCTCTACCAAAATACTTCAAAGAATTATCATATTCTGAACTTTAGCCCATTTCTTTGTGATCCCTGATTTTACATAGAAATAAAGAAGGCAATCTTTGAAAATCTTCTTGTCCCAAACCATAAGGCCTAGAGCTTTGATATTTGGTACAAATCAGCATCTATTGACCCTCTACCAAAATACTTCAAAGAATTATTGTATTCTGAAATTAGCCCTTTTTTTTGTGATCCCTGATTTTACATAGAAATAAACAAGGAAATCTTTAAAAATCTTCTTCTCCCAAACCATTAGGCCTAGAGCTTTGATATTTTGTACAAATCATCATCTTTTGACCCTCTACCAAAATTCTTTAAAGAATAACTGTATTCTGAAAATTAGCCCTTTTCTGTGCGATCCCAAATTTTACATATAATAAAAGAAGGAAATGTTTTTAAATCTATTCTCCCAAATCATTAGACCTAGAACTTTTATATATGGTACAAATCATCATCTATTGACCCTCTACCAAAATACTTCAAAGAATTATTGTATTCTGAAATTAGCCCTTTTCTGGGCGATCCCCGATTTTACATAGAATAAAAGAAGGAAAAATTAATAAAAATCTTCGTCTCCCAAACCATAAGGCCTAGAGCTTTGATATTTGGTACATATCATCATCTTTTGACCCTCTACCAAAATACTTCAAAGATTTTATTGTACTCTCAAAATTAGCCATTTTCTGTGCAATCCCTGATTTTACAAAGGAATAAAGAAGGAAAACTTTGAAAATCTTCTTTTTCCAAACCATAAAGCCTAGAGCTTTGATATTTGTACATATCATCAGCCATTGACCCTCTACTACTTAAAAAAGATTAGCCCTTTTCTGTGCAATTTCTAATTTTAGTTAGGAATAAATAATGATATCTTTGAAAACCTTCTCCCAACCATTAGGCCTAGAGCTTTTATACTTGGTATGTATTGATGTCTATACTTCAAAGGATTACCACATTCAGGAAATTAGTGCTATATGGTGGGATCATCAATATTCCTAGGATTAAAAGAGAAATCCTTAAACATCTTCTCCAAAATAATTAGACAGAGGGCTTTGCTATTTTGTTTATATCATAAAGCCATAAACCATCATACTCTTGGGAACGATTTAGGACCATCATGATCCTCTTGTATATTTGGTATGAAGCATCTGTCAAGTGTGTTCATATGGTACCCCTATTTTACATTGAAACAAAGAAGAAAAACTTAAGAAGAAATCTAGAAATCCTTTCTGAAATCAGACACTCTTTGAGATTTTGATATTTTGTATGCATTGTCTCTTAGGAGACCCCTGCCAACTTTGTTCATGTAATGCCATTTGGGCTATTTACGGGTTTTCCTCAGACCCATCCTTTTATAACTTTGAAAGATTGGCTGTCATCATGGTACAGTTGGTAGTGCATCAGACTCCCAATTTTCAATCTTTGGGTGTCATGGCGACAGCACATATCCTTTCAGACATTTGCCTCTCACCAATGGGTGAATAATCGTAAACCTAAGTGGAAATCCATTGTTAGGTGCTTTATGCGATATGACTCGAAAATTGTTAACAGCATTCAAAAAAACAAACAAACTTTAATAGAATTAAAGAAGGAACACTTTAAAAATCTTGTTTTAAACCAGAGAGCCTTGAGTATTGATTTTGTATGAAGCATCTTCTAGTGGACTTCTTCCCAAGTTTTGTTATTTGATTCCCCATGTGTCAATTTGGCTTCATCTGGGCATAACCTATTTTGACATTGGAACAAGGAAGAAAACTTTTGAAAAATCTTCTCTATATCAGTAAGTTTAGAGCATTAATATTTGGCATGTAGAATCTTTTAATGAACTTCTACAAAGTTTATTCAGTTGATGCTCCTTGGGTCTCATTTGGACTTAGCAAGTAATCATAGAAACTAAGGAGGAAATCTTGAAAAATCTTCTCCAAAAATAAGAAAGCCTCTAGTACTGATTTTTGGTTTGTATCATTTATTAGATCACTTTCAAATTTGTTCATATGTTACTAGGCTTATACTGAGGATCCACCAGGATGCACCCTATATTATATTAACAAATAAGTAAATCTTTTCCAAAATTATCCAATAATAATTCATGATGCTTCAAGGTTTCATATATTGCATAGGGGATCAATTGATGATTCTCAAATAAATTTGTCTCTTGTTTAATATTCTAATGATAATTCATGATGCTTCAAGGTCCTGTCTTGCGTCACAGCGCAGTTGGTTGCACATCAGACTCCCAAATTTCAATCATTGGAAGTCATGGGTTCAATTCCGGGCAGCAGCACATATCCTTTCAGACATTTGTCTCTCGCTAATGATTGGATAATTTTAAGACTAGGTGGAATAGCTGCTGGAGGCTAGGAAAGGTTGTACTGGTATTACTGGTGTGAGAAATACCAGGAATCCATTTTTAGGTGCTCCAGTCGTCACAATACGACTGGAATACTGTTAAAAGTGGCGTTAAACCACATTCAATCAATCAAGGTTTCATATATTGCATGGGGTATTGATGATTCTCTAACAAATATTTCTCTTGTTTAATATTTCTAAGTTTTTACTGAGGTGACCATCTTAGTTTTAGCTTGACTGTTTTCGGAGAAAACCTGAGGTATTGTCATCACCTGAGCGTCCTTTGCGTCGATGTTGGCTTTTGTGTGACAAACTTTAACCTTGCCTATATCTCTGCAGTCTAGGATCCAATTTTCATAATATTTCACACACATACACATTTTGACAAGAGGAATTGATTTATCTAGGATTCAGACGTCTGTCCTGAAGGTCAAGGTCACAGCAGAAAGTAAAAGATCAAATTTTGACCTTGCCTATATCTCTGCTGTCTATGATCCAATTTTCATAATATTTCACACATATACTCATTTTGACAAGAGGAAGTGATTTATCCAGTTTTCTATTTTGAATTTCAAGGTCACAGGAGAAGGTCAAGGTCAAATTTTGACCTTGCCTATATCTATGCAGGCTATGATCCAATTTTCATGATATTTTCAACGCACATACACATCTTCACAAGACAAAGTGATTTATCTAGGATTCATACATCTATACTGAAGGTCAAGGTCACAGCAGAAGGTCAAAGGTCAAATTTTGACCTTGCCCATATCTATGCAGTCTACGATCCAATTTTTGTAATATTTAACACACATACACATCTTCACAAGAGAAGTGAATAACCCAGGATTCACATATCTATCCTGAAGGTTGAGGTCACAGCAAAAGGTCAAAGGTCAATTTTTGACCTTGACTTTATTTCTGAAGTTTATGCTCCAATTTTCGTAATATTTTACAAACATACACATCTTCACAAGAGGAAGGGATTTAGGCTTGACTCAGACATTTGTTCTGAAGGTCAAGGTCACTGCAGAAGGTCAAAGGTTGAATTTTGACTATCACTTTATCAGTCTATGACTTTTGCCCAACCAAATTTGTGTTTCATTCATTCTCTTTTTAGCTCGGCTGTTTTCGGAGAAAACCAGAGGTATTGTCATCACCTGAGTGTCGTTTGCATAGGCTTTTGTGTGACAAACTTGAACCTTGGTCATATCTCTGTTGTTATTGAATATATCCTCATTAAATTTGGCATGTGCATTGACCATCACAAGAGCTATCTACACTATCAAGGGGGTAACTCTAAAAGCATTTTGTAAGAGTTATGTCTCTTTTATTACTTAGAATTTTTGCATTATCCAGCACCTGCAGCCAAGCGTAGCACTGTGCGCGGTGCTCTTGTTAGACTTGTGATCTTCTGCAAATTTCTATTTGTTCCAATACAGGCCGACAAGCTTACTGGGCGTACCTTGGCAGAGCTGGCAGGGGTCTTTGTGGAGGCCATAAAGAATGGCACTTCACACCTTGGAAAGTAAGTTGAGGTTGCTGCTGAATATAGAAGGGAAATATTTAACTTCTGCATGTATATATGGACTGTAAAACCGAAAGGGACTATCTTAGATCTTCCAAAGTATTCACCCTGATCTGGATGACTGAAATACTATAACCAATTAACACATGATAAAATTTTAGACTGGCCCAAAATGAAAGAAGTTGCAGACAGCAGTTGAAAGTTCTGGGGTAGAAAACATTTTTGATTATGAAGAAATGGCTTGCAACAAGCAATGTCTTCATTTTCCACAATGTCTTCCATGGCTTTTATAATCATTTAAAAACCCACTCCCACACACTCCATCCTTTTTCATAAAAGCAGTTTCTTTATTTCCCAGAATGTTTTATTCCTGATATGACAAAAGATTTTTAAAAATATTGTTAAATAAAATTTGGTGTCTGCAATTTCTTTGAATTTCAGCCAGTCTTCAATTTTGTCATCTGATGAAGAGTTGATTTTGTTTCCAAAAGTCAGTGGTCTCAAAGATCTCAAAGATGCCTAATATTTTCAACATTGTTGGGGGATTTTTTTTCTATAGATAAAGAACATGAAATTTTAAACATTTCTCAGTTGTGCAGCATTTGCCCTGTAATGCCTCACATTTTGAAAAATCAACTCCCTTTATTTCTTCCTTACATTTTTACTAGTATTTTTCCTTCAGTTTTCCTTCATTTGTAGTGAAACTTCATAAATTCTTTGAACACATGATCAAGTTTTGTAGGAGATAGTTTGTGAAGTGTTAGAATAAAGAAAGACATTTACTGAAAAATATAACAAATTTGTCACAGTTTACCTACTTTTGTTTATTAATCCATTCCCACACAATCCCGCTTTTTATGCCCCGCAATAGAAAAACACTTTTGAAAACATTTTGAAAAAAATTCTTATTCACAATGTTTTCTACTCCATAAGACAAGGAACAATTTCATCAGCTAAAAATTGTTGTCTGCAAATTCAAAGAAATTTTACAAGTCCAATTTTATGTCATCTGGTAATGGGATTAACTGTTGGGTCGTATCGATAAAGCATGCAAGTTTTGAGATACATATTTAAAGAGGAGGTAATATCTAAATTGGTAGAGAATAGACCAATTATGGCTGTCAAACAAATGATCAGTTGACAAATGAAATCATCCACTTAGACTGAAAGTTCGGTTTGAACTCCCACATTGGCCACCATTTTGACGAATCATGTCTGTTTGTATTGCAACTTAAACATTAAACGTTGAGTTTGCCAACCAACCATTCTACTTATTTGTAACATGTGACTGGCCATAGATTTTGCTAAATAAAGCCTTTAAAAATAAATTCAGAGCTTCTTGTCAGAGTCAGTGGTTGGGGCAAAAGCAGTCAGTGGGGTAGGCCAGTGATTGTTCAATTGTACAGGTAAAAATTGTATAAAGAATATTCAGTTCTATTCTACTACATGTTCTAGATTCAAGTCTCTACGATTTTTCAGATCCTTGGAACTATTTCCAAAACTACTGTCTGCCATTGCCACACAGGAAAATATTGTATACTCTGGAAACCACATGAAAGGATCAGAATACAAGAGTCATGTACTCAACAGTCTCTGCTCATGCAAGTTAGTATAAAATTGTTAGTTTGGTTGTTTTTAGATGACACTAACTCATTACCAAACGATCTGCCAGGGGTTATTCCGGTTACCAGGGTGTTTGTGTTTGTGTAATGATTTGGTTAAACCTTTCATGCAAGTGTCATATTTCACTTTCTACTAATGCTATTGCTCTGAAACTTTGATCGTGCTTGTGTTGCAGTAATATCAGCCTCTAGAAACAGATTCAGTACTCTGATATTCATTTTAGTGGAATACTAACCCTTTTTGGACTTTTGCAACTGTCATATATCTTTAATACCTCTCTTTCTACCAATTATGTTGCTTTGAAACATCTCACATGCTTTTGTGACCATATCTTCATTTCTTGGCAAAAAGGGGTTGAAAAAACCACTCGTCCGCTCGCATTGGCGAGTAGAAAATGCCGTAGGGCGAGTAGATTTGGGGACAAACTAGTCCGACGGGGCGAGTGCAAATTTAGGACTCAAATCACGCTGATTTTGGGAAGAAATAAAGGATCAAAAAAAGAAAGTATTTATTTCAAACAACTTCATATCAGAAACAATAATATTCGCTGTAAAATTAGACCGTTCCCTGTTTATGTTGATCAATCTTCATAGACGCTTGATTTGTAGAAGGGAGACCATGTCGAAATACACGATAATTATAGACAGGATCTCCAGTTTAGCCTGAATAGTATTCCGTATCTTAAAACGCTTGAATGATCACTGTAATGTGTATTGCAAAGCGAAAATACAACGATCTAGATAAAATTCGTCTGTTTTAAAACTCATGGCTGGAACATCGGACATTTTTGTGCTTTATTTGTACCTAAACATTAACAGAGACAAAGAGTTATGTTATTTGCATAACAATGCAACAGTCTAAAATTTTCTTCGTCTTTAAGGGCGAGTTGGGTTGCCGTAAGGGCGAGTAGAAATTCAGAGCTACTAGTCCTACAGGACTAGTAGGTTTGAAGAAATTTTTCAACCCCTGGCAAAGTTTCATTCAATTTAATTCATTTTAGTGGAATTTTACCTCTTCAGACTTCGAAATTCTTTGTTAAACCTTATGTGCATTGGCCATATATCTTTTATAACACTCTTTCTAATAGAGCTATTGCTTTGAATCTGCACCTTCTTTTGTCACGATCATACCATCCTTTAAACAAAGATTAATTACTCTGACATACATTTTTGTGAAATTTTAACCCTTTTCGGACTTAGAAATTATTGTTTACCCTTTCCCACACAATGACGCTTTTGGGCAACCCTCAAGAAAAACAATTGGGAATACTTTGTGTAAAATGAAGAAATTGTACAAGCAATTTCCCCATTTTACCCAATGTTTTCTATCCTGAAAGTTGAAAAATTCTAAAATTTCATAAACTTTAAATTATCATCTTCAACTCTATTTGATTTGGATTAGTCTAAACCTTTGCGGTCTGGTAATTAGTTAAACTTTTCGTGTAGCTGTCATATACTGTTTCTACTCATACTATTGCTTTGAAACTTTGCACAATTCCTTGTGACCATCATATCATCCTCTTGACAACAATTCATTACTCGGAAACAAACAATTGTATTCTATATATACATTAAAAAAACTTGGTCATATTGTCTTACAGATGTATGTCAGTATGTCTGTCTGTCTGTTTGCAGTCATATTGCATCATAGGATTTCATGATAGTTTTTTGCCATATGTTGACTTTGAAATGTTTTACTATCCAGCACTAAGAATAGTCAAGCAAAAGCTTTTTTGCCATATGTTGACTTTTAAATGTTTTACTATAAAACAATTATAAACAATTCTGACTTGAAAGGGACAAACAATTGGTGAAGACTGAGATCAGACTGGCCATATATGCAGGCTGATCTTTGTCTAAACCTCCTGCCCATTTAGGAATATTCCTGATTCAGCATGACAGGGGTTAAATGCAATTTTAATTTTCATCTTCAATTTTTTAGCTCACCTGAGCATGTAGTGCTCAAGTGAGCTATTGTGATTGCCTTTTGTCCGGTGTCCGTCTGTCATCCGTCGTGTGTCGTGCGTCAACAATTTCTTTAAACGACATCTCCTCCCAAACCACTGGGCCAATTTGAAACAAATTTGGCAGAAATGTTCCTTAGGTGGTCCCCTTCAAAAATAGCTAAAAGAATTGAAATCGGTTAAAAACTCTGGTTGCCATGGCAACAAAAGTGAAATTTTAAAATAATCTATAAAAATCTTCTCCTCCTGACCCAGAAGGCATAGAGCCTTGATATCTTGCAAGAATCATCAGTATATTGACCTCTTTCAAAATAGCTAAAATCATGATCCTAGGGTCCCCAGGGGCGGAGCCCCAGGGGGTGGGGTTTATATAGAAATAAAGAACGATTTTTTAAATGACATCTCCTCCCAAACCACTGGGCCATTTTGAACCAAATTTGGCAGAAATGTTGCTTAGGTGGTCCCCTTCAAAAATAGCTAAAAGAATCGAAATCCATTAAAAACTCTGGTTGCCATGGCAACAAAGGTAAAATTTTGAAATAATCTTTAAAAATCTTCTCCTCCTGACCCAGAAGGCATAGAGCCTTGATATTTTGAATGAAGCATCAGTATATTGACCTCTTTCAAAATAGCTAAAATGAGGATCCTCGGTCCCCAGGGGCGGAGCCCCGGGGGGGGGGGTGTTATACTGAAAAAAGGAACGATTTTTAGGTCACCTGACCGAATGGTCATGGTGACCTATTGCAATCATCGTTTGTCCGTCGTCGTGCGTCGTCCGTCGTCCGTTAACTTTTATACATTTTCATCTTCTTCTCAAGAACTACTGGGCGGATTTCAACCAAACTTGGTAGAAAGCATCATTGGGGGATGCCAATTCAAGTTTGTGAAAATAGGGGTTCTGGGGGTCATAGGGGCCCAAATAGGGGCCAAAAAGGGGTAATTTTTGGTACTTCTTTAAAAATCTTCTTCTAATAAACCGTTAATGCCAGAGCTTAAATATTTTGTGTGCATGACAACTAGGACAGGTATATTATAAATTGTGAAATTCATGCCCCTGGGGTCATGTATGGGGCCACACCCAGAGGTCAAAGTTCATCATGTTAAAAAATTCACATTTTCACCTTCTTCTGATGAAGTACAAAGCCAATTTCAAACAAACTTGTTGAAAAGCATCATTTGGTAATGGTTATTTGGATTTGTGAAAATAAAAAGGCTTGGGGGGTCAGGGGGCCCTAAAATGGGGACCAAAAGGGGGTAATTTTTGGTAACTTTTAAATATTTCATCTTCTTCTCAAGAACTATTGGGCGGATTTCAACCAAACTTGGTAGAAAGCATTATTGGGGGATGCCAATTCAAGTTTGTGAAAATAGGGGTTCTGGGGGTCAAAGGGGCCCAAATAGGGGCCAAAAAGGGGTAATGTTTGGTACTTCTTTAAAAATCTTCTTCTAATAAACCGTTAATGCCAGAGCTTAAATATTTTGTGTGCATGACAACTAGGACAGGTATATTATAAATTGTGAAATTCATGCCCCTGGGGTCATGTATGGGGCCACTCCCAGAGGTCAAAGTTCATCATGTTAAAAAATTCACATTTTCACCTTCTTCTGATGAAGTACAAAGCCAATTTCAAACAAACTTGTTGAAAAGCATCATTTGGTAATGGTTATTCAGATTTGTGAAAATAAAAAGGCTAGGGGGTCAGGAGGCCCTAAAATGGGGACCAAAAGGGGGTAATTTTTGGTAACTTTTAAATATTTCATCTTCTTCTCAAGAACTATTGGGCGGATTTCAACCAAACTTGGTAGAAAGCATCATTGGGGGATGCCAATTCAAGTTTGTGAAAATAGGGGTTCTGGGGGTCAAAGGGGCCCAAATAGGGGCCAAAAAGGGGTAATTTTTGGTACTTCTTTAAAAATCTTCTTCTAATAAACTGTTAATGCCAGAGCTTAAATATTTTGTGTGCATGACAACTAGGACAGGTATATTATAAATTGTGAAATTCATGCCCCTGGGGTCATGTATGGGGCCACACCCAGAGGTCAAAGTTCATCATGTTAAAAAAAATCACATTTTCACCTTCTTCTGATGAAGTACTAAGCCAATTTCAAACTAACTTGGTGAAAAGCATTATTGGGTACTGATTATACAGATTTGTGAAAATTAAAAGGCTGGAGGTCAGGGGTGCCTAAAATGGGGACCAAAAGGGGGTAATTTTTGGTAACTTTTAAACATTTTCATCTTCTTCTCAAGAACTACTGAGGGGATTTCAACCAAACCTTTTTCTAATTCTTTCAAACAAAATCACTTGTCTTGGTGCTCTTTTACTCAGGTGACCGTTAAGGCCCACTGGGCCTCTTGTTTAAATGACAACTCCACCCAAACTACTGGGCAAATTTGAACCAAATTTGGCAGAAATGTATCTTAGATGGTCCCCCTTAAAATTAGCTAAAAAAATTGAAATCCATTTAAAACTCTGGTTGCCATGGCAACAAAAGTGAAATTTCAAAATAATCTTTAAGAATCTTTTCCTCCTGACCCAGAAGGCGTAGAGCCTATATATTTTGCATGAAGCATCAGTATATTGATCTCTTACAAAATAGCTAAAATCATGATCCTCGGGTCTCCAGGGGCCGACCCGGGGGGGGGGGGGTATAGGCATGAAGCATCAGTTCACAGACTTCTTTCTTACTTCTGAAATTATAACCCATGGAAAAAGTTTTTTCCTTCTTACAAATCAGCACTAAAGCCTTGGAATTTGTAATTTAGACTTGGATCCCCAAGTTCATAGTGTTTATATGTAATTGTGGCCCACTTGTTTCATAATCCTAACCATAACATGAAATTAGACTGTTGAAAGAAAAAGAGCCTTTATCTCAGGTGAGCGCCCCAGGGCCAACGGCCCTCTTGTTTTAGTTTGGACTAGTCTAGAATTTGTTTTATGTTTATTGATTTGGATCAATGATCTGCAGAGGTTTTGGAAGCAAGGGGACCTTGTAGTTAATTTGGTTAGATTGATCAAATCGGCTCTCTTTCTTTCATTATCAACCGACAGTATGGATTTGTTTACATCAATAAACAGAAAATGCACATAATAAAGGAAAGTAATATGCTCTTCACATTGCTTTAGTGTGTCAGCTTTTGTTTCCCATGGATAACTACAAGCCAATGATAGAATTGATATAAAAAATTCCTACCATTGGTTATTGAAAATTTAACCTGTTTTCTTAGTTAAATGGCTCAATAATCCATGAGAGCTAATGCTCTTATATATTGAGCCTAATAACTCAGAAGCGAGGTTAAATTTTCAATAGCCAGGGATATGAATTTATTATTCTATAATCAATCATAAATTCTCATTTGCAAAATCTTTGAATTTTGCAGAGATTATCACAAAGAAAGTAAGAATATAAAAAAATCTCTGGATAAGAGATGAAAATAATAGTTTTCAACAAGTTAATTTGTTAGTAATAAGTACAGAGGTAATCTCTAGCCTAGTATTTGTAGAAAATGTTGTCACAAGCAATTTCTCCTTTTCTTTAAATATTTTCTTCCACTGAAATTTATTTTTATAAATTTGTTCAATTTTGAGCATGTGGTAATGGCTTAAACCATTCTTTTACAGTCCAGATTTTGACTCTTTCAAGTAAATAGCTTTGGAAATCATTGTGGAAACGATTGTTTTATACCCTATAAGACAAAGGTCTTTTGAATTCTATGAACCTAACATTGTTGGCTGCAACTTTTTTCAATTTGGAACAGTCTAGAATTTTTGTCATTTGGTATGAATTAAGTCTTTCAAATACGCAATCTGCTTTATCGATATAAATTTCTAATGATTATCAGGCACTCACAGCCGATCATCAAACATTTGAATCTGATCCTTTTTGTCGAGTGCGCTTGTGGTGAGCAAGACATAGTTGTCACTATGACAAGAAGGTATATGTGCGTTATTCCGTCCATACCTCTGTCAATCCGTATTTAGAATATATATGGACAGATTTCATAATTAGTTATGTTCTCCAACATAGATGTGCTAATTGAAATCTGTTTTGGGACAGCTTCAAGTTCCTAGTCAAAAGTCAAGGTCATTGTTAAAGTTGAACTTGCTTGAAGCGTTACTTCTATGTATAGTTATTGATTTCAAAATAACTTAGTCATTGTCTTGAGTTTTAATGTACAATTTTATACACATTTTTGGATAGCTTCAAGTTAAAGTCACAGGCCAAGGTTAAATAGTGAATTGGAATAAAATTTCAAAAATATGGGTCATTTGTGCTATACATTGTATTTTGAATACACAGATTTTTTTAAAAAATAAACAATGCTCTTTTTGTTGGGGATCTCAGATCAACAAAGTAACTTGTTAATTTTAGATGGGATCCGAGTAGTGTTACCCATTTAGCTGCCATGTTCTGTGATGTACCCCTAACTTCCGATGAACTTCAGTTCGTACTAGAGAAAGTTATAAGGATGATGAAAGGGATGGAAATAGGAGATATTCCTTCATTAGTTTACCAGTTGCTCTTACTGTCCACAAAAGTAAGTCTAAGGTTGTTCTCTTTCTATTTATAAAGTTTAGGCTGCTTCCATTCCCATTGGATCCTACTTTTTATGCCCCTTAACCCATTTCCACACAATCAGGCTTTTTGATGTCCTCTGGAAAAAGAACATTTGAAAACATTGTGGATAATGAAGAAATTGTTTGTTACAAGCAATTTATTCATTATCCACAATGTTTTTAACCTCAAAGACAAAAATATTGTCGATTTCACCAACTAAAATTTATCTTCTGTAATTTCCTTAAATTTGAATGAGTCTAAAATTTTTGCCATATGGTGATAGTTAAGAATGAAGGTTTGAAAATATTTGTGGATAATGAAGAGTTTGCTCTTTCTAAACATATTCTTCATTATCAATAATATTTTCTACCCCAAAAGACATTATTTTTTAAATTCCATAATTCGAAAAACTGTTGTCCCAAACTTCGTTGAATAAGACCAGTCCCGGATTTTGTTGTTAGATAATGGGTAAACCCTTTCCTGTTCAATCCCTGGTTTTACGTCCCAGTGTTTTAATACTTGAGAAAACATTGTAAAAAAAGAAGAAATTGCTTGTATCAAGCAATTTCTTCTTTTTCGATAGTATTTTCTACCCTTTTGAATTATTATTTATCCAATAAAATCAACCTTAAAGTTTCGTCTGCAAAACCTTTCAATTTGGATAGGTCTAAAATTTTACAAAACAGGAAAGGGTTAAAGATACTTCAGAAAATAAATGATAGTTTGTATAGTCTCAAAGGATGATGTTTAATTGGATAGATATTTTGTAGAAAGAAATGATTGAAGCTTCATTTATAATACCCCCCTTAACTTTGTTAGGGGTATATAGGAATCACCTTGTCGGTTGGTCGGTCCGTCTATCTGTAGCTTTTTCGTGTCCGCTCAATTTCTGGGCAACCATTGGACGGATTTGATTCAAACTTCACTGATATAATCAGTATCAAGCAGAGATGTGCATATTTTATTTTGGTTACCGTCCATTGATTTTTGATAGAGTTATGGACCTTTGGTGAAAAATCGTGTCCGCTCAATTTCTCAGCAACCTTTGCATAGATTTGATTCAAATTTTACAGAAACACTCGGTATAAGTCAGACGTGTGCATATCCTATTTTGGTTATGGTCCATTGATTTTTGGCGGAGTTAAGGCCCTTTAATTAAAAAAAGTCCATTTTTTGATATGGCCCTTTTGCAAATAGCACTTGTGTATGGACAAGCGCTGTTTGGGGGGTATTAGTCCGCTTTGTGACAATGTCTAGTTTATATCAGAATTTTTACATGGGAGTAACATATCAACGACTCTAGGTCAGAAATGCTTGGAAATAGGTCAGGGATATTATTTATTTTACTAGTGACTATTTTTGTTTTAATTCATAATCTTAGAATGGTTCAAATTGAAAGGGGTTGCAGACAATTTAAAGTTTATGAGTTTTTGCTTTTCTTTAACATTTTGGGTAGAAAATATTGTTGAAAATGAAGAAATTGCTTATTGCAAGAAATTTCTTCATTTTAAATGATGTTTTTCCAACTGTTTCTTCCAGGGGCTTCATACTATGTGGAAATGAGTTAGGTTCTTGTAAGGGTTTTAAGAATTATGTGAGGAAAACAGTAAGAAAGTAAAGATGTTTTTCAAACTGTTTATCTGTAAGTGATTTTTTAGATCGACTGAGCACAAGGTGCTCAAGTGAGCTATTATGATCACCTATTGTCTGTTGTCCATCTGCTGCCTATGGTGTGTTGTTTGTCAACAATTTTTCCCATACCACAGGGCCAATTTGAACCAAATTTGGCAAAAATGTTCCTTTGGTGGTCCCTTTAAAAATAGCTTAAAGAATTGACATCAGTTGGAAACAATGGTTGTCATGGCAACAAAAGTGATCTTTTAGTAAAATCTTTCAAAATCTTTCTCCTCCTGAGCTGAAAGGCATAGAGCCTTCATATTTTGTATGAACGAGTTCTGCCAAGCTTTTGACCTAGGGGGCCACTGGCCCATCTAAGCCAAAAATATGGGGCCACTATATTATGAGGTCGGATATATATATGATGTGAACACAATCAATGAGAAGAAATCTCAAGGGCTTTCTTCTCATTTAAAAGTAAACAGTATATTGAATTACAGTTTTGAGCTGTTAATGATTTTTTTCTTGTGCTTAATACAAAGAGAACAAGTCATGAGTTTTTACTTGAATCATAAGATAGCCACTGAATGTCCAAGATCCATTTATTTTGGAACTTTTTTTCATAGCTCGATTTGGCTTTTCGCCCCCGGATTCTGATTGACATTCCGGACGATTTTGAAGTTCTATGTTCGTTAGGCTGATCATCAGTGCAAGTTTGTGCTCTCTTTGGCTCACATTGGCCAAAGAAGCTTAAGATTGCTTTTATTTTTTTCTGCCATCGTGGCGACACAAAACAAACGAGTTTATGATGCAGAAGGAATATTTTGTTACGTCAAACTTAAATGTGTTATTTTCATTATAGCGTCATTCATTTGTCCCAAGATATCTTCGTACATACAGCCCACGGTTTGTAATTTAACACGCCGTTCAGCCCCCTCCTGGATATATTTTTGGGGGGTCCATCTGTGAATTTTCTGTGCCGATCCCACAATGGCGCGCCCTTGGCAGAACTCTTGGGTGGGGTCTATATTGAAATGAAGAATGATTTTTGAATGACATCTCCAAACCTGAAGGACTCATTTGAACCAAATTTTGCAGAAATAATACTTAGGTCTTCCCTTTACACATTAGATAAAAGGATAGATTTCTAGTGGAAGAACTTTGGTAGTCATAGCAATGAAAGCTAAATATTTAAAAATCTTTTCTAGTCCTGACCCAGTTGTCCTTTAGCCTTGATATTTAGCATGACGTATCAGTTTGTTGACTTCTTTCATATTTCTGAATTTATATCCTATGCATTCACAGGTAAGAAATAGTGTTCTCCATCTTTCATATTAGTCCTAAAGCCTTGGAATTTGTTATTAAGACTTTGAGATCCCCAGGTACAAATTAAATTAAACTCTGAAAGAAAAATATCTTTTATTATACCCCAAAATAAATTTGGGGGGTATATAGGAGTCAGCTTGTCTGTCCGTCGGTCCGTCTGTCTAAAGCTTTTTCATGTCCGCTCAATTTCTCAGCAACTGTTGGTCGGATTTTATTCAAACTTCACTGATATAAGCAGTATCAAGCAGAGATGTGCCTGTTATATTTTGGTTACAGTCCATTGATTATTGACGGAGTAATGGCCCTTTTGTGAAAAATCGTGTCCGCTCAATTTCTCAGCAACCATTGGACAGATTTGATTCAAACTTCACAGAAACACTTGGTATAAGTCAGACATGTGCATATCCTGTTTTGGTCATGGTCCATTGATTTTGACGGAGTTAAGGCCCTTAAATAAAAAGTCCATTTTTTCTTACGGTTCTTTGGCAGATAGCACTTGTATATGGACAAGCGCTGTTTGGGGAAATAGTCCGCTTTGCGACAATTTCTAGTTTCATGTGAGTACCCAGGGCCAACGGCCTTCTTGTTTCTTTGGTAGCATATACCTAGATAAAATCATATTTGATAAAGTTGAAAATCATTCTTTATGCAAATGGTTCTAGGTCTGCATTGCTCAGTGGTTAGGATGAACTTCAAATCTGAGAAGTCTTGCCTATGCTTATGAACACAAGATAGCAGCAAGATATTACAGAGCCCCAGACAATCTACCAGTTGCTGGCCCCAGACACATAGTCGATTGGCTAAGACCACTGACTTCGACAGGAAGTCTCGCTTTCATTTTAAACAGTGTTATTTTACAAAATTTATGGCCAGTAGCATGTAACAAAAAAGTAGATTGGTTGGTTGGCAACCAAGACATTGTAATTACAATGACAAAGTTTTAGGGCACCAAACCAACAAAAATGCTTCACATAAATGATGGCCAATTTTGGAGTTCAATGTTTACTTCTCACCCAAACAACCAAATTTTACAAAATGTCATTGTAGCATTAACCCTTGTCATGCTGAACCTGGAATATTCCTGTCTTAGGAGGTGTAGACAAAGATCAGCCTGCACATTAGTGCAGTCTGATCTTAATCTACACATCCTGGTTGTCCATTTTAAGTCAGATATGTTCGAATAATCAACTTTCAAGAGGAATTTTGACCTGCATGATGCTCTTCCAGTGCTTTCACTCCTATGATTTCAAAGGAATTCTGTATAGTATTTTAATTCAGCATGACAAGGGTTAACAAATTTGGGTCCCAGGAACTCAAAATTCCAGATCCTTAGGGTCCTTGCTAAAGGTTTACAAGCTCCTAATATAAATAAAATCATATCAGTATTAAATTTATCTCCTGAAACTTCAAACATTGTAGAATATGTAAGTTAGTTGCATCAAAGGTCAAAAGTTTTTTTTACAGCTATGACTCTCTAGGACTCTACTTCAGTAAAAGATTTGAAGACTGTGTGACAGACTGTTGTATATTTTCAGTTCTTTTGCAGAAGTTGGGCCTCATGGGGTCCATTTGACTCATATTATTTTCACAGTGTTGATAACTTACAAGTCAATCCCCTAGACATTAGAACTCTGTGTCTGTATCAATTTCTTGCAGATACTGGTTACAGCTGTTTAACATTTAACCTATAAACTTGATTTTTCCAGGGTCACAAGAAGCTTGTACTCGAAGGCATAATCAGCCATTTTATGGAACAAGATCTAGCCCAGAAACCTGAAAACGAGCATGAATTCAGGTCTGTATTGGTACTTTTTAACACATTCCCTCACAATCACGCTTTTTTATGACCCTCAAGATATTTTGAATATGTTGAGGACAATGAAGCGATTTCTTTATAATCCACAATTTTTTTAACCTAAAAGGACAATTTTTAGCTCACCTGAGCAAGTGCTATGGGGAGTGATTGTGATCAGTGGTTATCAGTTTGTCTGTCTAGGAACATATCTCTAAAAATCTTCTCTTCCAAAACTAACAATCAGATTTCAATGAAACTTTACAGAATGATCCTTGAGTGATAGGCATCTACAATACTTCAAGGAAGCATTAATTGATAGCTTTAGTTGCTTTGGTAACCAAAAGGAATTTCTAAGGAATTTTTTAAAAAATTTCTGCACACTATAAAATGTTGTTTGTAACTCATGTCAACTAGCACCAGTCTTAACCCATCACCAGATGGCAAAACTTTAGACTGGCCCAAATTGAAAGACGTTGCATATGACAATTAAAATGTTATGAAATTTTGATTTTTTTCAACTTTCTGGGTAGAAGACATTGTGGAAAATGAATGAATTGCTTGTAACAAGCAATTCATTCATTTTCCACAATGTTTTCCAAAGCTTTTTCCCTCGGGGGCGTCTAAAGCTTCACTATGTGGGAATAGGTTAAATTTGTCATCTAGCAAAGGGTTAAGTGAGACTTGTGTAATTATTTAAAACATAATTAAACAATCCCCCTATGTCGTTAAAAGTAAATAAAATGAAATAAAAACATATTCGGGTAGCTCTTTGAGTGGTGGCTTGATACAAGTTTTAAAGTAGTTCTTAAGTATCATGTATTTTTAGCTCACCTGAGCACGTAGTGCTCAAGTGAGCTATTGTGATCGTCTTTTGTCCGGCGTCCGTCCGGCGTGCGTCGTGCGTCGTCCGTCAACAATTTCTTTAAACGACATCTCCTCCCAAACCACTGGGCCAATTTGAACCAAATTTGGCAGAAATGTTCCTTAGGTGGTCCCCTTCAAAAATAGCTAAAAGAATTGAAATCCGTTAAAAACTCTGGTTGCCATGGCAACAAAAGTGAAATTTTAAAAAAATCTTTAAAAATCTTCTCCTCCTGACCCAGAAGGCGTGGAGCCTTGATATTTTGCATGAAGCATCAGTATATTGACCTCTTTCAAAATAGCTAAAATCATGATCCTCGGATCCCCAGGGGCGGAGCCCCGGGGGGGGGGGTTTATATAGAAATAAAGAACAATTTTTTAAATGACTTCTCCTCTCAAACCACAAGGCTGATTTGACCAAATTTGGCAGAAATGTTCCTTGGGTGGTCCCCTTCAAAAATAGCTAAAAGAATTGAAATCTGTTAAAAACTCTGGTTGCCATGGCAACAAAAGTGAAATTTTAAAAAAATCTTTAAAAATCTTCTCCTCCTGACCCAGAAGGCATAGAGCCTTGATATTTTGCATGAAGCATCAGTATATTGACCTCTTTCAAAATAGCTAAAATCATGATCCTCGGATCCCCAGGGGTGGAGCCCCTGGGGGGGGGGGTTATATAGAAATAAAGAACAATTTTTTAAATGACTTCTCCTCTCAAACCACAAGGCGGATTTGAACCAAATTTGGCAGAAATGTTCCTTGGGTGTTCCCCTTCAAAAATAGCTAAAAGAATTGAAATCCGTTAAAAACTTTGGTTGCCATGGCAACAAAAGTGAAATTTCAAAATAATCTTTAAAAATCTTCTTCTCCTGACCCAGAAGGCAGAGAGCCTTGATATTTTGCATGAAGCATCAGGATATTGACCTTTTTCAAAATAGCTAAAATCATGATCCTAGGGTCTCCAAGGGCGGAGCCCGGGGGGGGGGGGTTATATAGAAATAAAGAAAGATTTTTTAAATGACTTCTCCTTCCAATTCACAGGGCCAATTTGAACCAAATTTTGCAGAAATGTTCCTTAGGTGGTCCCCCTTAAAATTAGCTAAAAGAATTGAAATCCGTTGAAAACTCTGATTGCCATGGCAACAAAAGTGAAATTTCAAATAATCTTTAAAAATCTTCTCCTCCTGACCCAGAAGGTGTAGAGCCTTGATATTTTGCATGAAGCATCAGTATATTGATCTTTTACAAAATAGCTAAAATCATGATCCTAGGGTTTCCAGGGGCAGACCCAGGGGGGGGGGGGTGTATAGGCAGGAAGCATCAGTTCATAGACTTCTTTCTTATTTCTGAAATTATAACCCATGGAAAAAGTTTTTTCCTTCTTTCAAATCAGCACTAAAGCCTTGGAATTTGTAATGTAGACTTTTGGATCCCCAGGTTCATAGTCTTTATATGTAATTGTGGCCCACTTGTTTCATAATCCTAACCTTAACATGAAATTAGACTGTTGAAAGAAAAAGAGCCTTTATCTCAGGTGAGCGCCCCAGGGCCAACGGCCCTCTTGTTTTTAATTTTTTTTTTTTTTTACACAGTGAGGACCTGTTAGATGATGGAAGTACATTAGAAGAACTACGTCACACAGAAGGTACTGTCATACTGCATATCTCTTTTGCAGTTAAACAACATCAAGATTTAGGACGAGAATTTGTTAAATGTTTAAAGGTAAATAAAATCTTAAATCTTATCTTGAAAAATTTATACAATGTGCAAAGAAAGGGACAACTTAAGGTATTTGCTAGAGCCTTGTTTTTGTTGTCTGTCAAAAAAATGAAGGCCAGTTTTCAAGACCATCATTGACTGTTTGCTGCTGTAAATTGTACAAGAGCCATGTTGGACATGGCCAAGTTTTATAGTAAACTGAAGCCAGTTAGATTTAGGCTTCTTGTGCACTGCATTTCTTCTCAATGAGTTTGATAATAGCTATTTCATTTTCAGAGATATGCTCCGGACAAGTTCGGGAGAAGTGCAGTGCACAAGAACCACAATTCTTGCCTGCATAATTTTGGAGGTATTGCCCTTTGTTGTATTAAAGACTTAAATTTTGTCCTGAGCATATCTCTGAAAGTATGATAGCTATTATCGAACTCATTGAGAAGAAATGCAGTGCACAAGAAGCCTAAATCTAACTGGCTTAAGTTTACTATCAAGCTTTTTATGGCGGGGATGGCCATGTCCAATATGGCTCTTATTTTTGTTATATATAACTAGCCAATAAGAAGACAACTGATATGTAAGTGAAACTTCCTGTTTAAACTCAGTTGACATGGCCATCGATTGTTTTTAAAAAAAAAAATGAGGTAAAGTTACAAGATTTTACTTTTATACTATGCTTATACATATTCAGTTGACTTCACTTTTTGACTGTGGAACATCAATTGACAAGTCAGCTGTTAGAATAGGGTGCCACTGGCAGACACTGTACATTGACTCACAACTCTCACAATTACCCATTTATACACCTTAGTGTCAGATTTGAACCAGTGTACTTACAATCTAATGACCTGCGTTTTAATACTAGACCAAGGACGCCACAACTCTGGCTGAGGTGGGGGGCATCAGTTTTTCACATATACATTTTATCATTTCAGAGTAACCAACAAGCTTGTGCCACAAAGTCATTATCCCCCTTTAATCTTGCATTGGCTCTATCTCTCTCTAGAATTCAACGGTTTGAAACACAGGTAGGTGCTGTTTTTTATGCCCCATCTATATGGGTATCTGCTAAAAGTGAACAATGCAGATTCAAGACCAGTTATTTTTCTTGTAAAAAAAGTAGCATTAAGATTTCTTTAACCCTTTCCTGTTTTATGAAATTTTAGACTGGTCCAATTTGAAAGAGGTTGCAGACAACAATGAAAAATACATGCAATTTGAAATCTGACCATCCTATGTGGTAGAAAATATTGTGGAAAAAGGAGAAATTGCTTGTTACAAGCAATTTCTCCTTTTTCCACAATGTTTTCTCAAGTATAAAATCACAGTGACATAAAATCCCAGGTTTGTCCAGGAAAGGTTTAAAACAAATGACTAACTGTGTTTTTATAAGTTATATATGTGATTTATGTATTTACTGATGTTGACTTCTTTAGCCCCCTAATGATCCTACAATATTTCCAGATTGGCAGAAAATAAGTACCAACTTGCCAATTAATGTGCCAGGAAAAAAAAGTAAAAACTGCTCTTGTTTTTCAGGACAGAAGCAATTCATAAGGATTTACACTGCAACTCTTTTTTAGCAATATAAACCCAATATAATTTGCTTGGCTCCAAAAAAAATTTAGGGAGTTTGACCATATTTGAATGCTGCTGCAAGTTTGCAATTGGAAATTAAAGCTGATTTAATAGTGTGTTTCACACCTAAGAGAGGCTGGTAGTAGTGATTTATGCCTTAAGTCAGAAATAATTGCTTTGTTCAATTTAAAACCATTATAGATAAGTTTGTTACTGTATGGCACTTTTATGAAATATCATTTTACGCACATTTCCTCATACATTAGTTATCATTTTACGCACATTTCCTCATACATTAGTTAACCCTTTCCTACACAATCTCTTCTTTTACATTCCTTTGATTTAATACATAAGAAAACATTGTAGGAAAAGAAGAAATTGCTTGTTACTAGTAATTTCTTCTTTTCCTACAATACTTTCTAACCTAAAGGTTGATTACTTTTCAAATTGCACCCTCTTTTAATTTCACCTTCTTTCAAATTGGACCAGTCTAAAATTTTGAAAAACAGGAAAGGGTTAATGAATTTGATTTTAGCTTCACAGGTAGACTCTGTATCAAACATAGATGTGAATATCCTATATTTTGGGTATGGTCCATTTCTGTAGCTGTTTTTTGATTCACACATTAACCCATTCCCACACAATGATGCTTTTTGAAGCCACTAAAAAAAAGCAATTTGCAAACATTGTGTAAAATGAGAATTTGCTTGTAACAAGCAATTTCTTCATTTTACACATTGTTTTCTATCCAGGTAGTTGAAAAAATCTGAAATTTCATACAATTTGAACTGTCATCTGCAACTTCTTTGAATTTGGACGAGTCTAAAATTTTGTCATCTGGTACTGGGTTAAGTGATAGCTCAAGTTCTCTGTGTTTTGCTAGATATTTGACTTTCTGAAAGCCATGGTATTGAAGAATTACAAAGATAAAGAGAAAAAAGAACAGAGTGCCTGGATACAAGAGGTGGTTACTGATACAGGGAATGTTGAAGATTTTGTGTTACAGACTGTTAAGAATAGGTGTGTAAAGACTACCAACTAAAGAAAAGTCAATTTTGAATTAATTTTGGTTAATTATACAGAAATGACCAATTGCTGCTGTCAATCAAATAATAAAGACGACCAATGAAATAATTCATTTAGGCTGGAAGTTCAGTTTGAACTCCAACATTGGCCGCCATTTTGGTGAATCATTTTTGTTGGTTTGGCACATAAACATTGTAACTACAGCTTACGGCATTTGGGTCGCCAACCAACTTTTTTACTTATTCATAACATGCTACTTGACACAAATTTTGCAAAATAATGACAATAAAAAGCCAAGCGGAACTTCCTGTTGGAGGAAATGGATGGAGCAAGCGATTGGTCAATTGTAATATAATGAACTGAGAGTGAGTTAATTGATATTTATGATAATGCGCAGATGATACTGAACCAATGTAATAAATGTATAAATTACCATTTAAACCTTTCCAGTTAAAACCCAGGATCTTATATCTCTGTGAGTTTATACTTGATGTTGTACTTGAGAAAACAATGTGAAAAAGAAAAATTGCTTATAACTAGTAATCTCTCTTTTTGCAACAATGTTATCTCCCAAATAGGATGGTTTCATTTCAAATTAATTCCAATTATCATTGTGATCTGCAACCTCTTTCTATTTAGACCAGTCTAAGATTTCAAAAATGGGAAAGTGTTAAATGATGTAATAATGCATGCTTTGACATTATTGTACTTAAGCACTTTATGTTTCACAAAACGTCATAAATTAATGAATGTAAAGAATTTTATCAAATTATCTCAATTTCATAGTTCATATTATAAAGGTAATATAAAATTTGTGTTCACAAAAAAAAATGAATTTATCAAACTTGTCTGATAGAACAGATGGGAATTAGCAATTGATTAGTGAAATTATCAAAATGATAAACCCACTGTTTAGTATTTATGCAGCTTTTACACTCATTTTACTTTATTGAACTTCAACAGAACGGGGAAAAAAGTCCAGTGATGATTTAATTTTAATCTGACACTACTAAACTGTGTCATGCTGAATATAATTCTTATCTGAATTTATATTAAAATGAAGTCCTGAAAGCACTGAAAAAACTAGTTAAGGGTAAAAAATTATTTTGATAATCAAATTTGTAAACAAATCTGGGTTGAAGGAGTCAAAAAGGAGGTGTAGACCATCAAAGATCAGACTTCGCTTATGTGCAGTCTGATCTTTGTCTATACCTTCAGCCAAAGCAAGAATATTCCGAGTTCAGAATGGCTAGGTTTAATTTGCACAATGATGTGTTTTATTGATCAAACATTATTTCAAACATACTTTAGTACTCATTTGAGTACTCAGAATGATTGACAGATGGCTGTCCACTCCCACTGACCTCCAATATAGCAGTTAAACTGAGGGAATAATGATATTATTTTGTAAAATCTGAGGCCAGGGGCAAAACATTTCAAGGCACATCACTGGTTGGCAACCAAAGAATCATAACTACAGCTTGAATAAGGTGTAGTTAACATGTTTAATTTTTCCTGTTCAATCCCTGGTTTTTAAATCCCTGTATATTTTTTTCTTGAGAAAACATTGTGGAAAAAGAAGAAATTGCTTATTAGAAGCATTTTCTCAATTTTCCACAATATTTTCTTCCCTAATAAATATTTATTTTTCAAATGAAATCAAATTTAGATTTTCGGCTGCAAAACCTTTGAATTTGGACAGGTCTAAAAATTCTCAAAACAATAAAGGGTTAAGTCACCAAACCAGTAAAACTCTGAAAAATTACTTCAAAGTTGATTTCACGTCTAAAGAAATGATTTGATTGGTCTATTGAGTGTTTGGTTGACAGCTGTGATCTGTTAATCGATTTAAAGTAATTTCTTTTTTCCACTCATTGTTGGTGGTAATATTGTTCAAAGCTGTATAATCTGATTTTTAGTTTCGTCTATCAAAAACGAGTGTTCTGATTGGTGGAAAAAAATTATTCATAAGTCCATGAACAAAATTATGAGCACGCAGCGATTTTGTATGCCTCCGCACAAAATAGTCCCATACATAAAGGTTTCAAAATTTGTAAAGCTTTTGGTTTTTTGCTCGATGCTATTAGATTATAAGAAATGAAGAGAATATTGTTTGTTTTCATGGAGGTATGAACCGAAAAACCTAATCACACAATGTATGAATCCGCTTCGCATATTCATACGGTGTAATTTGGTTTTTCAGTTCATACCTCCATGAAAACAAAAAATATTCTCTTCATCTCTTAAAAAAAGTCAGGATTATGTGGTAAAATTGTTTGACAATTAATTTCAGTACCTATGGTTGGGACCATGTTGTTCGGGGACTTGTTGAGTTAGGCTTCATACTGATGGACTCTTTCGGACCTAAAGCTGCGTTTGGTCGTGTGGATGTGGCACCTAGTCTGCAGATTGGTCCAACACAACAAGCTTGCCAACTTGGGTCGAAACTTTTGCTAAACACTTTCAAGGTTAGTGAAATTACTCCATGCATTACCAAACAAAATTTTGTTCAAGGATATTCAAAAGACAAGATCTCATTGCTACACATCTAAAGAAATCAAGGTCTAGGTTACTCATTAGGTCAAGGTCACATTTCTGAAATAAGGCTGTTTCAGGGGCATGGTGTTTCGCAAACACATATTGTTTAACCCACTCCCACTTTTGATACCCCTCAATAAAAATAACATTATGAAATTGAATGGATTCATGGCAACACTAATTTTCTCCTTTCTACAATTTTTTCTACCCTGACAATTGAAAAAATCTAAAATTTCATAAACTTCAAATTGAAGTCTTCATTTCAATTTGGATCCGTCTAAAATTTTTCTATCTGGTAAAGAGTTTACCTGCACTGTACAAACTGATAACACTATCTACCCCTATCCCATTTATTAGAAATACACATTTCATTCAAGGCCTTTGTGGTTTTATACAAGTTAATTTTTAAAAAAAATTCAGTGAGCTCTTGTCATGGCATAGTGTCCCTCTTGTGTGCATCTGTCTTTTACTTTAGAAATCTTCTCCTCAAATTAATTAACAGAATTCACTGAAATTTCACATGAGTGATCCTTGGGTGAACTTTGATCAGATTCCTTCCTTTTGATCGGATAAAAAAAAAGACTTATATGGTCAGAGCGAATTTCGTTATATTGTGAAATCTTCGGAAATCTCCTTATCAGAAACCGGTTGATGGATTTCAACCAAATTTCTTTAGAGATGAAGAGAATGACCTTTGTTTTTATAGAAGTATGAACCGAAAAAACTAATCACACCGTATGAATACGCAAAGTAGATTCATACATAAGTGTGATTAGGTTTTTCAGTTCATACCTCCATGAAAACAAAAAATATTCTCTTCATGTCTTACAATTTAATAGCATAGAACGAAAAAAGTAATAACTTT
Organism: Fragum fragum; assembly: GCA_946902895.1. Lineage (NCBI taxonomy): Eukaryota > Metazoa > Mollusca > Bivalvia > Cardiida > Cardiidae > Fragum > Fragum fragum. Next base: position 11,975,215 of record OX336374.1, read on the forward strand.
ACAAATTCTGATACTTTTTCGTATGGAACTATTTTGAGTGGAAGCATACAAAATGGCCAGTACTCAATATTTTGTTCATGGAGGTTTAAATTGTTTGTTTTTTTTTCAACCAATCAGAACACCCATTTCTGATAGACGAAACTGAAAATTAAATTATACACAAATAATTATTTGGCAGCCCTGTATAGAAATCCTAAAAAATTATGATTTGATGAAAAAGATGGTTTTTATGGATGTAGCTAATTTTCATATATGGTACATGGCAAAAACTTTGAAAACTTTTTTCTCAGAAACCAATTGATGGATTTCAACTAAATTTCACAGAAATGATTCTTTTTGTGACAATTATATCATTCCTTCAAAGAATTCAACACAGACGAAAAATACGGCTTTAATGGATGGAACTTATTTCCTTATATAGAATAAAGTGAAATCTTTGTGAACCTTCTGACACTATTTAACCCATTACCAGACGGCATAATTTTAGACTGGTCTGAATTGAAAGGAGTTGCAGGCAATATTTCTAAAGTATATGAACTTTTAGGTTTTTTCAATTTTCTGGATAAAATACCTTGTGAAAAATGAAGAAATTGCTTGTTACAGGCAATTTCTTCATTTTACACAATGTTTTCCCAAATGTTTTTCTTAAGGGGCGTCCAAAAACATCATTGAGTGGGAATGGGTCAATGGAATTCAATTAAATGTCACTGGAAATTATCTTTGCTTACTTTAATTAGATATAATTTTGTTGTGTTAAAAACATATATGTGCAGGGCTAATTTCCGTATATAGTATAAAATGAAAATTTTGAAAATCATGTTCTCTGAACATGAGGATGGCTTTCAATCAAATTTCACTGTAATGATTTTTTTGTAATCCTTTATCAGATTTTTAATGCCCCTGCCATGTAACAGGCAACTGGCATATGTAGCTTACCCAGTCCCTATGGAAGTGTTTATCTGTTCAATTCTTGTCAGAAGCATATCTTCTACATTTATGGATGGATTTCAAAATAACTTAGCACAGTTGTTCCCCTTGAAGAGTATTAGTGTCATGTTTAAAATTGTGTTTTATACCCTTAAGTTCAAGGTCACAAATCAGGGTTGTGTGACAAGCAATTAAGGTTGTCTTCGTTTGTGACACTTTTATAGTAGATTTTTTTTATTTAACCCATTCCCACACAGCAAAGTTTTAGACTGGTCCAAATTGAAAGAAGCTGCAGACGACAATTTCAAAATTTCAAGTTGATGGAATTTTATTTTTTTTCATCTTTTTTGATAGAAAACATTGTGGATAATGAAGAAATTGCTTGATACAAGCAATTTCTTCATTTTCAACAATGTTTTCCAAAGTTTTTTTCTTGAGGGGCGTAAAAAGGAGGGATTGAGTTGGAATGTGTTAAGAAACTTCTAAGTATTGAAAAAAAGAACTAGGATAGAATTCGGATTTCATGCTCAGTTGACTGATCATTTTGAGTGCTGCTCACCATTTAAGGATCAATCTAGACTGAAATTTTTTCATATCACTCCAAAATATAATTGGGGAATCTTCACTCATATCTTTCAACTATGCTATCTGTTAACTGTTGATGAGTTTCTATTAGTTTGATAAAGAATGATATTTATTTTGAGTTAAGCAATAGCCAGACAACAAAATTTTAGACTGGTCAAAATCATAGAAATTGCAGAGGGCATTTCTATGTTTGTGCAAGTTCAAAAATCTTTGTCTTTTGGGGTAGGAAACATTATGGATAATTGCTTGTAACGATCAATTTCTTCATTTTCTTTAGGGCCCCAGAAAGTTTCATTGTATATGAATTTGTTGATGACACCATATGGAAGATCAAAACCAACATTTTCAGCTTTGCTTACTCAGTAAGGTATTTGATTTCAATTTTTTCAGGCACATGAGATGGTAAGAGCTGACATACTGGAACAGATCTTTAATAGAGTTATAACTAAGGCTACATCACCAGTACAACATTATCTAGGTAAGTGGTTTGAGCATACATTTAACAGATCATCACAGTAAATAAAATTATCAAACTATCAAATCATTCATGGTTATGGACAGTTAGACATATATCAAACCCATTCCCACATGACAAAATTTAACACCGGTCCAAAATCAATTAAAATACAGACGACAAAGTAAATTAAATTTCAGATTCTTTTGACTTTCTGGGTAGAAAACATGGAAAATAAAGAAATTGCTTGTTGCAAGCAATTTCTTCATTTTAAACAATGCTTTCCTGATTGTTTTCTTGAGGGGCGTCAAAAAAGATTCATTGTGTGGGAATGGGTTAAGCTTATACATTCATTTAATATTTACCATAAGTTAGTTAACTGATAAAGTTGATATGTGCCTTTAACCCATTCCTGCATAAAAACGTTTTTTTACGCCCCCAAGAAAAAAAGTTTTAAAACATAGTGGACAATGGAGATACTTGTTACAAGCAATTTCTTCATTATCCATAATGTTTTCTACTTCAAAAGACATTTTTATGACCCGCATCGATAGATTGGGGGCATATTATTTTAACAGTGTCCAACTTTCTGTCTGTCTGTCCATCTGTCTGTCTTTCCGTCTGTCTGTCTGCAAAACTTAACCTGCCAACTATTTCATCAAGGTCAAAGTCAAAATTTTAACCCTTTTCCTCAAAAAATTACTCAAAAACTTAACCTGCCAACTAAACATTTTCCTATAACTTCATCCCTAATTAAGTTACAATGCTAATATTTGGTATGTAGGTAGGTCTCAACAAGGCGCAACAGGGCAAGGCCATTTCATCAAGGTCAAGGTCAAAAGTTTAACCCTTTTTTCCCTAAAACATTACTCAAAAACTTAACCTGCCAACTAAACATTTTCCTATAACTTCATCCCTAATTAAGTTACAATGCTAATATTTGGTATGTAGATAGGTTTCAACAAGGCACAACTGGGGAAGGCCATTTCATCAAGGTCATGGTCAAAATTTTAACCCTTTTCCCTAAAACGTTACTCAAAAACTTAACCTGCCAACTATACATTTTCCTATAACTTCATCCCTAATTAAGTTACAATGCTAATATTTGGTATGTAGATAGGTTTCAACAAGGCGCAATTGGGGAAGGTCATTTCATCAAGGTCAAGGTCAAAATTTTAACCCTTTTCATTAAAACAAAGGGAAAAAAACAATAAAAATCACCTGTTTCTTAAAAATTACTGTTTTGGGGGCATGGTGTTTCACAAACACATCTTGTTTTTAGAATTTCATTAACTTGACTTTGTGGTCTGTAACTTTTCCATTTGGACCAAACTATAATTTTCTGGTGTGGTAATTGGTTAGATATGGCTCTGTGAGAATTCTTTCTCATTATGATTTCATTTAGACTAAGCATGACATCTGTTAAACTTAAATATAAGTTAGCAGAAATTTAAAACCTTTTTTTCTCAAAATGTCCCAATTTTAACTATATTATCAAGGGAGATATTGAAATTTCTTGAAAGAAATGCCCACGTTTCACTTTTTGTGCCCCCCACAATGGCATGGCGTCAGGCATATAGTTGCTTCTGCTTGTGTGCGTGTTAGCTGGTGCCTCCAATTTTTGTATGGAGCATATCTTCTACATTAATTGATTAATTTCAAAGTAAGATGGCACAGTAGTTCCCCTTGAAGAATATTAGTGTCATGTGTAAAGTTTTGTTGGATACTGCCAAGTTCAAGGTCACAACTGAAGGTCATGTGACAAGCCCTTCAGTGGGGGCATCCATGTTAGTGACACATTTCTAGTTTCTTATCAAATTCCTACAGAGTTACATTTATCTCGGATAATTAAAATTAACCCATTACCACACAATGACACTTTCTGACGCCCCTAAAGATAAAGGCTTTAGAAAACATCTTTCTTTTATAACCAGTCTAAAATTTCCTTGTGTGGTAACTGGTTAAAATGTTTATTTCAGAATTGCTGGGTAACACAGTGTATGCTTCCCCTCAATTGTTGTTGGATTCTACCAGTAAAATACGAGAGACATTCGACCATCTGTCCTTCCTGTCACCCACATCAGCCGAGGGTTTACTACGTGCAATACAACCGTTACTAAAGCTGAGTATGACTCTGAAAGACTCTTTGATGTTGGTGTTGAGAAAAGCAATGTTTTCCATGTAAGTTAAGTCTTATATAGTACACAAGATGTGCAACAAATTTGTAATTCTATGAGGTGAATTTTTGTAAAGACCCCTGTGAGCAATACAGCAATTGAGTAAGACACAGTCATTAAGTTATTTAGGTTTCTGTACCTGATTACACATGTATTTGTTTTCACCCAGTGTCAGATGAAAATGACTGAACTATCCAAAAAACTAACTAACTATTTTTTAAAGAACAAGTGATACTTTCAAAAGGCTTTGTGTAAAGTATCTTTATACAGGTCCCTCCTTCTTTCTGAAAAGCTCCCTTTTTTAAGTAGAGGGGGGGTTAACCCCTATCTTTCATTTTTGTAGAGCCCACTTGCAGTGAGCGAGACATAGTTGTCACTATGACGAGTCGGTGTATGTGCGTTAATCTGTCCATCCGTCCGCCCGGACAATTACTACTACATTTATGCATGGATTTGAAAATAACTTGGTACAATTATTCTCCATCATGAGTAGATGTGCAATTTGAAAGATTTTTTGGAAAGCTTTAAGTTCAAGGTCACAGCTCAAGGTCAAACACTAAAATTGTAATTGTCAAGAGCACTTCTACAATTATGGATGGATTTCAAAATGAATTGGCACAATTATTCTCCATCATGAGTAGATGTGCCATTTGAAAGAATTTTTTGGATAGCTTCAAGTTCAAGGTCAAAGCTGAAGGTCAAACACTAGAATTGATAGTCAAGTTGATGGTCAAAACTTTGCAGGCTCGACAGCAGTTGTCCTGGGACAACCATCTAGTATAGAATAGACCCTGAGGATTGTGTCGGCAAGGGTTAAATATACAAAAAAAATTGTTTACGTGAGAAAAATAATCTGTTGAGACAGACTCATTTAACCTTGTCCAGAACAGTAAAGGGCTATTGAGCTTGTCAAGGCTTGCTCACTAGGTATTCAATACAATTGTGATTAACCTGTTTCCTTACAATCCCTTTTTTTCCCTGAAATTTAAGTGGCTCTTGCACAGCTGATGAAAGAAAATTCTTGGCTCTCAACTTTCAAATTTCTAACAGTAATGCTTTCAGACATTTGAAAGAAGGTGGTTAATCTGATTTTGTAATGAAAATGATTGTTTATAACTTTGAAAGAAAAGAAAGAAAAGAAGCAAAACTATTTAGCGTTATGAGACACCTAATAAGTCAGCAAATTATAACCCGTATGGAACCGGAATTCATCAAGTTCATATGATTTCAGTCGATTGAACTGAAAATTGTCTTATTTTAGGTTTCCATCAATTGCAGCATTAGCTGCCACTAGCAATACAATTTTTATCAACATCACCCAAAACTAACGACTTCTTCCGATAAATTCCGATGTTGCAAAGTGGAGCACAGTGAATTTATCACAATGAAAATATTATATAGTGAATTTAGTAGATTTAACACGAAAAAAACATATTCATTGTGAAAATGACATCGATAACTATTGCAAAAGCTGATAATTTTCCTATATCAAATTTTCATGAAAATCTGTTCAAGAGTAGCTTTAAGTGTTGTACCCATTAACTCTTTCCTGTTTTTCAAAATTTTAGACCTGTCCAATTCGAAAGAAGTTGCAGAGGACAACTAAAAGCGGGTGCAATATGAAAAGTAACCAACAAACATGGCAGAAAATATTGTGGGAAAAGAAGAAGTTGCTTGTTACAAGCAATTTCTTCTTTTCCCACAATGTTTTTTCAGGTATAAAATCACAGGGACGTAAAAACCAGTGATAGTTCAGGAAAGGGTTAATACATCTCTGGAACGGAGGATGCACCATTTGAAATATTTGCCCCAATTGGTCTAAGGTCAAGGTCACAGTGAGAGGTCAAAGTTTGCCAGTGACAATAGCTGCCTCAATTATGAGGTCAAACTTTGCAGGCTCGACACCAGTTGTCCTTGGGCAACCATTCTTGTTATAATTGCTTTGTCTTTTTTTTTCCGCCTGCAGTCTCATGTTTTTTAAGAACAATGTTTAAACCATTCCCAAATAATGACACCTTTTGACAACCCCCAAGAAAAATAATTAGGAAAACACCATGTAAATTGAAGAAATTGCTTCCATCAAGCAACGTCTTAATTTTCTATTAACCTATAACTGAAAAAATCTTTAATTTCATAAAATTTAAATTATCGTCTGATATCTTTCATATTTGGACTAGTCTAGAATTTTGATGTATGGTAATGGTTTGAATATAATAGATGGATTGCTTTATGTATAGCCAATCTATCATGCTACTGTTTATATCCACAGGCGACTTGAGTCTAGAAAGATTGGCGCTGCAGGGTTCCTGATGATATTGAAGTATTTTAGAGTTCTTGGTGGATTACGATCAAGTCAATACAGTCAGCCTGCTCTTTCATCTAGTCAGGCAAGTATATTTGTAGCCCCAACATAGGAAAGGGACCATTTCAGAATCCAGTTAATCCAAAAATTGAACAAAGAAATCATTGAGATACCTTATTAACCCATTTCTACACAATGACGCTTTTTGACGCCCTTAAACAATTGGGAAACAGTGTAAAATGAAGTGTAAAATGAAGAAATTGCTTTTAACAAGCAATTTCTTCATTTCTCACAATGTTTCTACCTAGAAAGTTGAAAAAATTAAAAAATTTTATAAACTTTAAATTGTCGTCTGCAACTCCTTTCAATTTGGACCAGTCTATAATATTGTTGTCTGGTAATTGGTTAAGATCACTTCTAACCTTTATAGATGCAGAAACTGTTCCTGAAGAGAAGTTTCAAACCTTTTCAGCCTGATTGACCAATCACTGGCCCCGCCCACCTACTTCTTCAGCCTCTATGGCCAGTAGCATGTAACAAAGAATTAGAATAGTTGGTTTGCGACCTAAACATTGTAACTACAGCTGGAATTAGCTGTAGTTACAATGTTTAAGTCGCCAACAAACAAAAAGGGTAACAAAAATGGCAGTGACTGACGGAGATCAAAACTCATGTTTGGTCTCAATGAATAATTTCATTGGTCGACTGGTTATTTGATTGACAGCCGCAATTGGTCAATTGTCCCAGTTTTGTTGAGTAGTATGTAAATGGTTGAATTTTGAAAAATTGAAAGACTAAGGAATATTTTATATTCTAAGTTAATTTCATGCCAGCCTTCACATTAGAAGGGCAATCTAAAATTGAAAGACAAACATAAAAAAAGAGGCATGCTTTTGGTTTTATTACCTCCTCCAGGTGAGATCCATCTTGATTATTGTCATAGTATGCTTGCATTTGCCATAGTATGTAACTATTTCTTACAACTGCTCTACAGTAAATGTACTGACATATCAACCCTTTACTGTTGTTTTAGTCTGGTCCTAATTTTAAGAGATTGCAGACGACTATGAAAATGAAATATGAAATGAAACCATTCTATGATGTAGAAAATATTGTGGAAAAATGAGATATTGCTTGTTACAAGCAATTTCTTCTTTTTCCACAATGTTTTCTCAAGTATGAAATCACAGTGATCTAAAATCCCAGGTTTGTACAGGAAAGGATTAACTAAATATACAGAGATTATGTTGTATAGGTGGTCTTCTTTCAGGTTCTTGAAAGAGTTGTGGTCCATGAAAAACTCTGGTTGCCATAGCAACCAAAGTAGAAAAAACTTAAAAAAAAAATCTGCCCTCAAATCGCTCATTGGATAATTGTCCTTTTGAACAATGTCCATTGGTTGAAGGTCTACTGCTTAGTTTATTTACACACAATGACTCTCTCTGATGCCCTGATGGTATATGGTGATATCTTCTAAATTTTTCTTCTTTAAAGTCATATTTTGAATTTCATTGTTCTTTTGCAAGAATGTTCTTTGGGTATAAGTCTACAAATTCCTACAAATGATTTTAATTCCTTGAAACACATGGCTTTTATGGATGGGGCTTATTTGGTATATAGTGAACCTACTTTCAATGGGCAAGGATTTAGTCCCTCAGTTGTAATGTCACCACTGGTGGTTTGCACTTGACTTGTTGATCTCTTGAGAATTTCTAAATTCTGTCCTAATTTGAGCTATCCAAGCTGTGCATGCTAGGTACAACTGACTTGGACAAAATAAAATTGAGTTTTTCTCCATTTAATGTTTTTCCTTCCCTGTCCTTAACCCATAACCTCAGTAAAATTTTAGAATGGTCTAAATTCAAAGTAGTTGCAGATGACAATTTCAAATTGGGAAATAATTGAATATTTTTATGCCCTGCATCGAAAGATCGGAGGCTTATTGTTTTACCATTGTCCATCTGTCTGTCTGCAAAACTTAACCAAAAAACTTAACATTGCTTATTACTACCAGCCTATTCAAGATACAATGCTCATATTTGGCATGAACACTCTGTGTTGTTGTTATTCATTGGAAGTATCTCTCTAAAGCCTTGATTTTATTTGTTTGGATAGTGTAGTATATTTTCAACACTTAACCCATTTCCACACAGTAACACTTGTTGACACCCCTCAAGAAGAAAAAATGGGAAAACCTTGTGTAAAATGAAGGAATAGCTTGTAACAAGCAATTTCTTTATTTTACACTATGTTTTCTATTAAAAAAAGTTGAAGAAATTTAGAATTTCATAATCTTTAAAATGTTGTCTGCAACTTCTTTCAGTTTGGACCAGTCCAAAATTTTGCTGTGTGGTAAAGGGTTATGTGGCATGATATTCTAGCCAAAATTTAATTTCATACCTCATTGAAAAACAAACAAATATACTTTTCATTTCTAAAATAATTTCATAGGTAGAAGTGGATGTACATATTGTACATAATCCATCCAGTAACGAGGCTCTGTGTCTGGAAATACTCGGCAACTTACGCAGGTGTCTGTCGCAAGAAGCAGATGTTCGACTACTAGTTTACCAGGTAGGACCTAACCCATTACCAAAAACCAAAGTTTTAGACTAGTTCAAATTCAAAGAAGTTACAGACGACAACTTTTGTGTATAGAATTTCAAAAATCTGTCTTTTGTGGTAGAAAACATGGGTAATGAAGAAATTGCGTTTAAAAGCTATTTCTTCATTTCCAGAAAGTTTTCCAAAGCTAATTATGCTCCCCAAAGGGCAAGCATAAAGCCACAGCTTTTTCTGTCCTTCTGTTTTCCTTTTGTTCCCCAGATATCTCTTTAACTCTTGAGCCAAATTGGATGAAACTTCACTCATGAATTCCTTATGATATTGCGACCAGGTATTTCTCCCGTTTTTTGGATAGGTGAAAGCGCAAGGACACAGTTTAAGGTCAAAAGTTAAAATTGACCTTGTCCACAGCATAGCTCCTTCAATCAAGGATGAATTTCAAAATAGCTTGGCACAGTTTTTCTTCGTCAAGAATAGATGTACCATCTGAAAAAAAAACAAAAAAAAACAGATAGCTCCAAGGTCAAGGTCAAAGCTCAAGGTCAGACATTGAAAGTAAGCATTTCCAGAGCATAGCTCTTTCAATTATGGATGGATTTTGAAATAACTTACACAATTATTTTCTAGTGTGAGTAGATATGAAATTTGAAAAAAATCCTCAGACAACTCTAAGAACAAGCTCACAGCTCAAGGACAAACATTAGAATTAAGTATGTCAAGAGCATAGCTCCTTCAGTTACGTATGGATTTCAATATAACTTGTCAAAATCGTTCTCAGTCGTGAGTAGATATTCAATTTGAAGAAATCATGGATTGATTTCAAAATTACTATTGTCCTCTTTCGTGAGTAGTTGTGCCATTTGAAACAAATTTTTAGATAGCTCCAAGGATTTAAGTTAAGATATAGCATGTCTGGAATAAGCAAGCCATTGCGTCTGTTTATTTTATACTTTTTGTGATAGGGCTATATTCGGGGAGTATAACCCCTGTCTGACAGCTTTTGTTTCTATATTATAAGTATATAATAATCATACAATTGTTGCCATTGACCCAAGGAAGAACCCTATTACTTTTTATCATGTATGTCAAAGGTCATGGTCACAATTGAACTTTTTGGCCGCTAATGATGGTCAAAGGTCAACTGTGCTTAATCAGTGACGAAGCACTGGTGGCGTTATAAGTCCTCTTTGTGAAATTCTAGTTGTTCTTATTTGTGTAAGATCAATAAAATTTTAAAACAATCCCGCATTTTTACGCCCCTCAAGAGTTGAGTAAACATGGTTGATAATTAAGAAATTGCTTGTAACAAGCAATTTATTATTTATCCACCATGTTGTCTAACTCAGTAGACAAAATTTTTTTAAATTTCATCTACTTAAATTTATCATCTGCAAGTCCTAAGAATTTGAACCAGTTAAAAAATTTCAAAAATTAGATCTTTACAATCTCATCTGCTGAATTACATCTACCTCAGGAACTAATTGAAATCCTAGACAAGAACACTGAACTGAGAGAACCCATCTTACAGATGTTAACGCAACAGCTGAGAGGTTATTACGAAAAGAATGAAGAAGTGAACCCTCCCCTGAAACTTGAGCCCTGCATCGTATCACATGGGGACCAGTTGTTTCTGGCAGAACCATTGGTTAGTATAGATAATCTAGGCATTACTTATGGCCGAAAAGGTTGTTGCAATTTTTTTCCCTCAAGCCATTCCCTCCTTTTCACGCCCTCAAGAAAAAAAACATAGAAAACTTGGTGGAAAATGAAGAAAATACTTGTATCCAACAATTTTTCATTTTTCACCATGTTTTCTATCCTGAAAGTCTAAAAAAATTTAAAATTCTGTCAACTTGAAATTGTTTTCTGCAACTTCTTTTAACTTTGACCAGTCTAAAATTTTGTTTTGTAGGAATGGGTTAAAAGATCTTCAACTTTTGGATGAAATTTGCAGGACAGTAGAGTCATATTGGGTTGATTGTAATACTTTTTTTTATTGTAATAAAGAGACAAAGAATAGGTTGATTTTTGTCACAGATGGGGGAATTAACCCATTCCCACTCAATCCCTCCTTTTTACGCCCCTCAAGGAAAAAGCTTTGGAAAACATTGTGGAAAATGAAGAAATTGCTTGGATCAAGCAATTTCTTCATTATCTACAATGTTTTCTATCCAAAAAGATGAAAAAAATTGAAATTCCATCAACTTGAAATTGTTGCCTGCAGCTCCTTTCAATTTGGTCTGGTCTAAAATTCCTCTGTGTTGGAATTGGATTAATTAAAAGAAAAAAAATCCTAATTGTCAGATTTGACATATTTCTGGCCCTGCCCAATGATTTCCGGAAAGTCCTCTTAAAATTGAAACTACTTTTTTTTTGCCAAATTTATGGAAAGTAACATGTAACAAAAAGAATAATGGTTAGTTGGCTACCTAAATATCTTATCAACAGTTTGAATAAGATATAGTTATGACGTTGACCCTTTCTCTTTTTTTTTTAATTTTAGACTGATCCAAATTGAAAGGTTAATCAGACGACAATTTAAAGTCCAACTTATTTGAAATATAATGATTCAGTAGGGTAGAAAATATTGTGGAAAAAGGAGAAATTGCTTGTAACAAGCAATTTCTTCTTTTTTCACAATATTTTCTCAATCATAAAATCACAGTGATGTTAAAACCAGGGATTAACCAGGAAAGGGTTAACCCTTTCCTGTTTCAAAATTTTGTAGACCTGTCCAAATTCAAAGGTTTTGCAGACGAAAATTCAAAGTGGATTTAATTTGAAAAATAACCATTCAGTTGGGTAGAAAACATTGTGGAAAAAGAGGAAATTGCTTGTTACAAGCAATTTCTTCTTTTCCCACAATGTTTTCTCAAGTATAAAATCACAAGGACGTTAAAACCAGTGTTAAAGTCACCAAACCAAGAAAAATGCTTAACATAAATGTGAGTTAATGTTTGATCTCAAGGTTCACTTCAGGTCTAATTGATTGATTTCATTAATGTATTCTGTTCATGAATAAACCATTCTTCTTCAGTCCCACCTACTGTGCTGTATCCAGTTGTGTATGATTAAAGCCATAGAGATCAAATCACAGACTGAATTGAGTGAAGATGACGACAATGACGATGAATCAGTTCAATCTAAATTGGAGAAAACTTTGAATTCCCTCGTAATGCGAATGATTACTTCAGAATTGGAAGATTTTGAACTGGTAAGAATTTCTTGAATTTGATATATACTCTCCAATATTTAACCCATTCCAACTCAATCCCTCCTTTTTATGCCCCTCAAGAAAAAAGCTTTGGAAAAACATTGTGGAAAATGAAGAAATTGCTTGTATCAAGCAATTTCTTCATTATCCACAATGTTTTCTATCCAAAAAGACGAAACAATTCAAAATTCCATCAATTTTAAATTGTCGTCTGCAGCTTCTTTCAATTTCGACCAGTCTAAAATTTTGCTGTGTTGGAATGGGTTAATCAAAATCTGAGATTATGAAAACTTATTGATTGTTAACTCACTAATTTTTATCTCCATTGGCTGAGGGCCAGCAAGCTATTGTCATGGCGAGGTGTCCCTCATGTGTATGCAGGATTGTTCCTTAGATGGTCCTTAGATTTCTTGAAATGATAATGTTCTATGGAAAACTGTGGTTGACATGGCAACAGAGTGAAAAAAACTTAAAAAATCATCTCTTTCCAAATGTCCATAATGTCCCTCTTCCAAAATCAAAAAATTCAAATTAAGCCTTGAGCAAACCCTGATTATACATAGAAATAACAAAGAATTTTTGAAAAATCTTCTGCTCCAAAGCTGAAAAGCCCAGTGCTTTGCAATTTGGCATTTGGCATTGCCTAATGGCACTCTACCAAAATCTTTCAAATTATTGCTTATACTTGAGAATTAGCCCTTTTTTTGCGATCCCTGAGTTAACATAGAAATAAAGATGGAAATCTTAAAAAAAATTCTGGTCCAAAACCAAAGGCCTAGACCCGCCTAGAGCTTTGTATTTGGCAAAATAAAAAATTAAGAAAGAATATTTGAAAAAATTTTCTGCTCCAAAACTGAAAAGCCTAGTGCTTTGCAATTTGGCATATGACATTGCCTAATTGCACTTTACCAAAATACTTCAAATCATTGCTCTTACTTGAAATTTATCCCAAATTTTGAATAGATATAAAGAAGGAAATCTTTAAAAATTTTTGGCTCCCAATCCAAAAGGTTAGAGCTGTGAAATATGGCATGTGACCTTGCCTGAAGGCCCTCTACCAAAATAGTACAAATTATATCTCTATAAACCAAATCAATTGCAAAGTCCCATCACTATTGTTTGCACATATTCACACCTCTTTAAGACAAACCTTAATCATAAAGGTCGATTTTCGCAATCATCTAAGTTTTTCACATATTTCGACGTGTCAACGCAGTCAAGAGATGGGTGCGTTACAGTATCGGATATCGATTGCTAACTTGATTTTGTTTGATTGTTTGTCTACGATCTGATAATTTGAAAGATTGCATGAAGTGGAGACAATGTTACAGGCGAATATTACAATGAATAAAGAGGCATCTTACGCCCATACCACGCAGGACTTGTTTGGCGCCGGACCTGGTCGATCAAGGGGATGGCCAGCAACTTTGACCAATGGGACGCGCTAAAGGAAGAACCCAGTAACCAATCAAGATGGATACTTGGGTTTTTCGACAGGAAAGAGAAAATACATGTAGTCAAACTATGCAATCAACAAGAAGAATAAGCAATAATAGAAGGAGAAAAACAAACAAAACAAAACAACAAAAAAGCGAAGTCTAAACAAAACTTAAGCTACAAGTTACAATAATATCGTAATATTAATATAAGAAATTACGATAAATACATCGTCGTTATATCTTTTGCTCAATTAGATAATCATACTAGTACAAATCATTTGTGGCCTTATTCAGTTACGGTATTTCGCCACCATTTTGGTGGTACATGGAAAATATTTGAATATCTACATGTCGAACTATCTCTACGTCGAAGTTTTCTCGTAAGTCCCCTAAACTTCGAGGTATAGGTATTCGACTGTATGGTGAAACCTTTAAAAATCTTCTTCTCAGAAACTAGTTGATGGATTTCAACCAAATTTCACTCGAATGATCCTCTGGTTACTCTTTTCAGATGTCACCAATTAATTTTGAATGGTAGGAAACATGCTTGAAAACACCACTAGCTTAATCTGTACTATCAGGCCTGTGGAGCGATACAGGCGCTCAAGTGCCTCTAGTTGTCTCTACCATAACATCTGATTTTATTAGTGACTCCTCAAGAATGCAGTTAGCTGCTCAGGGGGATAGTACAAGGATACAGGACAAAACTGGGAGTTCCTTCTGATTCTTTAACTTGTTTGATTTATAGCAGTGTCACATATGTTTAATGTCTCATCCAAAGAGAATCATGAGTTGATCTCAAGGTTTTAAGTCAAATGCTATGCCAACTGAGCAAATCTAGTTGACAAACCCTTTCATACGATGGATCATATATCATTATCATTCTGATTTTCAGGACAAATCTGCAGACTTCACCCTTGCAAACAGTGTTGGGGTCAGAAATAATTTGTTTGCAATACTAGTGCTTGGAACATACGAGTCTTTGATAGAATACACATTTATGAAGCAAAGATTAAGGTAAGAATTTTGTTCATTCTATCAGTCTAATTTCAGAATGGTCCAAATTCACTGAAGTTGCAGATGAAATTTAACCCATTCCCACAGAGTGATGTTTTTGATGCCCCTAAAGAAAAACAACTGGGAAAACATTGTGAAAAGTAAAGAAATTGCTTGAACCAAGCAATTTCTACACTTTCCACAATATTTTCCACATCAAAAGTAGAACAAATCTAGAATTGAATAAATTTTGAATTTTCATCTGCAACTTCTTTCAATCTAGACCAGTCTTAAAATTTTCTGTCTGGTAATGGGTTAACATTTAGAGAAATTTAGAGTATCTCTGTCTTTTAGGGTAGACAAGAAGGTTGACAATGAAGAGATTTCTTGTAACAAGCAATTTCTTTTTATTCAACTTTATTTCTTTCTAGTCTATTCTTGAGGGGTGTAAAAAAATGAGATTGTGTGGCAATGGATTAAAAGGATAGTTTTGGAGCATTTGCCCATTACCAAAAGATGAAAGTTCAGACCAGTCAAAGTTCAAAGAGCTTGCAGATAATATTATAAATGGCTAAGAATTTAAAGATGAGTGTCACATGGGGAGGTACACTATAAGAAAAAGAAGGAAACAATTTCTCCTTTTCTCAAATAGTTTTCTACATTCATTTCTTTACAGCCTCCATTCGATCCCCACATATTCTTTCCAACATTTAGGGGCAAGGAAAGGAAACATTCTTGTTGTAGTCATTGGGCTGGGCTAACACATCAGTAGTCAGTTATTGGTCAATTGATTTATTGAGGGGAAAGGACCATAATTATTTCTGTGTTTATTTGTCACATGGTATTTTGTTTTACAGTTTGATGTTTGAGCCTAGAACTGTACTAAATGTGTGTATATTTTATCTGTCTATCAGACCGTCTCAATCTTAACCTGCAAACTGAATTTTTTCCTGCAAATTCAAACTATTTACTGTGCTTGCTTATGATTGACAGACTGCTGGCCAGGCCACCTGACCTCCGGGAGGAAGTTCGACTTGGATATAAAACGGTGTTATTTTGCAAAATTTATGGTCAATAACATGTAACATAAATGTTAAATGATTGGTTGGCATCCTAAATACCATAACCACAGCTATTCTAGTTTCAGTCGCCAAAGCAGCAAAATTACCCGAAGCAAATGCTAGAGTACTCTTAAGGTCAAAATGTTGATTTAATGTTGATTAAATTGATCAAGTTGTTTTTAGGTCACCTGAAAAAGTTACGATGACCTATTGCAATTGTGTTTTGTGGCTTGTTGTGCATTAAATTTTCCAAAAACCACTGGACACATTTCAACCAAACTATGCAGGAAACATATATATATGGGAAGTTGCTATAATAGAGTTGTGTTCTCTTGAGGTTCCATTTAAAAAAATCTTCTTGTCATGAACCAGCAGGTACAAATTAAAAAACTGCCAGCTTTTATAATAGGAAATGTAGCAATCATTAATTCAGCTACCAAGCCAGAGAGAAACCCTAGAAAATCAGTAAAATGCCACATTACTTGAAATATTGTCAAGTTTTTGTATAGGCATATGTATTTTGAACTTGTAAGGTGTACAATGATTTTTCTAGAGCAGCACCTGATCTACGCCTTAGTGTGATTTTGTCTAATGGAATTCCTCTTCGTTAATATTTTTAAAAACTGTGTTTTAAAATTTGTTGGGATTTACATCAGCAAATCCTAGAAGCACTCTACTGTTGTCCTTCAGAATGTTCTCCTAAACTTTTCTAATGATGATCTGTTATGATCAAATTTTGTCTGTCATCCATTCTTCTTCTTATTCCCTTCCTTCTGTAAACTGTTCGGAATATAGTACATATATATGCCTTATCTGTACATACATGGTTTTTGTGCTTTTTGGACTCTGGTGACTTTGGGCATCTGGTTTGATTGACAGCAGTGACCAGTGAATCAACCTGAAAATATCCTCAATCTGCTAATACCAAGGTCACTTACAAAGGTCAAGTTCATATCAACAAAGATTTGCTGTTATGGCGCCTTTAGTTTTGTAACATTTTTTCCTTAGCATTAGCATTGAATAAACTAGACTTATCAGTTATCAAGACTTATGCTTTGTATTGATTTCTGAATATTTGGTAATGATTTAATTTTAGCACGGTCTATCAAAATTCAAGCGTTTTGGTTGGCTGATTTTTATGCGCCTGCTTTGGTAAGATCAGGAAACATACTGTTATACTGGTGTCTATCTTTCTGTCTGTCCATCAGAATGCGAGCAGTAAACTTAATGCAAAATTTAACATCTTGCTGATATACAGACACGTTGAAGATCAATGGCTCATATTTGATACATCGATTCCTCTCATTGATATGCATAAGGTGATAGTAAGATCAGGATCAACTATTAAAGTCATTAATTATGTAACCTTAATGAAAAATCTTAATATTTGGCTCTTATTTACACACCAAGATACATGGCTCATATTTGGGATATCCTAATATTGATTTGTAGCAGGTGGTTGTAAGGTCAAGGTCATCTGTCAAGGTCATAGTCACCTATGAAGGTCAACTTTATACAAAAACTCAACATTTTGCTCTTATTTACACACCTTTCAAGATGCATGGCTCATATTATGGATGTATGATCCTGCATTGATAGGCATCAGTTTGTTGTAAGGTCAAAGTCACCCACTAAGGTCAATGTTACTAATGAAAGTCAATTTAATACATAAAACGTCCCTGTGATTTTTTATTTGAGAAAATATTGTAGAAAAAGAAGAAATTGCTTGTAACAAGCAATTTCTTTATTTCCATAATATTTTCTACCCTGCTGAATGATTATTTTTTAGATTTAATCCAGATAAATTTTCGTCTGCAAAACCTTTAAACTTGAACAGGTCTAAAATTTTGCAAAACAGGAAAGGGTTAACTGACGTATTTCAAAATGTAGGGATGGTTGTTCTCTTTGATGAACATTAGCCTCTTCATGTATTAAGTTCTTTTGGATAGTCCCAAGTCGAAGGTCACAACTGAAGGTCAGTTAAGCAAGGACATCCCTATTGATGACATATATCTAGTTTGTCTTTGATGTAATTTATATTACCGACGCACAAAGTGAATGTTTTTTTACATAGAAGCTTTGAAAAACAGAATTACAGAATGTGATAATACAGTGATTTTTTATGAATTTCAGTGAGTCAGGTATTAGAGATCTGTTACAGTTATTTGAAAACTACAGAAAACTGAGTGATATTCTTAGAGAGAAGACTGCTGCTGGGGGCAAGAAAGCTAAAACTACGTCAACAAAGTCTCCACACAGTTTGTTGTCAATTAAACTGGTCACAGAAACCCTGGAGTTTTTATTGAGGTAAGTAAAATCCCAGGTCATTTAACCCATTCCCACACAATTCCTCCTTTACGCCATTGAAGAAAAGGCTTTGGAAAACATTATGGACAATGACGAACAGAATTTTTTTTTCATTTTTCCTTCTTTGCATCTATATTTTAACCCTTGCCATGCTAAACCCTGAATACCCCGGTAGTCCGGTTTTGGTAGTAGGCATAGAGAAAGATCAGCCTGCACATGAGTGCAGTCTGATCTTAGTCTACACCTCCTGTTTGTCTTTTTCATGCCAGGGTTGCTTATGAGATGAAATTTCTTAAGAAATATTGATGATTGAACAACAAGTACTAACAGTGCTTTCATCACTTTGATTTAATGCCATTCCAAAATGAATTTATTCAGCATGACGAGAGTTAAAAAGGATGCACCCAGGCGAGGACCAATTATGACTCAAGTGGCATTATATGGACAAACTTGATAGAGTACCTGTATGAGATGCTGCTGAATTAATATCAATGCTTAGGCTGTTAGGTTTCAGAGAGTTAGATTTTAAAGATTTCGTTAATTTTGACATTTTTCTCGCCATGGCAACCAGAGTTAAGGATGGATCAATCTCAATTATTTGAACAATTATTAAATAGCTTCACTCAAGTTGCCAGTGTTAAAGGTTTCTTATCTCAGGTGAGTGTTTTAGCGTCAATGGCCCTCTTGTTATTGATGGACAAAAGATTTCTACAGGCATGGTGCCAACAAACTATTTCCTTTTAGTTTAATGTTCCTAAGCATATATTTTGTCAAACTATGTTTTCTATGGTCAGTGGCTGGTACTTCAAAAACTTGCTATAACAAATTCATTATTTCCTTAAACCTTTCCTGTTCAATTCCTTGTTTTACATCCCTGGGATTTTATGATTGAAAAAGCATTGTGGAAAAAGAAAAATTGCTTGTAAAGCATTATTTTCTTTTTCCACAATATTTTCTACCCTTCTGAATGATCATTTTTCAAATTAAATCCATGTTTATTAGATTTTTGTCTGAAGAACTCCAATATTCTACAAAACAGGAAAGGGTTAAGAGCAAATCTTTTGTCAATTTTGAAATGAAAATAATATTCAATTCATTCCTTTTAATCCATTCCCTCACAGGATGCTTTTAAATGCTCACTCAATATAAAACTTTGGAAAACATTGTGGGAAATATAAGAGAAAATTCATTATCCATTATGGTTTTATCCCAAAAGACAAACGTTTAAAAGATTTCATCAACTTAAACCTTTCCTGGATAAACCTGGGATTTTTACGTCACTGTGAATTTGTATTTGAGAAAAGATTGTGGAAAAAGGAGAAATTGCTTATAATAAGCAATTTCTCCTTTTCCCACAATGTTTTCTATCACATAGGATGGTTTTATTTGGACTTTCGTCCAATTTTCATTGTTGTCTGCATCCTCTTTCAATTTGGACCAGTCTAAAATTTCCAGGAAAGGGTTATAATTGTCATCGGCAACTTCTTTGAATTTGGACTGGTCTAAAAAATTATTGTATGGTAATGGTTTAACCCATTCCAACTCAATCCCTCCTTTTTATGCCCCTCGAGAAAAAAGCTTAGTAAAACATTGTGGAAAATGAAGAAATTGCTTGTATCAAGCAATTTCTTCATTATCCACTATGTTTTCTATCCAAAAAGACGAAAAAATACAAAATTCCATCAACTTGAAATTGTCGTCTGCAGATTCTTTCAATTTGGACCAGTCTAAAATTTTGCTGTGTTGGAATGGTTTAAAACATGCTTCTTTTACAGTACGAGTGATGATGACCAGACTGAATATGAACAAGCACTGATTGGAAACACAGAATTTGTTAAATATATACTCAGTGTCAGCCATCAGAAGTTACAACAGATTCAAGATAAAAATCAGTGTGATGGAGCTGAAGGAAAGGACAAGAAGAAATTACTGGAATATTCTTCAACTTTAGCAAGGTAAAATATGAGCCTATAATCAGTTTTTAGTAGTGTTTTTCAAAATTGGTTGACTTGCTGAAAATTTTATTAAAAACCTCAGTAGAAAAAGAGTACATGTGCCTAAAATCTTGTGTTTTCCAAAATTGGTTGACTTGCTGAAAAAATATAGGTTTTATACCTCAATAGGAAAAAAGGTACATGTGCATATAATTGGTTTTCTACTGAGGTTGTATTACCAAAAAGGAAAACCAAATTTGTCTACCAAATTACTTCAAATTACAGCTTTACAATGAAAATTAGGCCTATGTTATGGGATGCTTTATTTTACATGGAAATAAAGAACATAATCTTTTTATCCCATTACCATACAACAAAATTTTGGACTGGTTCAAATTGAAAGAAGTTGCAGACAACAATATTTATCAATGGAATTTTAAAAATCTTGGCTCTTTTTGGTAGAAAACATTGTGGATAATGAAGAAACTGCTTGATCAGTCTTCAAAAGCATAACTGTGTGGGAAGGGGTTAAGGTTCATCTTTCCATGATAGACAACAATTGTGCCAAGTATTTTTGAAATCCATCCATTATTGAAGGAGCTATGCTGTGGACAAGTTCAATTTTGACCTTGAACTGTGACTGTGTTCTTGTTTGAACAGGAAAAGAATTAATGGATTTGTTACAGCAAGTTTTGGAAGTATCACCCACTGACCTTAGACACATATTTTCCTAGTCCTTTCTTGTTCTCAGTCATGAGAAGATGTGCCATTTTAGAAATAAAATCTGAAAACTCCAAGGTCAAGGTCACATGACAAGGTCAAATGTTGAAAATAGCCATGTCTGGAGCATAGCTTTCAAAATTATGGATTGAATTCCTTTTATTAATAGATGTGCAATTTGAAACAAATCTTCATATAACGCCAAGGTCACAGCTTAATGTTAAACTTGAAAATTTAGCATTTCCAGAACACAGATCCTTCAATTATGGATGGCTGTCAAAATTACTTAACATGAGTAGATGTGCCATTTGAAAAATATACTCATATTGTTCGAAGGTCAAGGTCACAGCTCAAGGTGGAACATTAAAATTATGCATGTCTAGAGCATAGCTCCTTCAGTTATAGAATGTTTTAATATATAAATGTCGCAATTGTTCTCAGTCATTAGTAGATATCATTTTAAAAAAAATAGATGGCTCAAAGGTCAAGGTCACAGCTTAAGGTCAAACAGATTACCCTATTTTTTTTACATTGAAACTAAGAAAGAAAACTTAAAAATCTTCTCTGAAACCAGAAGACTTGCAGCTTTGATATTTTGTATGCAGCATCTCTTAGAGGGTATCTATCAAGTTTGTTCACATGATTACCCTTGGGACATATTTTGGGCTCTGCACAGACGCATCCTATTTTTTACATAGAAACAGAGTAGAAAATCTTAAAACCCAACCCTCACCCTATTTTAATTCACTATCTAGTTCAATGTAGCGAAATCTTCCTTGCCATGTACATGCTACTTTTCTGGCAGAAGGTTCCTGAATCTTTTGTAAGAATGTCTTTCCGTTTTCTGATGTTTTATAAGAGATTTTGCTAACAGGTGCAGAGTTGCATCCAGGCCGAGCGATCGGGGGAATATTGTATGATTTTTATTCACTCACGCAACCTTACTAATTTGATGGGGGAGTAATAGCCCAACAATGTGCTGACTCCTGCAGAATTTATTAACCAAAGGGGCGGTATAAAAACGTGAAAAAAAGACGAATGACAATTAGATACAGAACGGTCTGTTGACAATACTGTACTTGATAAAAATAGCTCCGATCATCGCTATTTATAACCATTACCACATAGTCGTGATTTAACTGGTCCCAGATTTTGAATGAATGTGTATTTGATAGACAGGGAACCCAACAGTAGAGCATTGGCAGT
This sequence comes from Fragum fragum, assembly GCA_946902895.1. Taxonomy (NCBI): domain Eukaryota; kingdom Metazoa; phylum Mollusca; class Bivalvia; order Cardiida; family Cardiidae; genus Fragum; species Fragum fragum. The sequence continues at coordinate 11,997,102 of OX336374.1, forward strand.
AAATTATTTCTGTTTCCGGTTAAAGACAATCATGTCAAATTGACAAAAAAAAATAATTTAACTCATTCCCAAACAGTGACGCCTTTGGACGCCCCAAGGAAAAATAGTTGGGAAAATATTGTGTAAAATGAAGAAATTGCTTGTTACAAGCAATTTTTTCATTTTACACAAGGTTTTCTACCCAAAAAGTTGAATAAATCTAAAATTTCATAAACCTTAAATTGTCGTCTGCAAATTCTTTGAATTAGGACCAGTTTAAAATTTTGTTGTGTGGTAATGGGTTAAATCAATCTGCATACCTCCAAAAGGCACCACCAACTGTTTTATTGGCCTCGATATTGGTGCTATATTATTGTAATCAAAGGACAAGAAGAAAGACCACGAAAGCCACTCTAGTCAGCTCTCGGGGGGCTAAAATTAAACGGACTCTGTTTCATCCAAACACGAAATTGCAGAAATCGTGGTTGAAAAATTATAAGAGTATGAAACACAAGGAGAAAATGAAATCTGGGATGACTGTACTGACTGCTATTTGTCTTGTGACAAACCTTTGGTAAGAATGGTACATTTACTGCTGGATGCACAAAATACCATACCTGCTCACATTTAAACATTTAGAGTCATTATACCACATTCAATCTACTAAGGACAGTGTGCATCAAGGTGAGTTTGTCAGAGCTACCTCCAATATGCATAATAATCTTCAATCAAAGAATAACTAATTTTTGCTGTGAGAACTGCTTATTATATGACTAAGACAGATATTGCCATTTTAAATGTTGGCCCTACATGAATAGAGTCGGTTAGACTTGAAGGAATTAAAAGTAGGTGAAAAAGCAATATATTCATCTAGAGTTTATTTTTTTGCCTCAATTTTTTAGTGATATATCTTGTATTGTAGCTAAAACTTATTGAATTAGTTATTTACTTCATATCTTTATTAGAGATTTGTCAATGAATCAACATACTGATATGTATCTCAGTATTATTTTCAGGGCGCTTAAAATGCCAGAATTTTGTGGAAATGGGTTAAAAATCTCTTTAAAAATGACATTAAAACGGATCTATACTTTGTAGATATGATGACAAAAGAAGTTGTAATTTCAGGCTATTTTTGACCTATTACATACACAAACACGGAGAAGAGGGTGAACAAAGAGTGCGAGTCAAGCAGGTCCATGCCACAATTCTAGAGTGTTTGGTTACCATAGTAACAACAACTATACATAGACATCCAGTACATTTACCCCAACTTGTGATTTCCTTAGCAGGTAATAAGACAAAGTTGGAAAAAAAGTTTTGGACTAGTCCAAAATGAGGGTTTTTGGTTTCCATTTTGGCACTAACAATACTTTGCGCCAGGTCTCCGGAAAACCAATAAAATGCCGTTCTGGACTGATTTTGAATTACCAGACCGATTAGAATCCCAAAAATCAGTCCGAAATAAGGGATTCACTTAAGTACCAAAAACAGGTAATTGGTTTTCCCGCTGGCCAGTCAAGTGCTCATCAGCAGTAAGCCAATCTTTCACGCTTGACTGAGCTTTGAGTATTGAATTTTGTAAACTAATATTTGTTTGAATAATAGATGTTTGGAGTCTTGTCAGAATAGACATCTAATACTGCGTTAATTAATTAATTTACTTGTGAAACAAATTTCTTTAACTCCAATATGGAATGCATATATAAATTGAGACATGAACAGGCTTCAGTTGCTGTTCATATAAAACTGGAATGGCTTTTAAAAATTGATCTATTACAAGCAAACAAATGTTTACCCATTTCTAAATGCATTAGATTGAACTTGAAATTTCCCAGAAAGTTCACATCATTTAAATATATATCTTATATTTTTTCATTCACGGTAAGTAACGTAGCTGATAGAATTCAAATAAGTGGAAAACTACTGCTTTATAATATTGCTGTAAAATTAAAGAAACCAACAAATCATGTAACCTACGTCTGAGCAATAAATCCCAAATCAACTACAATTAGTAAATGACCGAGTTTGTGTACAAATTTTACTCTGGGATAATAGTCTAACACATGGGCAACCCTCTCAAGTTTGTGTCGTCGGTCTCTTTGATGTACTTCACTACACTGCGCTCCCAAAGGATAGAATGGACTGATCTGACATGTTTGCTGCATCAGCTATGTTTTTCAGTCAACAGACTCTGGTGTTAAGAGAAAATTGATATGACTGTGTTAAATTAACAGAACTTCAGATAACTAGTTTATGAAAAAGTATGTTACTACTAAGACTAAATCAGCAGTACTCTGAGATTGGGGTAGGGAAGGGGGGGGGGCGTACATCCCAGAAATATTCTGCAAATCCCGTAAAATTTAATAATGAAATTTATTTTGGGTCAATTATTTGTCTATCTCATTTTACAAGATATTGGAATTTGTGGACTGCCATACATTGCCATAAATGCAATTTATACACAACCAAATTTTCTAAAAACAAAATAAAAGTAGGATCTGTTAGTTGTTTTCATCTACCTTCCACCAGTTGAAGATTAAAATTTTTATCCGAAAATTTTATAAAGAAGGCAATCAATGAATGAATGATTAAACCTTTAATCTACGAAAAAGTGAAAAAAGGACAGGGAGGTGTTCTTTTTTGTCGGCAGATGGGGGGGGTGTGTATTTGTTTTTGCCAGCGGGTGTGTGTGTGGCATTGTCCTGGACTGGTTTACATTTTAAAACTTCTGGAGCCCTGCCTTGCGCTCGAACTTTTTATTTCTTTGACAGACAAATAAAATAATGCAGCTGATTACCCTTGTCATATTGAACCTTGAATATTCCTATTATGGCAAGAGGTATAGACAAATACCAGCCTGCTACTTCAATAGCCCAGATGTCACATATTCCATCCTCATCTAACTGAGTGTAACCTCTCTGCATCTTTTTATATGCCCATCGAAGAAGGGATGTATTATGGGATCACCTGTGGCGTCCAGGTGTCCAGCAGGCGGGCAGCGTGCAATGGATCTTGTCCGGAGTATATCTCTAAAAGTAAAAAAGGCTATGATCATGAAACTTCATGGGTAGATAGATCCCATCAAGGGGTTGTGCAGTGAACAAGAAACATAACTCTACCTGGCTTATTTTTAGAGTTATTGCCCTTTGTTTTCATACTTGGATCTTGTCCGGAGCAGATCACTAAAAGTATTCAAGCTATGATCATGAAACTTCATGGGTAGATAGATCTCATCAAGGTGAATTGAAGTGCATAATAACCCTAACTCTGCCTGGCTTATATTTTGAGTTATTGCCCTTTGTTGTTTAACATACTTGGTCTTGTCCAGAGCATATCTCTGAAAGTATAATAGCTGTGCTCTTGAACTGTAATAGGTAGATAGATCTCATAAAGGAGAATGGAGTGTACAAGAACTATAACTCTTCCTAGCATATTTTGAGAGTTATTGCCCTTTGTTGTTTTTCAGACTTTGTTCATACTTGGATTTTGTCTGGATTATATCTCTGAAAGTGTAATAGCTATGATCATGAAACTTCATGAGTGGGTAGATATCACCAAGGGGAAGTGCAGGTCACAAGAACCATAACTCTACCTGGCTTATTTTTTGAGTTATTCCCCTTTGTTGTTTTTCACACTTTGATTTTGTTTCAAATCTCTAGTGTAACAGCCTATGGTTTTCAAAACCTCATGATAATAAGAAAAACACCAGAACCATAGGTTATCATTGCGAATTGTTACTCTTTCTTGAAATTAGACTTAAATTTTAATCCCCTTCCCCAGTCAACAACCAGTAGTGTTACAGGCGTATTTTGTGACAATATGTCACCTTGTTGTGGTTATGGGTTAACCCATTCCCATACAATCCCTTCTTTTTACGCTCCCCAATAAAAAAGCTTTAGAAAACATTGAGGAAAATGAAGAAATTGCTTGTATCAAGCAATTTCTTCATTATCCACAATGTTTTCTATCCAAAAAGATGAAGAAATGTGAAAATTCATCAACTTGAAATTGTCGTCTGCAGCTTCTTTCAATTTTGACCAGTCTAAAATTTTGCTGTGTTGGAAAGGGTTAAGCAGGATATCTGTGGCACATTTCTATTTCTAAAAGGATCCGATTACCAAGTTCCTTGCAGCATGTTGTAGATCAGGTACTCAAACAGACTATGCATCGAGATTTAGGTAATTCAGTACCTGGCGCACTGAAAGGGAAATTGATCAGTGAGTTTACAAACATCTCTCTCTGGTATGGTTAAAAAAATCTGGATTGAAAATTCCTGAATGCTTAAAAACAAAACCAATTACCGGACGATAAATAAGACCTATCCAAGTTAAAGGAGTTGTAGACGCCAATTTTAATCTCATGAAATTTTGAATATTTTTAACTTTCTGGGTAGAAAGCATTGTGGATAATGAAGAAATTGCCTGGTTCAAGCTATTTCTTAATTTATCACAATGTTTTCCTAATTCTGTTCTTTGAGGGGCATCTGAAAGCGTTATTGTGTGACTAGCTTGTTTCAAATTGGGGCAGTTTAAGATTTCTCATGTTGTAATGTCTGTTTGTTCATTCTGCCCAGCCTTTACCATAATTTTTGAAGTAAACTTTATCTTATTTTGTTTCAGATGGTAAATCAGCAGAAGATACTAGTGAAGATGTTTGTGGGCTGATTAAAACTTTGCAGGTAATGTAACATATTGATATTTTGTCGTTGTAGTTCAAAAACCTTGTAAATCAATTGGTCGTTTACATGTTAAGATTGATCCAAGGTCAAGGTCGAAGCTCATGGTCAGTTATCTATTAAATTTCTCAGAAACTGGTAGGTGGATTTCATCCAAATTTCAATGGAATGATGACTTGTTGTCAGATTCCTTCATATAATTTTGATTGGTTGAAAAACATGGCTATTATGGCGGTTGGGTATGTCCATATATGGTATAAAGTGAAAATTTTACATTATGAATTTTACATAACTTGACTTGACTTTTGTAAAAGCAATGAAAAGTTTGAAATGGTTCTCTAGAACATTTCAAAGGATACAATGAGTTAGATTTATTTTCATTACATTCACTATACAATGCAGATCCACTATAACGCTGTTGGTGGGGTCCAAGAAATGAAACAGCGTAAGAAGTGGAGTTATTATGCTATATCGCTGTCCCCACGCCACCCCCACCGTAATTGAAATTTTCAAACATCGGAATCTGAACTTAACACCGGATAATTTGTGATAAAATTCCTGTAACAAGTTTAATTCTCTATGTTACTAGTCGGGAAATGAAAACCAACAACTGTAGTTACGAGATTTTAGCAGAAACCAACGAAATTCAGTGTGCGGAGAATTAATTCTACCCATACCTTCCTGGTCTATCGGAATTTAATAATCTGTAAATTTCTACAGGTCTGCAAATTGTGGTTATCTTTCGGTCTCTTAATATTAAGAAGCTTGAATCTTCACCCGAGACATGTTTCATTATAATGATAGTCATTGGCATTAATCTAATTGAATTTAGTTTTTCACCGACATAAATATTTCCATCCTTATACAAAAGGGATAAAATCTAAGTATCTCGCGTAGCGACGTCTCACCGACAAGTTGTTGAACACCTGGGGTTACTGAAGCGTTGAGAAAATACCTTCGAACCTCTTTCGCGGTAATGGACTTGGTCTAATTTCTTTACCATTTTTAAAAGTAACGATAATTCAACAAAGAACTCTATCTGAACCTAGTCATCTACGAATCAGGAATTTAAACCGACCAGTTGCACCTATACAAAACTGGATTAGATTTTGTAGCGGCTAACTTTTAATCGTAAAAATGAAGGTAAATTATCGAAAAAAATCCTAGACGGCGGAATGTCTAGTTTGATAACTACAAGAGTAAAATTTCGGTCAGCACGTGCCAACTCCGCGAACTCTCCCATTAATAGCTGAACATCTGGCGGCGCCTCCTTTGATCACCATCTCTCCCTCAAATAAAATAAACTGTACCCAAAAAACCTTTACTTCATATTTGTCGACGATCTTTTTGCTGTTTGTTTGATCATCGGATTATTGAAAGAAATGCAGAAAAATAACGATATTTTATTTTAATCTACTTACATTATCTATTCCGTTTCCGATGAGAATCTTATGATTTTGTGACATTTACAATTAGAATTCACATATTTTCTGCAACTAAAACTGATTGATTTCAAAGCACATTATTGCGTTTTTATCTTGAAGCCACTATCCTCTACGAGCTCCAGATACCCTCAATCTCTGAAGTGAAATAAAAAGTAGGCTCAAACAGTTTGTCTAATTTCACAGTCGCGCAATACTTTTAGAACACGTTCTACCGGGACTGAAGAAAATTAAGAACGCTGAGAGAGAAACAGTGTGATCTTTTAATCGCATCACCTTTAAGGCTAGCAACTGAAGGATACCGAGGTGCGTGCCTATTCTCTATTGATTTTGAAATATCAATGACCTAAGTCATTGATTATCTCAATGTCAAACAGTTAGACTAAACAATCAAACCAATTTTATAAATTGAAACACTACGCGTGTCATCTATCAAACAAAGCAATTACCTCTGAACTAGTGCATTAATCACCATGACCGTCCACTGTTAGGTGTTAAAAACTTACCTGGCTTTGGGTAAATATCGATTTTTATGTGCAACCCTTTTTCTTCGAGTGGGCCGAAGAGAGGATGAAAAAATTGCGGCCAAATCAGCATTAACGTCGTATCTTGGCATCAGCAACCCAAAATTCCCCCCCCCCAAATTTCGGGAGCCAAGCGGACCTTGCGTTCTAATGGAGTCAGCGCTGTGCCCGGTAGCGTTACAGAGGAGTTGCAGTGTATTTTTAACCAATGAAAAAATTAGTTTAATCAATACATTCATGCCTGTGGAGCGATACAGGGGCTCAAATGCCTCTTGTTACAGAATTATGACCCTTTGATTAAAATTCTTGTCTGCTCATTTTGCCTTAAACTATTGCATGGATTTGATTCAAACTTCAAAGGTAGACTCTATATCAAACTGAGATTACAATCTATTTACTTCTTACAAAGTTATGGTCCTTTGATGAACAATCTTGTCCTCCTTTTTATGACCCCACATCTATAAGATCTGGGGGCATATTGTTTTACCGGTGTCCATCTTTCTGTCTGTCTGTCTGTCTGCAAAACTTAACCTGCCAACTAAGCATTTTCCTATAAATTCAACCCTGATTAAGTTACAATGATAATATTTGGTATGTAGATAGGTCTCAACAAGGTGCAACTGGGGAAGGTCATTTCATCAAGGTCAAGGTCAAAATTTTAACCCTTTTTCCTAAAACAAAGAAAAAAACCCAATAAAAATCACCCGTTTCTAAAGAAAAGATCTTGTTATCTCAATAAATATTGAATTGATTTGATTGAATCATTACAGGTAGACACATTAACAAAAAGATTTGTATATCCCATTCTGATTGATATACATTTTCTTTTCACAGAGTTATTGCCTTTCCGTCCCTCCGTAAACTTTTACTTTAAAAATCTTCTCCTCAGAAAGTACTGTACAAATTTCAACCAAATTTCACAGAAATGATCCTTGGATGACCCTTTATTAGATTCCTTCAAAGATTTTTAATTGGATAAAAAACATAGCTTAAATGGGCGGAGCTAATTTCCATATATGGTGAAACTTTCAAAATCTTCTCACAAACCATTGAATGAATTTCAACCAAATTTTACAAAAATGATCCTCAGATGACCCTTTATCAGATTACTTTAAGGATTTTGATAAGCTGAAAAGCATGGCTTTACCCTTTCCCACACAATGATGCTTTTAAACGCCCCTCAACATGAAAGCTTTGAAGAACATTGTGGAAAATGAAGAAACTTCTTCATTATCCACAATGTTTTACACCCTAATAGACAAAAATGTTAAGGATTTTACCATCTTTAAGTTGTCATTTGCAACTTCTTTGAAATTTGACTGGTATAAAATTCTATTGTGTGGGGATGGGTTAAATTGGCTCTTATGGTGAAAGCTTTGAAAATTTTTTTCTCAGAATCCAGATGAATGATTTCAACCAAATTTCACTGGAATGATCCTCTGGTGACTCTTTTTCATATTCCATCAATTGATTTGATTGGTAGGAAACATGCTTGGTAGGAAATATGCTTTAAAACACCACTTGCTTAATCTGTACTATCAGACCTGTGGAGGGATATAGTTGCCTCTAGTTAAAACATTATCCTCCTTTATTTATGGATGTATTTGACTGAATTTTTCACAAAATATCAGGGTTAGCTCTGGCTAGAAAAGAGTTGTCGCCATCACTTTCGCCAAATAAGAAAAGTTGGGGCCAAATGGAAAAAAGTTGGGGCCAAATCAAGAAGGAGTTGGTGCCAAAGTCGAACATTTCTTTACTGCATGTTTATTTTCTTAACTTATATGTGGTAAAATAAACAATATACATATTAAAGAGGTTGTAAACAGGGTAATTCATTCTTGAATGAATGTAGCCAGGTCATACACCTACAATGAATTTACTCAACTTCAATCAGTGCTTTCAGTACTTTGATAAGAAAATCGTGACTTTGATAAGAAAAATAGAGAGAAGGAAATAGTACTATGCCTTATATAATATGCCTGATTTGATAATAGAAAAACTTAGACATCTGTATTTTAAAGAAATCAGTTTAAGGATGAACATTCTTGGGTACAAATGAATAAAAAGAAATGGTTCGTCTGCTTTTAGAACAGTAAAACTCTTGAAATTTCTGTCAAATTTTGACAAACTACGACTGTTACTATCAACAGCTTATCAGAATATCCTTATAACCCATGAATGCTGATTTATTGTTTTAGCAAGGATTCACGGTAGCGGTGCCGAGATTAGAAACTGACTAAAACAGTCAGCAGAAATGTACGAAAATATGCGCGAATACGGCAATTGTATTCATTAAGAAAGGGCAAATGGTGGCCAGTTTAATTTCATTTTTGTTAAAGAGAGCCAATTTATGCGTGATAAATGAGTTCTTCTGACACTGATAACTCTCATTTAAGAAGTTTGATCTTTTCATCCCTAAAACTAAGTCACGCCCTCAACACAAAATCAATATGACCTGCCAACCAATGAGCGCATTTCATTAATCTGATTTGCTGTCAATCAGAACTGTAATGAAATTGGGCAATGTGTCGGTCTTGTGTCAGACTCGATGGCATAATTGACCTGATATACAAGCCTTTGAGCAATCATACACACTTAGCCCTCGGCCTTGATTTCCAGAGTTTAGTCAAAGTAAAAGTATGTATAGAAAAAAACTTCATTTTTAGCTCACCTGAGCACAACATGCTCAAGGTGAGCTATTGTGATCGATAATTGTCCACTGTCAGTCCGTAAACAATTATTAAAAAATCTTCTCCTCCTAAACCATAAGGCCTAGAGCTTTTGATATTTAGTACATATCATCACCTATTGACCCTCTACCAAAATACTTCAAAGAACAGGGTTCTCCCCAGAAATTTTTGAAGGCGTAGTGGCAAATGCGCGGTGTATTGTCTGTTAACATCTTGGTATGACTATACATGATATAGGTCATTAAAAGTGCTTTTTAGCTTGATTATTGACTTCTTGTTGTTTTATTGAGAGTTATTCTTGAATTATATTCTTCAACTTTTTAATTATTATTTGTTGATTTATCTATTCTGAGGCTTATTTTGATACCAACCAATTGTGACATTACTCAGCTTACTTCAACTCTCTATCCTATTTGTTGGAAAGGGCACTAAATTGTCTTATAAAAAGGATGTGAAAAGGAAAGATAATGAAAGAATATACCCAAAAGTCTCAAAGGAATGAGTTAAAAAAAAGTGTCAACTGCTTGTCTATTAGATAGGATTAGCTTTTCATGCTTGGCCATTTTATCAAGTCTGTCCAAAAATCATATCCTTAAGGACTCTTTAAAAAAGCATGTAGTTTTTGATTGAAAAAATTGCCCTTCATCAGATAAAAATAGAAATTATCATCAGTAATTTCAAAAATGTATTAATAAGGTTCCTGTGTGAAATACCTGGTTTCATTTTCAAATTTTGCATCTTAAAGAGCTCCATTAGATTCTCTGTGAAAAATTTGAAATGCTCATTATTTGCCCATTCAGAAGCCTTCGACTGTCTGACACTATAACTATTCTTCTAACAGTACTTTCAGCTATTTGATTTCAATAAGTTAATAAAAAATGTATAATATATCAGCAGTGTCCAATCTTAACCTTATTTCTCAAATTATAACATGAAACTTGATCAAATTTATTAAACAAGTATCTTTACTCTTCTCTTCTTTAAGTGATTTCAGCACTTTGATTTTCAAAAAATGATTTTGTTTTCCAAATATTATAGCGTGAATGATCTTTCCTGATTCTAAATAATTATTAAACCATTACTTTTTATAAAAAGAAATCCCTAATGGTCTAAGGCATTCTTTTCTTGAAGTGCTTTCAGCACTTTGATTTTTATAGGGGTATTATTTCTTTTTGGGTAAAAAACATGAGAGGATGAGATATTATTAGATGATTACTAAAAGTATAATAATTTTTTTCATCAAACTTTTAAAACAAATTTATTGAAATAATGGGTTGAACAAACCAGGGTACGAATGTTTGAAATATTGCCCTCCATGTTGGATGAAAAATAAATGGACTTATTCCAGAAGATACATGTGTGTAATTATTAAACTGAGTTGAAAACAAGAGCTTAGTATAACTAGGATGGCTTCTATACAAATCTGTCTTTATTATTTTGGCAAATTCTCGTAAGGAAAAAAGATCGCGAAAAGGGTATGTTTTCAGCGATCAATGTATGAAATAAACTGACCCAATTAATCTTTCCTTTAAAAAAATAAATTTTAAACCACTGTGGCTTTAGTTTGATAGTTGCCACATCAGATAACCACATCTTTTACTTTTAACTAGACCAATCTCAGCCGAAGTGACAATTTTCCGGAACCGGGTCGCCATTTTGAATTCATTGTTTACATATTGGTACCTATCATGCTTGGTGACTGATAGCGAGGTATCACCGGGAAACGCGAGAAAAAAATCGATAATCACCAATTAGTAAGAGTGTAAGGGTCTTATCAATAGAGATGTTATGTAATACGTGGTATACAACACTATAGATAAAGAGCCTGTCGTGTCCGCGCTTCTGCAACCAATTTTAATGGTTTGCTTGACCCTTTCTTCTGATGGAAATTAAGCCGTATCGGTGACCAAATTGAAGCGTATCGGCGATCTGAAGGCGTATCGGCAAACTCTCTTAATTAATGAAGGCGTATCGGGGCCGATACGCCATAATGGCCTGGGGAGAACTCTGAAGAATTACTGTACACTTAAAATTAACCCTTTTCAGTGCGATTCCTGATTTTACAAAGAAAATCTTTAAAAATCTTCTCCTCCTAAACCAAAAGGCCAAGAGCTTTGATATGTGGTACATATAATCACCTGTTGACCCTCTACCAAAATACTTCAAAGAATTACCGTACTCTGAAAATTATCCCTTTTCTGTGTGATCCCTGATTTCACAAAGGAATAAAGAAGGAAATCTTCGAAAATCTTCTTCTCCAAAACCATAAGGCCTAGAGCTTTGATATTTGGTACATATCATCATCTATTGACCCTCTACCAAAATACTTGAAAGAATTACTGTATTCTGAAAATTAGCTCTTCTGTGTGATCGTTGAATTTGCATAGAAATAAAGAAGGAAAACTTTGAAAATCTTCTTCTCCCAAACAAATTGGCCTAGAGCTTTGTTATTTCGTACATATTATCACCTATTGATCCTCTACCAACGTACTTCAAAGAATTACCGTATTTTTAAATTAGCCCTTTATTGTGCGATCCCTGATTTTACAAAGGAATAAAGAAGGAAAACTTTGAAAATCATCTTCACCAAAACCATAAGGCCTAGAGCTTTGATATTTTGTACATATCATAAGCCATTGACCATCTACCAATATACCACAAAGAATAACTGTATTCTGAAAATTAGCCCTTTTCTGTGCAATCCGTAATTTTACAGAGGAATAAAGAAGGAATTCTTTTAAAGTCTTCTTCTCCCAAATGATTAGGCCTAGAGCTTTGAAAATTGATAAATATCATCAACTATTGACCCTCTATCAAATTACTTCAAACAATATATCTATATTCTAAAAATTAGCCCTTTTCTTTGGGATCCCTAATTTTAGTTAGGAATAAATAATGATATCTTTGAAAACTTTCTTCTGCTAAACCATTAGGCCTACAGCTTTTATTTTTGTATATATTGGTGTCAATACTTTAATGCATTACCATATTCAAGAAATTAGTGCTTTATGATTAGATCATCAATATACCCAGGATTAAAAGAGAAATCCTTAAACATCTTCTCCAAAATAATTAGACAGAGGGCTTTGCTATTTTATTCACATCATAAAGCCATGAACCATCATACTCAGGGGAACGATTTAGGACCATCATGGTCCTCTTGTTTTTTTTGGCACCATGAACTTTCGCCAAATGAAAAAAACTTGCGCCAGAATTTAATTCTTGTCGCATTTGGCGACAATGGCGATCAGCAGTGCGAACCCTGAGTATTCCTAGTCAGCTGACCTTGTGCGTATTGTTGTGGTTTTGCTATATTAGGCTGCATCACAGAAAAAAGGGGGCTCTATGCAAAATGTCTTGTTAATGCTAATCCTATTCTATTTGTCGACATCTTTGCACTGCAAGCTTACAGTATATTTCTAGTTTTGACTTTGTGCAGGTTTTTTACCATTCAGGGCTGCATCATAGAAAAAGGAACCTTTATGTGGTGGCATATACTGTAACTGGCACTTTTGATCACAGTTTTCTGTCTATCTGACAAAAATATAGTTATGCGTTTATGGTTGTAATTAAATGATGACGGTTTTGAAATTTTATTATTTCAACAAAAGTCATCCTATTGATATATAACTCTGTAAGAAAACTGTGAAACCAGGAAAGGTGAGAAACAAATAAATCTGGGTGTGTAAACTTTGTAATTATTTCTATAAAAGTGTGATACGCAAAGGCTAGGTAAACAAAATCACCATGGAAGCACAGAAACTGCATCCTAGAGGACAATATTACAGTGTCATGTGGCCTCATCCGCACATGAGATACTGGAGACATTCAGCTCCCAGGATCAGGTGATCTTTACATGTTGGCCATGTATGTATGGTTTCCCAGTGCTGTTCGTAATCCCAGGGTTTTTGATTCATATTTTGTCATTTTTTTAAAGTTGCTTACAATGAATCGGTACTATTCCAAGGGCACCGAAGATTGCATTGGGTCCTAGTCATTATGGCTATGGATTTGGTCAGGAATCTCCAATAAAATTTAAGTGTTTCAAATAATATTCCTGGTTTGCCGAAGATGCATTTGTACACATCTACATTTTCTTAAACAAGGGATTAAATTGTTGACTATCCAGACTGCACTTTATTTCTACCCCTGAGGCATTCAACTCATGCACATAACCCATTCCCTCACAATGACACCTTTGGACGCCCATTAATTAAAAACTCATGGAAAGTGAAGAAATTGCTTGTCACAAGCAATTCCTTCCTTATCCACATGTTTTCTTCTTCAAATTCTGAAATGATAAAGAATATTAAAATTTCATCAACTGAAAGTTATCATCTGCAACTTCTTTCAATTTGGACCACTCTAAAATTTTGTTGTCTGGTAATTGGTTAATAACAAGACTCTATATTGGCTTCTTTAAAAATGTTTATCAATCTGTACTTTCGATAAAGATTTGCTTAGGACAATGTATCAACCAGCTGTGCATGTATAATACCATAACCCATTACCAGAAGGCAAAATTTTAGACTGGCCCAAATTGAAAGAAGTTGCAGACGACATTCTAAAGTTTATGAAATTTCTTCATCTTCCACAATGTTTTCCAAAGGTTTTTTCCTTGGAGGCATCTGAAAGTGTCACTGAGTGGGAATGGGTTAACCAGTTTCCAAGCTACCAAATTGTAGATTTGTCCAAGTTGAAAGAAGTTGCAGATGACAAACAGTTGATGGAATTATTAATTATGTGGTTGATTGCACTTAACTGTCATAACTACAGCTCGAATAAGCTGTAGTTACAACTTATAAGTCGCCAAACCAACAAAAAAGGTTAACAAAAAATGGCGGCCTATGTGGGAGTTGCAAGTTTAGGTCCGGGCTGAATAGATTATTTTAATGGTCAGTTGATTCCTTTATAGGTCAATTGCCACATATAAGCGTTGAAAAATTCGATATAAATCCTGTCTACGGCCCTAGACAGGGATATCCACGGTAAAGGTCTTTCTCTTTCGTGTCTTTTTTTCTTTTACCCGTATCTCCTCATCCTAACTGATCGGATTTAATATAAATGATTTCTTGGCTCATTACTGAGGTAATTTTTTAAGAATTGTCAAGACCAGAAATAAGTTAATGCTTGCAAATGATTTCATTGTTATTGGTAGTTCTCGGTAGTTTTTAACTAAAAATGTAGACTCTTTGGATTCAGCCATTTAATATTGGATAATAAATATTAAACTTTTTTCAATATTGATATGTTTATTTCAATTTAAAATAACAGTCCATCTAAGAATTTCACGCCTGCAGACACCGAGACAATGGGAGCCTCATAACAAAGTTTAAAATCACTCCTATGTCCAGATGATACGGAAATAGATTGTTTTAGTTTTTTTTAGATCAAGTGACAAACTCCATTTTTTCTTTCCGTTCACAGTCAGTCTTTAACTGACCTTGGCAAGTTGAAACAACTACGTTAAATGACGTATCAAAAGTAAAGTCTTGGCAGTTTAAGTTGAAAAATGGATAATTATGGAGTAGCGACGACGATCTCTTTACGTTTTTATAGGAATAAATTAGTTACCTTAGAGATTCAAATCAAATATTATTTCATTTCAATCAAATACACCAATAGACCTTTTCACGCAAAGCGCCAGATGACTAAAAAGTCTACATCCGTTAGACGCTTTCAAAAAATAACAACAACAACATTTTCCCGTTGCGGGGAGTTTTTACTTCCGGTTTGAAAAACTCAATAGAAAATAAGAAGGCTCGATACGACCCCGAGCTTTAACAGTGTTAAAATGTCAGAAAACAAGTTTCTTTTTGTGAAGTCAGTGTTTACAAATCCGAACAATGGGTGGGAAAATGGTTTGAAAAATGTTCCGGCCTTTGACATATCAAAATTAAAAAAATATTTAGAGGAATCGCGGGACAAATCGTTTGACAAAGAAAGCGTCCGGGCCTACAAGTCTTTGAAGGCGTTTAAATACTTTGAAGAGGGATTTGTCCAGAGACTCAGTCACATTGAAAAACTGTGGAAAAACCAGCTTGTATTTAATCAGTTCCCGTGTCCTTGCTTCATACCAGGGAAAATCCTACCAAACTTACGTTAGATTTTAATTGAAATCGTACCTCGCAGGGGATTTGGAAATGCAGCATTTCGCATTCTGTCATTTCATCTGACGGCTCATGTGAAATCTGAACTTCGTTCTGCACATTTCTAAGATCAATTTCTGGCAACAAACGCCTTTCTTGGTGTAGCACACGCTACAGTTTTCTTTCACAAGGGTTTCTACTGCTCCGTCATATTTGGACGATTTCATACTGGAAACAGTAGCTCTCCTTTGCCTCAATGTTACTGGCAAAGTCACCGGAAGATTCATTGTCGGTATAAAGTCCACAGACGTTGGATCATCACTTCTCTTCCCATTCACAAAATGTCGACCACAAAATAAAGAATTATTCGTTTGTGCAAATTTATTTCTTCCATGGAGGACTCTTCCAGTTGCCTTTATCCATAATTTTTTCTTGACTCCGGTTTCTTCGGAATTCTATGGAAGGATATATTAGAGTTATGCCTTGTCGATCTACAATCTGCCACGCAACAATTGTCATTTCCATCCATCTTTTTAGGATATATATCCCACAGCAAAAAGTATCCACTCAAAGTTGTTAAGCGTATTCAATTTATTTTTATTTTGGTAAAAGATTGAAATGATAATGATAAATAAATAAACACCATGCAATAATATTCCCGTGCCGATTGAAAACAACGTCTGGTCGGATTCTTTAATTCGTCGATCAGGGCCCAGTACTTTGCGGCATATCGGTTGAAACATAAAAAGACAAATTTGTTTCATCAATTCCTAAATTTTAATAATATACATAAAGATTGTGCGGTATTGTTTATTGGATGCTTGGTGACATGTTGCCGTTTACACATAAGACCATATAGATATGTGATATACCAAAGGGAACCCTTTACATCAAGACTGTTTACCGAACAGCACTCCACTATAATCATTACATTTGATTATTTCTATTTTTCATTCTTTTCTTCACACTATTAACAACGTCATCATACTTTTATGATTTCTGTAATAATCCTTTTTTTCATTAATATATAGTGCTCTTAATTTTGAATTTCCATATACACTTTTTAATCGGTATATGGCATATCTAGAGGAAAAGTAGATTATATAAATCAAAGAATATATTTTCTCCTTTCCTCCAACACTTCTATTACCAGAACGCTGCAAATGTCAATTTGAGAAGAAGCATATGAAAACATTGTGGAAAATGAAGACATTGCTTGGATAAAGTAATTTCTTCGGTAACCACAATATTTTTCCTGTCCCATACAGAAAAAAGAAAATAAACAATTAAATTCCATTAGCTTTAAAATGTCGTCTGCAGCTTCTTTTGGACCAGTCAAAAAGTTCATTCATTGGGAATGGATTAATATTGGAATGTTATTTTAGTCAATATTATTTCTGTCAAGATGTTTGACACTTGTTCGTATACTGCAAGGCGGGATTTTCAATTCATCAGCGTAATCATTCAGTGTTTGCGTCGAGTGTCAAACTATAACTATTTACTTTGCCTTCCTTGTATGTGTGTGAGGGGGGGAGTTAAAAATATGTCCAAAATATCTTATTTCGTAGGAGATATTATTGTATGAAAGGGTAATTTTCGCAAAACTCGAGGTACGTAATGTTTCATATGGCCTAGACACCAGGTCGTTTTAAACTTAATTTTGTTACTAATACACGATAATATCATCAATATTACTCGCTACAACTAGTCTGCATATATCTACCCACATATTGAAACCCTTTTTGCACCAAAATTTTGATTTTTAACCTTTATTTTTGCTCTTTCAAAATGGACAATTTATATAGGATTATATAGTGATAAATTATCGACTCCCCGCAATCGATCAAGTGACAAAGTCTCGGGTAAATATCGCCTTTAACGAGATTCGATTTAACACATGCGCTTTGAGACCGTGAAAAGGTCTATTAATCATCACTTGATTTTCGATCGTAGAATGGGGATGGGCGTTTATTAGAATCACCTATTGTTACTGAAAATCGGCGAAAAAAAGCAGCATTTTATGCAGTATTTTAGGGGATGGGCGTTTATTAGAATATGGGCGATTATTAGAATAAATACGGTATTCACTGATAGTTACACTGATTTGGTAGCCAACAAAGGAAAATTTATGCAATCTCATGTATAACACCCCAGTTGTATGTAACAGTTTTCTTTGCTCCACTGGATGAAAGCCAGAGAACTATTGTAGTGCCGAGGTGTCCGCCGTGCGTACGTCTGTCAGTCTGGTCGTCCTTCAGTCTGTCCTGTCGTCAGTCGGTAAACTTTTCCTTTGAAAATCTTCTCAGAAATTACTGAACAGATTTCAACCAAATACCACAGAAATGATCCTTCAGTGTCCCTCTATCAGATTCCTTCAAAGAATTTTGATCGGACAAAAAACATAGCTTTGATTGGCGGGGCTAATTTCCATCTATAGTGAAAGCTTTAAAAATCTTCTTCTCAGAAACCAATTGATGGATTTCAACCAAATTTTACAGGAATGATCGTTTGGTGACCCTTTATCAGATTCCTTCAAAGAATTTTGATCGGACAAAAAACATGGCTTTAATGGGCAGGGCTAATTTCCATATATGGTGAAACCTTTAAAAATCTTCTAATAATGGGCGGGGCTAATTTCAATATACAGTGAAACCTTTAAAAATTATCCTCTAAGAAACCAATAGATGGATTTCACCTAAATTTCACAGGAATTCTCATTGGGTGACATGTTATCAGATTCCTTCAAAGAATTAAGATTCAATGAAAAATATGGCTTTGATGGGTGGGGCTCAGGGTTCAACGTTAACTTTTTTTCTTACTAGACCAGAGGACTAGTAACCCAAAATTTGCACTAGACCACCAGTGATGTCTACTAGACCATTTTGGGAATAACAAATGGGTTTAATGCTGATTTGAACAATCTTTCAGTTATATCTCATCTAAGATCACCTTTGCATAATGTGCTTCCTGGGTATCACTAGTTTAAGGAGTGGAGTCTGAATGATAAAAAGGAAAGAACTAGTACAATGTTGTTTATGAAACTAAAATATTGTTGTTATTTACCAATACAGTTATTTCAAATTATAGATGACAATTTTAAGACAAACAATATTATCAATTGTTCAGGATTTCAATGTTAAAACAGACTGTTAGTTGTTGTATTTGGTCTTCATTGAGTCTTCGTATGGCCAAATCCATGGGCAATAACAGCAGGAGAGGGCTGCATATAGCAATCTTGGCTTTTACTAGGGCCCGGCTGCGTGAATTTGGATTGTTATCTTGTGATTGTATTTCAATCTCACCCGTGTAAGTGGTGGTTACATATCTACCAGGTGCACTGCTTTATTTAATTCTGTAGTTTCTCATATGCATATCGTGAGACGAAGATTCATTGCGGCTTTTTATTGCATCTATTTGAAAATTGTCTGTCCCTTCTACAAATAGCCTTTCAAATTTTAGTCGGCATCAAAATCAAGCCAAGAGAATCGTTTTTCCACTTGGGATAAAACGAATGTTTACGTTTATTTTTTTTTTTTTTTTTTTTCGTATTTCTGCTTAGATTTTTCTTTTTTCTTTTTTTGACTTTATTCCGCCAATTTAGAGCAACGCGCTCGGATGTGAATCCAAGTTTGAGCAGATTTGACTTTTTTTGTGTCGTCTGCTTCGTTGCCGATGTAAACAACAATTTTTGGTTGTCGTAAAAAAAATAATTTCATCTATGCGACACAAATAAAAAAACCTGTAAAATTCTAAAGCTTAAATTAACTAATAATTTTCGAAATGATTTTAAATGTAGGCCTACGACAAAATCTAGAATTAAAACAGTGTCATTAATTTTAAAAAAAAGTATTCGCCACAACTCGGCAAATTTCGCTTTTGCAATCGCGCGAGGATTGCCCATTCTAAAAATAGAATATTACATCTGGGGGGGGGGGGGTGTGTGTTCCGATAGAAGTTGCACACTGGACATGCGCTACTAACTAATCTTCTCTTCTTGTGTTTATAACGTGTATTGGGTACATGTAGGTAAATTGGTCGTCCGAATTAACTCATGCGCGATCGGTTACGGGTATTTGCAAATTACTTGATCCAATTTTCGATAGACCACTCGGGCTAGCTCAACCTAGAATAAACTAGCCCGAAAGGGCTGATTTACTAGACATTGTCGTGCCTTAGTGTTGAACCCTGGGGCTATTTCCATATATGGTGAAAACTTTGAAAATCTTCTCAGATACCAATGGATGGATTTCAACCAAATTTCACTGGATAGATCCTTTGGTTACCTTTTATCAAATTCCTTCAAAGAATTCTGATAGGACAGAAAACCTGGCTTTTATGGGCGGCGAATTCCATATATGGTGAAAGCTTTGAAACTCTTCTTCTAAGAAATCATTTGATGGATTTCAACAAAATTTCACCAGAATGATCCTTTGGTGACCCCTTATTAGATTGCTAAAAATGAATTGATTGGCTGTTAACATTGCTTTAACCCTTTCCTGTTTTGCAAAAATTTAGACCCTCCCAAATTCAAAGAATTTGCAGATGAAAATTGCAAGTTGTTTTTATTTGAAAAATAACCATTCAGTAGAGTAGAAAATATTGTGGAAAAAGAAGAAATTGCTTGTCACAAGCAATTTCTTCTTTTTCCACAATGTTTTCTTCATTATAAAATCCCAGGGACGTAAAAATCAGGGATTAAGCAGGAAAGGGTTAATGCATTGGGCTTATTTCCATAAATGGTAAATAGTGAAAAGCTACAATCTGCAGGATGGATTTCAACCAAATTTCTCAGGAATGATTAGTAAAAACCAGGTCATGAAGCGAATCAGGCGGTCAAGGGCCTCTAGTTTGACATACACGTACTATCTTTCACACCAAACAAAAGCTTTTATTTCAAATTGTTGGCTGCAGCCATAGAACAGTAGTAACAGGTGATACTCTTATTCGATGAGTCCTGGGTTTGATCCCCAGTGGAGATGAATATCCAACATTTTTCTCCCACTAATGGGTGGATAATCGTTAACCCATGTGGGATGAGCAGCATGAGGCTCGGGAAGGATTTTGTGGTAGTACTGGTGTGAGAAATACCAGGAATCTATAGTTAGGTGCTCCAGCTACCGTGATATGATATGAAATACTTTCAAATTGGTGTTAAACCCTATTCAATCAATTAAGTAAGTTATGTCATGATATGCCATTTATGGAAAATTTACGGAACAGAAATTTATCCAAGATAACGAATGTACAAAATATTATACAAAGCATGACAATTAAAATCTAAAATTACAGATAAACTCAATAATAAGCAGAGCTTTATTCAAGTTACCAGCTTTCCTTCCTGACATTTTGGGGGGGGGGGGGGGGGTATTCATCATCTTCAGTGATTGGTCTAGTTTACAATACCTAGCAACAGGTTTTGGAGATATTTATTTGGCTTAGTGATTAGAGCACTGCTTTGTTGATTTTCAGAAAGTAAGACATTACTGTTGTGTTTAAAGTATACATTTGTTGCAAACTTCCATGTTTGTAAGATGCCCCTCAAGTTAAAGAAGGTTAGGAAAATATTGTGAAAAAGGAAGAAATTACTTGTAACAACCAATTTCTTCATTATCCATGATCTTTTCTGCCCCAAAAGATGAGTATTTTTCAAAATTTTATCAACTTGTCATCTGCAACTTCTTTCAATTCAGAAAAGTGTGAAATTTAGCCATCTGGTAATGGGTTAAGTAGCCAAGGACCATGTCTTACCCTTGTCATGCTGAACCTGGAATATTCCTGTTTTAGCAGGAGGTGTAGACAAAGATCAGCCTGCACATAACTGCAGTCTGATCTTAGTCTACACCTCCCTTTTGTCCCCTTTAAGCCAAAGTTGTTTGAATATTCATTTTCAAAAGAAATATTGACCGTCATTTAGGTTTTCCAGCGGACTGTCAGTCCTTTGATTTTAAAGCAATTCTGTATGGCATTTTAATTCAGCATGACAAGGGTTAATCAAAACAACCTGGTAATGGCAAATATTCTTTCAAACAATAGATAGATTGCCTCCTAACAATAGATAGATAATCATTAACCTTAGTTGGATGAGCCTCTTGAGGCTTGGAAAGGATGTAGTAGTAGTACTGGTGTGAGAAATACCAGAAATCCATGGTTAGGTGTTCCAGCCACTGTGATATGACTGAAATACTTTTAAAAGTGGCATTAAACCCCATTCAAACAAACAAAAAATCAAATCAAGCCTATAGCGCTTATCAGGAAATCATAACTTAGAGATATCGCCCTACTCTAGGGAATAGATCTAAATTCTTTGAGAGTTCTGTATAGCTCTAGTTGGGGCAGCAGACTTGTAATCTGAGGGAAGTCAAGGGTTGTTGGTTGAAATATGAGTAGCGGGTAAGTCTTTGGGCAAGGCATTTCAGAACCCAAGCCAAGTACTGTCCCAGGAAGAACTTGTTTAACCCATTACCACACAAGAAAACTTAAGACCGGTCCAAATTGAAAGAAGTTGCAGAAGCCAATTAATACTTTATGAAACTTAGATTTTTTCATTTTTCTTTATAGAAAATATTGTGAAAAATTAAGAAATTACTTGTTGCCAGTAATTTCTTCATTTCCACAAAGTTTTCAAAGAGGCATAAAATCACTTTATATCTAAATCATTTGAAATTGGTGTTTCTATTCCATGTTGGTTAGGATTTCCATAATGTTTTCAAACTAGAAAGTTAAGAAAATCTGAAATTTCATAAACTTTAAATTGTCATCTTCCACTCCTTCCAATTTAGACCAGTTTAAAAATTTATCCTCTTGTAATTAGTTAATTGATGGATTTCAGTACAACTTTGCAGTTGTTTCTCTTGAAGAGTACTAGTTTCAAGCATAAGATCAAATTTCAAGGTCACAACTGAAGGTCATGTGACAAGAACTTAAGCAGGGGCATCTGTGACTGTGACAAATTTCTAGTTTAGTTTGGTATTCTTACAGAGGCTTGTTATGGACAATCTAAACTCAAATGAAGACCAAAAGAACCTGAAGGACATTGAGCTGTTATTAACACTTATATATCAGTTAGCAAATGGATGTGGTTTGACCTCACAAAGTTTGGAACAGGTCCTGGCTTGGCTAGAGAAAATTTGTAAAGATAATGAAATAGGTAGGAAATATACTCTGTTTCTATTAAATACTACTTATTGTTGGTTACAGCAAATATCCTTTCCGACATGCAGATGGAGGCTTGGAAAGGATGTAGTGGTAGTACTGGTGTGAGATATACAAGGAATCCATCGTTAGATGCTCCTGCTGACATCAGATTGTAATACTGCATTAGTTGCATTAAACCCCATTCAAACAAACAATTTTTGACCAGTCTCGCGTAAAATGTTTACTTTTTCAGCCTGCACATAGATAAAGCCTTACCAATTTTCTGAATCTATAATGACCATTCTACCTTACTTATATTATATTCAGAATGCAAGTTCTGGTTGACGTATGCTTGAACCAATCTCTTTTTCTTGTATTGGTTACGTTACACCCAGCTCTCTTCACTTGATAGGTCTTATTTCAAACATGATGGTGACACTGTTTCAAAGGTGCCAGTCTGAGATAGTCTGTTGCAAAGGTTTCCTTAACCTTTGTCCTTTTGAATATTTTTCCTCTTTGCACTTTATTGAAAACTGACATTATCAGATTGTCTTGTATTCAAGATTTGACTTACAATAACAGCAATAAGCAGGTAGTATAGGCTAAGATCAGACTGCACATCTGTGCAGATCTGATCTTAGCCTATATACATGCTAAAGTCACTGTCAAAGCAGTAATATTCAGAGATCAGCATAACAAGGGTTAAGAGCTAATTGACTACTGAAATCAAATTTTTTAAGTCTTAAACAATTACTAGGTAATAAAACTTTAGTCTGGTTTAAATTCAATATTGCAGAAATCTATTTTTGTTGATGAAATTTTAAATTGTTTTGCCTTTTTGGATAGAAAATATATAAGATATTCAAGAATTTCTTTGTAATAAGCAATTTTTTCATTTCCCACAGTTTTTTCCTAAGTTTTTATACGCCTGTCGAAGACGGGACGTATTATGGGATCACCTGTGGTGTCCGGGCGTCCGGCGGTGTCCACTTCTTTGTCCAGAGCATAACTCTGTCACCATAAGTCGGATTGACTTTAAACTTGGCAGTTATTGTGTCGCCTCATAGGCGACACTAATAGTGGTACACTCATTCTAATTTTAGACATTACGTCATGAGGGAACATTAATTGTACCTTAGAATCGCAACTGTATTCTACACAACGATTGTTTACAAGATATATTTTTAAAGCAGTGCTATAAACCCTTCTATGATGTTCATTTAATCTCACAACTAGCCGAAATTTAATGAAAACAAAGTTTTAACTGTTATATTTTTTGCAAGTTACTAGAAAGTCCCTTCTTCCGGTTTGCCCATAAACGGATACGTCTAAATCCCAACCGATTATGCCGATATATGTTTTATGTTACACTCTACTAAATTCCATATTGCGTTGTGCCTATTTTTTTATTAAATGCTAAGTACAGATACGTGGTATTGTGTACATTATGTTACATCTAATACATTATCAAATAGGAAATATCCGTAATAATCCTGATTTTATATTTCAATTTCATGTGAATCAATTCACGTAGAAACAGTCCGCTAAGATTTGGTAATGTTTATCCATACTAAATAGATATTCTTCACGAGAATATAATTTTTACGATTCTGTTAATTTGAGCGGGCTTTTAACGGCTATATGAATTGTGCAAGATATTTCGATAAAAAATCTTAAACTTCTTAAAAGATAATTACCCTACCAAATTCACCTCTTATAAAATTTCATATTGGTTCAAATTGTAAAAAAATATTTTAACAATAAAAGTAAATGCAAATAAGTTAAATCAAAGCACTGAAAGTACGGATGCTGGACATCCGTATTTGCATAGTAGAGTAATATGCTCGTTTTGGTTTATATAGTGGCAATTTTCATATATATTAACTTTTTTAGCCCTTTCCTGTTCAAACCCTGGATTTTACGTCACTTTGATTCTATACTTAAGAAAACATTGTGTAGAAAGAAGAACTTGCCTGTGCCTTCTACATAGGAAAATCTAATTTCAAATTACATCCGATTTTCATTGTCGTCTGCAACATCTTTTATTTTGGATCCGTCGAACATTTCAAAAAGTGAGAAATCTCTCGCCTATCCTGGTTTGTTTAATAAGTACATATAATAAAGGATTGGGTCGTCAACAAGATCACAAGTTCGGAAAAAAATGTCAGTGTCTTTCACCGATGGAAAAAATGATAAGTAATTTGTCTGTTAAGTTGGCTGAGCAACTATACATGTAATGACCAAAATTTACTGTAGTTGTACATGTTACTGGTGTAAAAATTGACAGAAAGTCATGGTTGGGTGGACCTACCAACAGCGGTTTTACTAAAAACTACTGAAAGTCATGTTAAACCAAATTCACTTGATTGCAGTCTTACTAGCTTTCAAGATCAATAATTTTTTTTACTTTTCCGAGAATGTCATTTTCCGACAGTCCACAAATATATAACATATCATTTAAGAAACTTGGACAATATAAGATTACCAATATTCATTGAGATTTATTACCTGCAAGAAACAAATGAGAGATTCTGTATATCTGTTAGACCTTTCGTGATCCAGTAGAAGCTTAGCCAGTTCCCACACAATCAAGCCTTTTCACGCCCCTGAAGAACTGCATTAAAGAAAACATTGTGAAAAAAGGAGAAATTGCCTTTTTTCACAATATTTTCTACACTATCTGGGACTTAATTTTCAATTTCAAAGCGATTTGATTTTTCGTCTGTAATTTGTTGATCATGGATTAAAGAGGCTAATTCAAAATAGTTATAACAGTAACTCTAGTATCACTCCCGCGGTATACAGGTGGTATGCAGAGTTCTCAAAACAAAGGGCAAAATACTCCGCGTTATTGAAACCGAGACCGCATCTACGCGAAGCGGGTCATTGGTTGGTGTTTTCGTGTGTAAGAGTCTTAACGCGTTCTACGAATAAAACTCGTATTACGTCATTTTCAAAAGATACAGTTGTATGGGGGAGACAGGTTTTGAAAAATAAAATTCATTTACTTTCCCTTAAACTATTTTGATTATCAACTACAATACATGCACTAGTTATGGTAAGTAATGAGTCAATTTTGTCCATACTTGTAAAGACAAAACTCACATTTCATCACTCACTACAACTTGTGCATCCATGCAACAATTTCAACGTTCCTAATTCCACAAAAACATTACTTACCTAGCCTTTTTTCAATTTTTCAAAGATTTTATGAATGTCATGGCTTCAATAAGCTTAACTAATTCTCCAAATGCCAACCCGGTTAGACCAGCCATTAAGACATTGACTCTCAATACTTTGGTTGTAAGATCAATCATCATCTCGGCAAACTCTCGTGTGACATTTGAAAAAGTTATTGTGGCATGCCTCATTTTTCTTCAACCAAATCATAACAAGTACATGTATGCCTAGGTTGGATGGGCCACAGGTAGCTCAGGTGAAATGTTTTTGCTGTACTGGTGTAAGAAACAACAGGAAGCCATTTGTAGCTGCACAAGTCACCACATTATAAATGAATACTGTTGAAAATCACATTTAATCTCGTTAAATGAAAAAAACTCATATTTCGGAAAGATAATGTTTCTATCATGCATATATTAAATGACATGGACTAGAACTCATTTTGTCACAAATAAAGGGTAAGTGTTAAGCAATAAGTATTACACAAGTAACATATTTTGAAAAAAAAAAAAAATTAACTGAAAGTGTCAATTCTTGTTTAAAAATATTATTACAATTCCGTTATATTCCTGAGACATCATTAAGGCCTGTATAGTGAATAAGGCTCGTGTACCTCTAGTGTTCATACATGTCAAACAACAGTATTAGCAACTTTTTTTAGCTCACTTGATCAAGGAACGATAATGACAGCTATTTTTTAAAACATTGCCTTTTTGAATTTTTAGTTTTGCTGTTACTATGAGGGAGAATACTCCAACCTTTGTTAATTTCATTTGATAAAAAGTTTATAGATACCATTGGCTTTTTCATTTTTGTAGAGCCAGTGTGCGGTGAGCGAGATATGGTTGTCACAATGACGGCTCGGTGTGGGTGCATTAGTGCATCTGTTGGTCACTCAGTTAGTCCGTCCAGTTTTGTCTGGACAATTACTACTACATTTATGAATTGATTTCGGAATAGCGTTGCAAAATTGTTTTACATCATGAGTATATGTGCTTCAGATAGCCCCAAGGATAAGGTGACAGATCAAGGTCAAACGTTTAAATAAAGGCTCGACAGCAGTTGTCCAATGACAACCACCTATTATTTTTAGATAAATGGTATATATCCTGATATCACAAATCATTGGTCAGCAGTGTTTATAAGCTCAGCTGTTTTGGCATAGAATATTTAGATTTTGTGATCTCGTCACCAAGTTCGCTTTCGTGCAGTTGTCAATGTTGTTGTTGAGGTTTGCATGACAAATTTTATAAGTCATAATGTTTTACTATTCAATACACGCACTTGCAAGTTAATGTGTGTGTTCAAGAGCACAAGAACAATCCGTTCTATGATAGCTCTGAACTCTAGAAGCATTTTTCTGAGGAATTATGATTCTCTTTTAACTTGGACCTTAGAGTTTTTCAATATCAAGATCTACTTCAGTGTTCTCCTTATCTACACTAGTCACTGGTGCTGTTGTCATGCAACTGTATCCATTATAAATTAGTCAATACAAGTGGTCGTCTTCTTCTTTACGCACCTACCCGCATCGACCCATGGAGGAATAATGGTTACCGCTGTCCGTCTGTCTTGCGAGCTATAAATTTTGTTATGATTATAAGAAGTATATAAAAAATTTGATTGGACAAAAACCGTTTAAGCCGGACCTTAACCCAACAGGATCAAACATTTGCAAGACACAGCATGTTCAGCCATTTAATGTTCAACAGTTTAATTTAACGTGGTATTGAAAGATTCTTGCTATACACAAAGCTTTGGAAGACAGTAAAAGCTTAGATAAGCCTACAAAGACATGTAGGCTTACCTCAGTCTTCGATGTCTATATGCTACGTGAGCCTGGTTAAAAGATCCCAATTTGAAATAATATACCTTCAGCAATTTCAAAAGAGAAGACTGTTCACACACACGTTTTCAAATATTGCTTTATTTACTTATTTTTTCCAAAATTATACCATTTCATCCACTACTTAGATATTGACTTTTAAGGGCGACACAATTCACTTTGCTGTACATTACAGCAATTTTTTACTTGTATTCCTCTCATCAATACAAAGTGCAGTGCTCAATAACCATAGCCTATTTTTTGAGTTATTGCAATTTTTTGTTTTTCATACTTGAATCTTGTCCGGAGTATATCTCTAAAAGTATTATAGCTAGGATCATGAAACTTCATGGGTGTATAGATCTCACCAAGGGGGAGTGCAGTGCACAAGAACCATAACTCTACCTGGCCTATTTTTTGAGATATTGCCCTTTGTTGTTTTTCATACTTGAATCTTGTCCGGAGTATATCCCTAAAAGTATAATAGCTAGAATCATGAAATTTCATGGATGGATAGAGCTCACCATGTAAGAGTGCAGTGTACAAGAACCATAACTCTACCTAGCCTACTTTTTTAGTTATTGCCCTTTGTTGTTTTTCATACTTGAATCTTGTCCGGAGTATATCTCTAAAAGTATTATAGCTAGGATCATGAAACTTCATGGGTGTATAGATCTCACCAAGGGGGAGTGCAGTGCACAAGAACCATAACTCTACCTGGCCTACTTTTTGAGTTATTGTCCTTTGTTGTTTTTCATACTTGAATCTTGTCCGGAGTATATCTCTAAAATTATAATAGCTAGAATCATCAAATTTCATGGATGGATAGAGCTCACCATGTAAGAGTGCAGTGTACAAGAACCATAACTCTACCTAGCTTTTTTTTTGTTATTGCCCTTTGTTGTTTTTTATACTTGAATCTTGTCCAGAGTATATCTCTTAAAGTATAATAGCTAGAATGATGAAATTTCATGGATGGATAAAGCTCACCAGGTGGGAGTGCATTGTACAAGAACCATAACTCTACCTAGCCTATTTTTTGAGTTATTTCCCTTTGTTGTTTTTCATTCTTGAATCTTGTCTGGAGTATATCTCTAAAAGTATGATAGCTAGAACCATGAAACTTCATGGATGGATAGAACTCACCAAGGTGGAGTGCAGTGTACAAGAACCATAACTCTACCTAGCGAATATTTTGAGTTATTGTCCTTTGTTGTTTTTCATACTTTGTTTGACAAAAAATATTCATTAAAAATAACCTCAGTTCTATTCAAACCCCCAGTTAATATTAAGCAGTGTGACGGGCGTATCTTGTGACAATTTGGCACCTTGTTTACTGTAGGAATAGATTAACAATTTTACATTGTGTCCTGCTTTGCTCCTTTGTTTGGCTAGCTGACTCTTCCTGACGAGAAATGGAAGGCAATTTCATTGATTTTCAATTGCACCAGTCCAAGCCTAGTACTGGTGAAACCTCGGTTAACACATTACCAGACAGCAAAATTTTAGAGTGGTCCAAATTGAAAGAAGCTGTAGAGGATAATTTAAAGTTTATGGAATTTTAGATTTTTTCAACTTTCTGGGTAGAAGACAATGAGAAAAATGAAGAAATTGCTCGGTTCAAGCAATTTCTTCATTTTACACAATGATTTCCCAATTACTTTTCTCGACAGGCTTCAAAAGGTTTCACTAAGTGGGAATGGGATAACCCATTCCCACTCAATGACGTTTTTAGACGCCTAAAGAAAAAGACTTTGGAAAACATTACCTGTTACAAGCAATTTCTTCATTGTCCACAATGTTTTCTACTCAGAAAATGGAAAAAATCCAAAATTTTATAAGCTTAACATTTTCCTGGATAAACCCTGGTTTTTACGTCACTGTGATTTTATACTTGAGAAAACATTGTGGCAAAAGGAGAAATGTCTTATAATAAGCAATTTCTCCTTTTCCCACAATGTTTTCTACCACATAGGATGGTTTTGTTTGGAATTGCATCCAATTTTCATTGTCGTCTGCATCCTCTTTCACTTTGGACCAGTCTAAAATTTCAAAAACAAGGAAAGGGTTAAATTGTTGTCTGCAATCTTTTTCAATGTTGACCACTCCAAAATTTTCTTATGTGGTAATGGGTTAACTTTGCCATCATGTTTCTTAAAGAATGCTACAAGTTATGTGAAGCAAAATGAAAACAGTTGCCTTTTACATTTCATGAGTACTATGAAATATTGTTAATTGCAACATAATTTTGTCAACACCTTTGTTGCAATTAACCAAAAGTTGCTATTTAAAAAAGTTTTTTGTTCTTAAAATCTTGCGCTTTTAGTCGGGTTGCAATGAAGAGGATTCCACTCTAGTAACATCAGCTTCAGTTCTTTATTAAGCTTGGTGGAACATACCCAAAGCCCAATGGGGTGCTCCTGTACTCTTTATTATACCCCCCACAACGAAGTTATGGGGGGGTATACTGGAATTAGGTTGTCCGTCCGTCCGTCTGTCCGTGGACATAATTTTGTGTCCTCTTCTCCTACCACATTTTTTGACCAATTTTGCTGAAATTTTATCAGGTTGTTTCCTATCATATGAAGTTGTGCACCTGCAATTTTCATCTTGATCCAGTCGTTAGTTTCAGAGTTATGCCATTTTGAACTTTTTAATGGGGGGGGGGGGGGGGGAGTAGTCAAAATTTAAAATTGCAAAACTCAGTAACCATAAGGGGAGTTACCAAATTTGGTAAGTAACATCATCTTGTTGACCTTTACAAAATATCGAACGGTTTATTTCCTGAGGTCAAATTTGACCCCGCCCTCCCGGGGTTCAAAAATTTAACATAGGCTCATATTGACCAACCTTTCCTAATCAGTCAACTCTAGCAACAAACACAAAATCAGAAAGAGGTGGAGGGTTGGCAATGTTCATCCAACATGACATGCATGTGATTAAACAGCTTCAAATTCCACTCCTTCATAGAAAAGCCTTTTTAGAGGTGTGGGGGGTATTCTCGTCAGCCCTTGAGGGCGACAGCTCTAGTTTAAATCTGTAATTGTCATTATACCGTTTTAATCTGAAATATTTCAAAAACTTAACCTTTCCTGTTTTTGAAATTTTAGACTGGTCCAGTTTGAAAGACGTTGCAGATGACAATTAAAAGTGAGAGCAATTTGAAACGAAACCGTCAAATGTGATAGTAAACAGTGTGAGAAAAGAAGAAATTGCTTGTTTCCAGCAAGTTCTTCTTTTCTCACAATATTTTCATGTATAAAATCACATGGTTAGATTGACTGAATGGGGTTTAACGCCACTTTTAACAATATGTCAGTCATACCAAGGCGGCTGGAGCACCTAACCATGGAATCCTGGTATTTCTCCACCAGTACTACCACTAGAGGATAAGGTGCTGTAAAAAGCCATGCATTCATAAAGCTATTAGTCTACTCATTCATTCATTAATTTCCTGTGTTTCAGATGAAATACCTTTGTGTAAATTACTACTGTCATCATTGTTGACGTTAACACAGAAAACAAAGACGTCCCCCGTAATACTGAGAGATTTATCGCAGGATGTCCATGCTATACTCGGCGATATCGATCCAGTAGGTGAAGATATACGTTGTCCACTTCCTTGGAGGACGTCACTTCTGCCTGCATCTATCTGTCTGTACATCTACCTTATCTTATCAAGACAAAATCTTAGTAGATCTTTATATGATTTCAAACACTTTTCAGTATTTGTCCTAGTTTAACAAGTGAAAAGGTAAATATGATCCATTATCCTGGAAAATTCGCCTAAATAACAAAAAACTCCGGATTCACAAAAAGAAAAAAATGTCAATATCAAAAAGAGTTAACAGAGTTACCCCTGTTTCTGTACGTTAACCCATTACAAGATGACTAGAATTTTAGAGTTGTCCAAACTTTAAAAAGTTGCAGACGACAATTGTTAGTATCTGAAATTTTGAAACTCTATATTTTGTTGTAGAAAAACATTGTGGATAATATAGAAATTGCTTGTAAACTGTAAACCCTTTCATGATCAATCCCTGATTTTTATGTCTCTGTGAATTTTTGATTCAGAAAATAATTTAGAAAAAGAATTTGCGTGTGACAAGCAATTTCTACTTTATCTACAATATTTTCTACCTTACTGAATGGTTATTTTTCAAATTAAATCCAAATTGAATTTTCATCTGCAAAACCTTCGAATTTGAACAGGTCTAAAATTTTGCAAAACAGGAAAAGGTTAAAGGGCATAGCAATAATCAGACAATTGTTACGACATCAATGCATTGGAATTTTTAATTTCAAAGGTAAAATCCTTAGTTTGTACAAATTTTTTTTAGTTACATTGCAACAAAAGCTTTAACCCTTTCCTGTTTTTGGAAATTTTAGACTAGTCCAAATTGAAAGAGGTTGCAGACGACAATGAAAACTGGATGCCATTTAAAAAGAAACCATCCTATGTGGTAGAAAATATTGTGGAAAAAGGAGAAATTGCTTGTTACATGCAATTTCTTCTTTTTTCACAATGTTTTCTTGAATATGAAATAACAGGAATGTAAAATCCCGTATTTGAACGGGAAAGGGTTAGGCTTGTAGAGCTGCTCTCAAATACTCACATTCTAGATGTCTTTACTTTCCTGAGAGAGGCAATGGCTTTAATTGCCTGCTACCCAATTTTACAGCTGGGTAGGCTATTGGGTGTTTTGCCCATAAACACACCTCAGTGACACAGGGTAAGCCAGTTAGCTATTGTCATGGCGTGCCGTGCGTGCGTCTGTTTGTCTGTCTGTCCATCCATAAACTTTAACTTTAAAAATCTTCTCCTCAGAAAGTACTGAATAGAATTTAACCAAATTTCACAGAAATGATCCTTGGGTGACCCTTTATCAGATCCCTTCAAAGGTTTTTAATTGGATGAAAAATATGGCTTTAATGGGCGGGGCTAATTTCCATATATGGTGAAACCTTAAAAAATCTTCTCAGAAATCAGTGGTTGGATTTCAACCATATTTTACAGGAATGATCTCTGAGTGACTGAATATCGGTTTCTTTTAAGGAATTTTTGATCGGATGAAAACACGGCTTTAATTGGCTATTTTCCATATATGATGAAACCTTCAAAACCTTCTCAGAAACTAGTAGATGGATTTCAACGAAATTTTACAGGAATGATCATTGTATGACCTTTTCTCAGATGCCTTCAAAGAATTTTGATAAACATGTCTTTAATGGGTGGGGCTTATTTCCTTATTTGGTAAAACCTTTAAAAATCTTCTTCTCATAAACCAGTTGATGGTTTTAAACCTAATTATAAAGGAATGATCGTTTGATTACCCTATATCAGATTCCTTCTAAGAATTTTGATTGGCTGATAAACATGGCTTAAATTGGCAGGGCTAATTGCCATGTATGCTGAAAGCTTTGCATATTTTTTACTTAGAAACCAGCTCATGGATTTCAACCAAAATAAAAGAATTCACTATAATGATCCTTTGGTGTCTTCAGATTCAATTAATTTTGATTTGTTTAAAGTATGGCTTTTAAGGTTGTGGCTTATATCCATAATATGGTATCCAGTGAATTCTTTTTCAAAATTTATGATTTTTTTTTTCACATGACTTTGTAAATGAATTGACTTTTGTAAATCAATGAAAAGGTAGAAAGATTTCGTTGACAAGATTTATTTGCCACGCATGGTGAATATGATTCTTGAAAGACTATCATCTACTGTAAGGGTTTGATTCAAATTTTGTGAGCACACAGTATTGACAAAAGATGTGCATGTTCAATTTTGGTTACAGTCTGTTGCCTTTTCTTGGATTTATGGCCCTTTGTTGAAAAAAGGCTCTATTTCAGTGTCAAACTTCTTTTCTTTGATATGGAAACTTGTGGGGGGGGCAAATAATCACAATCAGTGAAAGTTTAGTTGGGCTAAATCAGTGTACATTTGCATAAAGAATGTCATGCATGATTAGAATAAATAAATAAGATGCACCTTTGAAAATATCAGATGTTTGTGTCCAATTTTCTTTTGGCATGAAAGTAATGTCTTCATAGTTCCAGCCACTAAAGGTTCTTTAATTTCTATGCCCTCACATCAATATGATAGGGGGCATATTGTTTCTCCGGTGTCCGTCTGTCTGTCTGTCTGCAAAACTTAACCTGCCAACTAAACATTTTCCTATAACTTCAACCCTTAAGTTACAATGCTAATATTTGGTATGTAGATAGGTCTGAACAAGGTGCAACTGGGGAAGGTCATTTCATCAAGGTCAAGGTCAAAATTTTAACCCTTTTCCCTAAAACAAAGAAAAAAAAACAATAAAAATCACCCATTTCTAAAGACATCTTGTTTCATCTGAAGTAAATTTTGCTGCTCTGTAATTGGATTGTATGTATTAACAGGAGGTTGAAGTGGAAAACAACACAAATTACGGCTTTGTGACACAAAGGACGGCCACGCCAACAGTTGTTCAGATTGTTATCGGACAGATTGATCGAGAACTGGATGATACAGAGTGGGTCATAGCAAGGATCAAATCCGAAGTTAACACAACTCAGAACTCTGGTAGGATATAATCTTTTGTTTATGCAACTTGCCCAGTACTTTTTCACTTTTACCAGGTGACTAAATTTTAGACGTGACTTCATTGTAAAAGAAAAGAACAGTCTGCGATTCAAAGTAAATGTAATTTTGATCCCTTACAAGACAATCCAGCATTTTGATGTTCTGATGAAAACAGCAAAATTTCGTCACAAACAAAAATTCTTTTCTCAGGGTTTTGAGTTCAGTGGTTAGGGATGGATAGGGTTGGGGGTGCCTCATAATCTGAGAGAAGTCTAGGGTTGGTGGTTCAAATTCTGGCTGTTCCACTTGTTACCTAGGTTTATCCTTCGGCATTTCAGAGCAGTGCTTCAACCTGATATTAAAATGCTCAGGAATCACATTTCAACTTATTGTACAATATTAGCACCCCTAAAACCATCGTCTTCATCTTCTTCTAGTTCTTAAAGATCTTTTTTATATTAATCTGTGTTTATGGGCTAAAAAGCTTAGATTGTTGGAAACCTTGTGTGAAAAAATTAATAGCTTCTTACCTGGCTTCCTTCAAAAATTTAACCATAAAGCTGAGACAACTTGAGATTAATTTTTCTTGTTTTAGGAAATAGCTATAAGATACTTCTAAAGCCTTTTGATTGATTTTCTTAACTCTTGTGTGGTTCAAAATGAAAGAGATTGCAGATGACAATTAAAATTGGATGTAATCTGAAATGAAACCATCCTATGTTGTAGATTTATTGTAAGAAATGGAGAAATTGATTGTTTCCTCAGTGTTATGAATGGTATGAATTGGATAAGGCCTTGACTCAGCATTATTGTCAGGATTATTTGCCCCTACTACATTCACCCTTGTATGGTTGACAAGATGACAGCAAAAAGTGAAGAAAAAAGATTAATCTGTAGGTTTCTTTGCAACTAAATAATATCATTTGACTAGAATGAGAAGGATTTGAAAAATATGTTATTGTGAGAACTAATAAATGATAGGTCAATTGGATGGCTGTTAGGAAGGCTGCTAAGTACAAAAATGGGAAAAAGGAATTTTGATCAGAGCAAAGTAAAGGAAATTTGTTTCAGATTTCCTGTTTGTTTATAATATTAGAAGGAGCAAATAATTCTAAAATATTACCTATAGGTGATGAGTCTCCCCAGCTGACACAAAGGGAAGGAAAGGAAAAGTCAGTGTGTACAAGACTTGGTATTCTAGTTGGGGCCTTTCATGAACTGGTACAATCTGCCATACCAATTGGTCCTTGTACAGAGGCTTTGCTGAAGATATTAACCAAATTATATGTCACTCTCACTTCTATAGCTAAATATGTAAGTATTATTTCGAAGCAGATGGTGTATTTATAATTTTAAGCTCACTTGTGAGCTATTGTGATCACCTTTTGTGAGGCCTTTTGTGAGGCGTCCGTCCAGTTTGTCATCAAATAACTGTCGACAATTTCTTTAACCCTTTCCTGTTTAATCCCTGGTTTTTACGTCCCTGTATTTAAATACTTGAGAAAAGATTGTGTAAAAAGAATAAATTGCTTGTAACAAGCAATATCTTCTTTTTCCATAATATTTTCTACCCTACTGAATGATAATTTTTCAAATAAATTTGACTTTCAACTGTCGTCTGCAAAATCTTTGAAATTGGGCCAGTTTAAAATTTCAAAAAACAGGAAAGGGTTAAACATATCTCCCATACCAGTTGAACCATAT
This sequence comes from Fragum fragum, assembly GCA_946902895.1. Taxonomy (NCBI): domain Eukaryota; kingdom Metazoa; phylum Mollusca; class Bivalvia; order Cardiida; family Cardiidae; genus Fragum; species Fragum fragum. The sequence goes on from OX336374.1 coordinate 12,032,915, forward strand.
TTGGCAAAAATGTTCCTTAGCTGTCACACTTTTGAAAATGGCTAAAAAATTGAATTCATTTGAAAACCGGTTGCTATGGCAACAAATATGAAAATGAGGGAGGAAAAGTGTTCTCCTAATGTAGAAGTAAAGGAGCCTTGAAATTTATCATTAAGAATCGGTTAATGGAATTCTATGATCATTGTTAAAAATCTTGATTTTGGATTGCCAGGTTCAAAGCCAATATAGGTATGAAGTATGGTTAGGCCCACTTGTATTATGATCAAAACCTTAACCCTTGTCATGCTGTATAAATTACCTTACTGAATTGCTGTCAAATCAAAGGGCTGAAAGCACTGATAGAACTTGTTCAAAAAATAATATTTTTTTTAGAAATCAACTTCATTAACAACTCTGACAGGAAAAGTACAAGCAGGAGGTGTAGACTAAGATCAGCCTGCACATAAGTGCAATCTGATCTTAGTTTACACCTCCTGCCAAAACCTGAATATTCAGGGTTCAGCATGACAAGGGTTAAGATTGAATTTAAATGTTGAAAGAAAAAGAGTCTTTATCTCAGTGCACCAGAGCCAACAGCTCTAATTTATTTATCTTACCCCCTTCAGTTTTGCCTCAATACCATTGAAACTTTATACAAAGATTAGCCACATGTTGAAGTTTTGCAAGACGCAATTTTGAAGTCTTAATTCCCCCTGGTTCTAGAATTATCTCCCCTTGAACTTAGACATTATTTATGCTTTTAAACGCTCTCATTACACTGAAAGCACTGGAGGGGGTATTAAGTCACATACTGTGACAAGTTCTAGTTAGCTCTGCTGGACTTTGGGCAGAAGGGCTTTAATGATGGCGTGTTTCCTGTCCTTGTGTCCATCTATCAGTTAACTTTTCTGTGTGTAAAATCTAGAGTCCAGATTTTCATTAGATTATATTAAACTTACATAGAGTGATTGTATCGTCAGGAGGATCATTCCTTATGAAATTTGGTCCAGCCTTTCAAGTATCACAGGAAAAGGGGCCATATGAAAATTTCATTCATAAATCCTTGTTAACCCTTGTAATGCTGAACCCGGAATATTCCAGTTTTGGCAGGACGTGTAGACTAAGATCAGACTGCACTTATGTGCAGGCTGATCTTAGTCTATACCTCCTGCTTGTACTTTTCCTGTCAGAGTTGTTTATGAAGTTGATTTCTAAAAGAAATAATTATTTTTGAACAACAAATTCTATCAGTGCTTTCAGCCATTTGATTTGACAGCAGTTCAGTAAAGTAATTTATATAGCATGATAAGGGTTAATACAATAAAGTTGACAGCTTTCATTAGATTCTCTTCAAACTATCACTGAGTGATTGTACCTTCATTAGGAGTTTTCCATTCTAAATCTGGTCAGAGCCATCTCATATCACAGGAAAGGGCCCTATGGAAATTATATTACAAAATCCTCTTAAATACAGTAGTTTCATTGGATTATCTTCAAACTTTCAGAGAATGATTGTTCTGTCGTAAGTTAAACAATGGGCCCCTACCGATATCCAGAGTTACTCTGCTTAGTTTTAGTAATAGAGTGACCTCCCTTAAATCTTTGGGTAGTTCCGGTGAAAAAATCGATGATATCGGTATCGAAAACAGTAACAGGTTGTTGCCAGCTCTTACGATGTGTCATCAATGTTGAAACCCTAAATAATCTAGAGACTACTTTATTCTAACATCTGAGCTTAATTTTTAAGCTAAGTGACGTTTTACGTGTTTATAATCGTAAATGAGCCGATATGAAAGTGTATTTTTCGGATATACCCTAATTCTAGATATACGTATTAATTACCATAAAAAGAGCTTTTTTTAATCGAAATAAATACAATGATACTCACAGAAATACATTCCGTTATTTCCTTTTTTAAAAAATGGTATCACTTGTCAAGCGGGGCTTTGAATTTATAAGATATCTGTCATTTTACAAACTGGAACTGTTACAAAGAAGCTCTCCATACGTCTTCATTACATGACCATGGGAATTTACCAAATACCCTTTTAATTGATAAATATGAAATAAATTTAATCAGAAATTCACTGCATGATCCTCAACAAGCTTTGTCAGGTGTCTGGAGGCTTGTGACATTGATTGTTGCCTCTGTAGGTCATATAGCATTCGTTTCTTATCAATGGCAAGTAAGATATATCATTAATTTCTTACCAATCGGCAAATGATCAAGGTCTAAGTAGGGTAAGCAGCTGGTGGCTCAGATGAAATGTCAGTTATGCTTGGTAACTGATTTAATGATGAAAGTGGTGTTTAACCGATAACCGGAGGGCAAAATATTAGACTGTGCCAAATTTAAAGGAGTTGCACTTGACAACTTTAAGTTTATGAGTTTGTAGATATTTTCATCTTTCTTGGCAGAAAACATTCGGCAAAATGAAGAAATTGCTTGTTACAAGCAATTTTGTCAATTCGGAAATGTTTTCCTAATTATTTTTTTAAGGGGCACCTAAAAGCGTCATTGTGTGGGAATGGATAAACCAATTTAATTCAAACAACCTGCACGAGCTTTAGATTTATATTTTTCATATAAAATTCATTCTGGTTAATCCTGGTTTATTCATCCCTGTGGCTTTCAAATTGAGAATGCATTGTAGAAAAAGAATATGCGTGTTGCATTTTTTTCCTTTTCCACAGTATTTCTACCCTGCTGAATGTTTTTTTTTTTTTTTATATATATATATATCATTTCATGTATTTAAGTATTTGAGAAAAGTGAGAAATAAAAAAGTGGAAATATAAAAGAGATGACCGTAAGAAGTGTTACAAAGGTCAAACTTGAACGTTTTAATCCATTTAGTTGATATACCAAATTCTTATTTATATATTGAGATATATCATGCAATGACATATATGATACAAGGTAAATATACTAAATATTCAAATCTTTTTGCTGTAAAAAAGTGATCCTTAACATTTTTTTTTTTCAGATTTTTCTTAATTAAACATTTTTTCCATTTTTTTTTTCTAAATAAGAAACGTTTTAAAATAGATTTCCTTTACCTCTTGCATTTAAAATCCTATTTAAAATGTACAAACTCATAATTTCCTTAGAATTAGAGGGAATAGCAAACGACTTCCTTTGTTACTTGCTATAAGGGGATATCGGGTGAAAATCAGAAGCAAATAACCGATCATTATGAGATATATCCAGCGTATATCCAAATTACCACCCGTGGTCTATTACGCAATCAGAGATACCGATCAGAAGAGTGTAAGTTACTTGAAATTAAACAGCAGTTATGAGAGGACATTGTTTACTTTTAAATTTGATTTACCATTTAACCCTTTACAGAAAAAAAATCTCAGAACGAAAGAGGATACGAACGAAATTTTAATAGCCATGTGTACCGAAAATAATGGATCTTTCAGATGTGGTGAAAATCGACGTAAAAAGTACTCTTTATCGCAATATTGTTATTCTTGGTTTTTGTTGTGTGGTTTCCTTGTTTTAATAAGTCTTTTCAAGTTAACCCATTCCAACTCAACAGAATTTTAGACAGGTCCAAATTGAAAGGAGCTGCAGACGATATTTTCAAGTTGGTGGAATTTAAATTTTCTTTGTCTTTTTGGATAGAAAACATTGTGGATAATGAAGAAATTGCTTGATACAAGCAATTTCTTCATTTTCCACAATGTTTTCCAAGGCTTTTTTCTTGAGGGGCGTAAAAAGGAGGGCCTGAGTTGGAATGGGTTAAAGAAGTAAACGCAATGACATTCCTCTGTATCAAATTCTGAAAAAATATCTGATTCTACGCAAAATAGGAGCATTTAACCTCTGATAGTGTACTTTTACTTAGGGACCCAACCACATCATTTTGCATATAATATATGTACAGAAAGATAAAACATTAATTAATCTTTAGAACTAGATAAATTCCAAATGATATAAGTTAACCGACTCCCTTGTTAATTAGTCAAAAGAAGGACAGCTGGGCAGTCGTGTGAAAATCAAAGCAAATAGCCGATCGTTATGAGATATATCCGGATACCAACCATGGACTATTGCATTATCAAAGATACCGATTCAAAACGTGTAAGTTACTTGGTTGAAAACAGGAGTTTATTGACGGACATCGATAATTCTTAAGATTAACTTATACGTATATATAAAAAATAACTCAGAACGAAATAGGATACAGTCGAAATATTAAAATCCATTTGTATCAACAATGACGGATCACTCAGATTTGGTGAAATTCCTTTTAAAAATACTCCTTTTATCGCAATACTTTTGTTCCCCTCGTTGTTGTTTTGTCTGTTTGCATGTTTCAATAGATATTCTCAAGCCAAGGAAATAAAAGCAACAAATCGCCATGAAGAACACTTTTGCTAATTTTGTTTCGAAAATGAGAAGTAGAATATGAAAACTGGATGAAACTAGGACGGGAAGACGATTATAACGTGTCAACGTAAATAAAAACTACCAAAACATTTTCATAATCTATAAGTATTTCAAAAGTACTCAATATTCTTAAGTGTGAAATATCGAAAAAATAGTAAATTCTCTCCAAAACAGACGCTTTTAGTCTCAGCCCTTATATACTGTTTGTTGAAATTTAAACCGGAACTACCCAGTAGAATCAAGGGAGTTAATTAAAGGGCAATTTTCGGGAGAACTCTGTATATCGGTAGGGGCCCATTGTTCCCTTTCACATTGGGTCAAATATGTCAAGTACAACAAAATTAGGGAGCCTTCTGAGAACTGATTTTAAAAAAGTGTTAAACCTTTCCTGTTTTTAGCTCACCTGAGCACAATCTGCTCAAGGTGAGCTATTGTGATCGGTAATTGTCCGGCGTCCATCTGCCCGTCTGTAAACAATTATTAGAAAATCTCCTCCTAAACCATAAGGCCTAGAGCTTTGATATTGGAAACATATCATCACCTATTGACCCTCTACCAAAATACTTCAAAGAATAACTGTACTCTTAAAATTAACCCTTTTCTGTGCGATCCCTGATTTAACAAAGGAAATCTTTAAAAAAATTCTTCTCCCAAACCATTAGGATAAGAGCTTTTATATTTGGTATGTATCATCACCTAATGACCCTCTACCAAAATACTTCAAAGAAATACTGCATTCTGAAAATTAGCCATTTTCTGTGCAATCCCTGATTTTACAAAGGAATAAAGAAGGAAATCTTTGAAAATCTTCTTCCCCAAAACTATAAGGCCTAGAGCTTTTATATTTCTTATGTATCATCACCTATTGACCCTCTTCAAAAATACTTAAAGAATTACCATATTCTGAAAATTAGCCATTTTCTGTGCAATCCCTGATTTACAAAGGAATAAAGAAGGAAATCTTTAAAAAATTTCTTCTCCCAAACTATAAGGCCGAGAGCTTTTATACTTGGTATGTATCATCACATATTCATCCTCTACCAAAATACTTCAAAGAATTATTGTATTCTGAAAATTAGCACTTTTCTGTGAGTTCCTTGATTTTACAAAGAAAGGCCTAGGGCTTTGGTATTTGGTTCATATCATCAGCCATTGACCCTCTACCAAAATACTTCAATTACTGTATTCTGAAAATTAGCCATTTTTTGTGCAATCCCTGATTTTACAAAGGAATAAAGAAGGAAATCTTTTAAAATCTTCTTCTCCCAAACGCTAAGGCTTAGAGCTTTGATATTTGGTATATACCATCAACTATTGACCCTCTACCAAATTACTTCAAAGAATTACGATATTCTGAAAATTAGCTCTTTTGTGTGCAGTCCCTAATTTTAGTTATGAATAAATAATAACATCTTTGAAAAACCTTCTTCTCCTAAACCATTAGGCATAGAGCTTTTATACTTGGTATGTATTGATGTCTATACTTCAAAGCATTACCATATTCAGGAAATTGGTGCTATATGATGGGATTATCAATAAACCTTAGATTTAAAGAGAAATCCTTAAACATCTTCTCCAAAATGATTAGACAGAGGGCTTTGCTATTTTGTTTATCATAAAGCCATGAACCATCATGCTCAGGGGAGTGATTTAGGACCATCATGTTCCTCTTTTTTTTAATTTAAACAGGTTCAAATTGAGAGAAGTTAACATTGAAAATTGAAAACAATCTGAAATAGAAACCATCCGATGTGGTGGAAAATATTGTGGGAAAAGGAGGCATTGCTTGTAACAAGCAATTTCTCCTTTATCCACAATGTTTCTCAAGTATAGAATCACCGAGACATAAATCCCAGGATTGTATAGGAAAGGGTCAACATAAGAAAGTCCATAGTTTTTATTAGCTTACCTGAGCATGTAGTGCTCAAGTGAGCTATTGTGATCCCCTTTTGTCCGGCATCCGTCTGTCGTCCGTCGTGTGTCGTGCGTCGTCCGTCAACAATTTCTTTAAAAAACATCTCCTCCCAAAACCTGGGCCAAATTGAACCAAATTTGGCAGAAATGTTCCTTAGGTGGTCCCCTTCAAAAATAGCTAAAAGAATTGAAATCCGTTAAAAACTCTGGTTGCCATGGCAACAAAAGTGAAATTTTAAAATAATCTTTAAAAATCTTCTCCTCCTGACCCAAAAGGCATAGAGCCTTGATATTTTACATGAAGCATCAGTATAATGACCTCTTTCAAAATAGGTAAAATCATGATCCTCTGGTCCCCAGGGGCAGAGCCCGGGGGGGGGGGGGGTATATAGAAATAAAGAACGATTTTTTAAATGTCATCTCCTCCCAAACCACGGGGCCAATTTAAACCAAATTTGGCAGAAAGGTTCCTTAGGTTGTCCTCTTCAAAAATAGCTAAAAGAATTGAAATCCGTTAAAAACTCTGGTTGCCATGGCAACAAAAGCAAAATTTTAAAATAATCTTTAAAAATCTTATCCTCCTGACCCAGAAGGCATAGAGCCTTGATATTTTACATGAAGCATCAGTATATTGACCTCTTTCAAAATAGGTAAAATCATGATCCTCTGGTCTCCAGGGGCAGAGCCCCAAGGGGGGGGGGGGGTATATAGAAATAAAGAATGATTTTTTTTAAATGACATCTCCTCCCAAACAACTGGGCTGATTTGAACCAAATTTGGCTGAAATGTTGCTTAGGTGGTCCCCCTTAAATTAGCTAAAAGAATTAAAATCCGTGTAAAACTCTGTTTGCCATGGCAACAAAAGTGAAATTTTAACATAATCTTTAAGAATCTTCTCCTCCTGACCCAGAAGGCATAGAGCCTTGATATTTTGCATGAAGCATCAGTATATTGGTCTCTTACAAAATAGGTAAAATCATGATCCTCGGGTCTACAGAGGCAGAGCCAAGGGGGGGGGGGGGTATAGGCAAGAAGCATCAGTTCACAGACTTCTTTCTTATTTCTGAAATTATAACCCATGGAGAAAATTTTTTCCTTCTTTCAAATCAGCACTAAAGCCTTTGAATTAGTAATTTAGACTTTTTGATCGCCTGGTTAATAGTCTTTATATGTAATTGTGGCCCAATTGTTTCATAATCCTAACCTTAACATGAAATTAGACTGTTGAAAGGAAAAGAGCCTTTATCTCAGGTGAGCGCCCCAGGGCCAACGGCCCTCTTGTTGTGTTATATTTGTTGATATATGATGTAAGATAATATTTGTATTTTTGATATTCAGTTGTTGTTGTTTTCAAATTTTGGATGTTTTTTTGTCCATCTAAGACTTTCATTTTGAGTAAGAAAATTTTTTACTTTCCTTTTCAGTATCTGAATCTGTATAACACCAGAAGTGGTCATCTATCTGCCAGGTTTGAAAAACTTGTCAAAATGGCCGGAACACATCTTACAGAGTTTTGTTATGCTATGATAACATACATTCAGGTAATTGGATTCAATTATATAATTCCAATTGACATGACTGTAATTGCAAAAAATGTTAAACCAATTAAATTATACATTTAGGCAAACTTGGAAAATGGCGAAATTTGTGTAAAGAGTTATATTGGTTTGGTGACCTAAATGTTGTAACTACAGCTTATTCAAGCTGTAATCATGAAGTTCGGGCCTTCAAGCCAACAATATAACATCCATATATGTTACTGACTCTACATTGCAAATTAATACCCTTTTATAATTTATTCGAACTTCCTGTGGGAGGTCAAAGGGCTAGGCCAGCAATTCATCAATTTTCCATCCCTCAGTCTCATGTTTAAGTCATTCCCAGGTGACAAAATTCTAGACTAAATTGAAAGATGTTGAAGACGACTTTTAGTTGACGAAATTTTAGATTTTTATCTCACCTGAGCACAAAGTGCTCTGGGTGGGTGAGCTATTGTGATCATCCGGCATTGGTCTGCCCATCCTTCCATCTGTCTGTCCATTCACAATTACAAAAAAATCTTCTCTTTTTAAACTAACCTTGGAATTTCAACAAAACTTCACAGAAATGATCCTCAGGTTATGCTCTTTCAAAATACTTCAAAGAACTGAAATCCATGAAGAACTCTGGTTGCCATGGCAATGGAGGGATAAAACTTTAAAAATCTTCTCCTCCCAAGCCATAAGGCCTAAAGCTTTGATATTTGTTAAACATTATCATCTTTTGACCCTCTACCAAAATAATTCAAAGAATTACCATATTTTGAAAATTAGTCCTTTTCTGTGCAATCCCTGATTTTACATAGAAATAAAGAAGGGAAACTATAAAAATTTTCTTCTCCCTTACCATAAGGCCTAGAGCTTTGATATTTGTTATACATCATCATCTTTTGACCCTCTACCAAATACTTCAAAGAATTACAGTATTTTGAAAATAAGCCCTTTTCTGTGCAATCCCTGATTTTACATAGAAATAAAGAAGGAAAACTATAAAGATCTTCTTCTCTATCTTTCTTCTTCCACTTATTGTTTTATTTTCAATCCATCTCTCTTCTGCCACCTATTCACTTACTATATTTTTTTTCTGCCACATGTTGCTTTACAGTCCAAATTTTCTCTGCCACCTATTCACTCACATTCTATCTTTTAACATATATTCACTTAACATTTTCCAAAGAAGCTAAGCCAGATTAACGCCTTAAACCATTCCCAACTAGCAAAATTAATGTCAGTTCTAATCAAGACTTTGCAGAAAACAAAACAGTGTTTTGCTTAACCCTTGTCATGCTGAACCCGGAATATTCCAGTTTCGACAGGAGGTGTAGACCAAGATCAGCCTGCACATAAGTTCAGTCTGATCTTGATCTATACCTCCTGCTTGTATTGTTCTTGCCAGAGATGTTTATGAAATTGATTTCTAAAAGAACTATTGATTTTTGAACAAGTACTATCAGTGCTTTCAACCCTTTGATTTAACAGCGATTCACTAGGGTAATTTATACAGCATGACAAGGGTTAATTAAGAAAAAAAGGGCCATATGAGGTAGAAAACGTGAGAAAAGAAAAAATAATAATTGTTTGAAAAATTAATCATCAATTGACAATAGGGATGTAACTATAATTCTCCAGTTGCCATTATGATTATTAATTATACCAGATGACAAAATTTCAGACTGGTCCAAATTGAAAGAACTTGCAGAAGACAGATCAAATTGCGCTGAAATTTGAAAAAATGATAGGGTAGAAAGTTGTGAGAAAAGGAGAAATTGCTTGTTAAAAGCAATTTTTCCTTTTCTCACAAAGTTTTCCATAATGTTATTTCTTCAGGGTGTCAGAGAGCGTCATTGTGAGGTTATGAAATAACCCATTTACATATAATACCTCCATTTATGCCTTGCAAGAAAATCTTTAGAAAACATTGTGGGAAATGAAGAAATTGCTATTAGTTCATTATCCACAATGTTTTTTATTCCAAAAGATTATAAAAAATCCATCAAATTGAATTTGTCGTCTGCAGCCCCTTTCAATTAGGACCAATCTAAAATGTTGTTGTGTGGTAATTGGTTAAATCAATATTAATTATGAGGGATGTAGACTGATAATGGGTTGTCATTCTATATTTCAGTCAAAAGAGAGTGAACAGATTCAGCATGCTCCACCTGAAAAAGGCAAAAAGAAGAAAGACGATAAAAAGAAAGGGGGAACAAACCCTCCAGGGAAGGTAAGCGTTAATTTTTACCAAACACCTCCTAGTAAAACTGTTCTCTTGCACCATAGGTGTCATGGTAATATCTCTCTTTGACTCAAACCCACTCCATCCCCAACTTCTTAGCCCATTAACCCTTTCCTGTTCAAATACAGGATTTTACGTTCCTGTGATTTTTTGCTAAAGAAAATATTGTGGAAAAAGAAGAAATTGCTTGTAACAAGCAATTTCTCCTTTTTCCACAATATTTTCTACCACATAGGATGGTTTCATTTCAAATGGCATCCAGTTTTCATTGTCGTCTGCAATCTCTTTCAATTTGGACTGGTCTAAAATTTCCAAAAACGGGAAAGGGTTAATACAAAATCCTGGTTTTTTTAATGCCCTGAAGAAATACTGTTATTGAAAACTGTGTGAAAATTAATTTTGTGATCTAGCTCATAAGCCATTTGACCTAGGATTTTGAAACTTTATACAAATATTATCTATGACCCTAGCAGGTGCGCATATATTTTGGGGTTTAACACATGTCAAAGGTCAACTGTACTTGTCGAGTGACAAAGTGCTTGGAGGGGGGGGGGTGTTAAAGAGGACTTTGCAACAATTCTACTTTCACAAGTTTTTCATCAAGAAATTTTTCCTTTTTTTCAGGCTGTTTTCAAACAGACAAGGACAATACCGAACTTGATATTTGCTGTAGAACAATATGAACGATACCTGATACAGCTATCTAAAAAATCTAAGGTAACTGACCAATTGCTGGCCCCATCCACTGACACCCTAGGTAACGCCCATTAAGTCTGACAGAAAGTACGGCTTTGTTTATAACGATGTTATTTTGTAAAATTCATGGCCAGTAGCAGTAAAATGGTTGGTTGGTGACCTTTACATTGTGACTACAGCTTAAATAAGCTTTAGTTATAATGTTTAAGTCGCCAAACCAACAAAAAAGTCAACAAAAATGGTGCCCAATGCCGGAGTTGAATAAATAATTTGAATGGTCGGAAGAATCCTTGATTGACGGCCAAAACTGGTCTATAATGTAACATTTGAGAAGCAATCTGTATGTACAATGAACCGATTACCACACATTGACTCTTTCTGATGCCCTTCTGGTAAAACAATGGGGAAAACATGGTGAAAAACGAAAAACTGGTTGCAACAAGCAATCTTCATTTTCAACAATGTTTTCTTTCTAGAAAGATGAAAATATCTATAATTTCATCAACTTCTCAGTGGTCTGCAACTCCTGTTAATTGGACCTGTCTGAAATTTTGCCATCTGATAATGAGTAAATCCAGATTTGGCTGAGTGCTTTATTGTGGAGAATATCTTAACCAATACCCACGTCATCCCACTTTTGAGAGAAGCTTAGGAAAACATTGGTGGAAAATGAAGAACTTACTTGTAATAAGCAATTTATTCATAGTCTGCAATGTTTTATGTTAACCCATAACCATACAAGAAAGATTTAGACTAGTCCACAAAGACTTTTCTTAAGGGCAACAAAAAATGTCATTGTGTGGTAATGGGTTAATCTAACCAAAGGTGTGTATGTTCTGTTTTGTTTATGGTCCATGTACTTCTCTATTGCCTAATTCCAGTAACAAAATGTGTTTATCCATAAAAATTTTGTGTAACTTTCAGTTAGATTACTTGCAAACTGAGGCTGTTAAAGTGTCAATATAGTTTTTAGCTCACCTGAGCACGAAGTGCTCATGGTGAGGTATTTTGAACTTCCTGTGTCTGGTGTGCGTCGTCCAGGGTGTGTCAACATTCTTAAAATGACATCTCCTCCCAAACCGCTAGGCGGATTTCAACCAAATTTTGCAGGAATGTTCCTTGGGTGGTGCCCTTTAAAATTGCTAAAAGAATTGAAAATTACCTTCTCCTGACCCAGAAGGTTTAGAGGTTTGATATTTGGCATGAAGCATCAGTACAATGACCTTTTTCAGAATTGCTAAAATCATCACCCTCGGGTACCTAAGGACAGAGCCCCAGGGGGGGGGGGGGATTTACAGAAATTAAAAGGGATTCATAAATAAAATCTCCTACCAAACCGCTTGGCGGATTTCAACCAAATTTGGCAGGAATGTTCCTTGGGTGGTGCCCTTTGAAAATTGTCAAAAGAATTGAAATCCATTGAAACTCTGGTTGCCAAGGCAACAAAACTGAAATTTTAATGAAAACTTTAAAAATTATCTCCTCCTGACCTAGAAGGCTTAGAGACTTGATATTTGGCATGAAGCATTAGTACAATGACCTCTTTCAGAATTGCAAAAATCATCACCCTCGGGTACCCAGGGGCGGAGCCACAGGGAGAGGGGCTTATATAGAAAAAAAGAAGTATTTTTAAAACAACAACTCCTCCCAAATCACTGGGTGAAATTTAAAGAATTTGGCAGAAATGATCCTTGGTTGATGCCCTTTGAAAATTGCTGAAAGGATTGAAATCTGTTAAAAACTCTGGTTGCCATGGCAACAAAACTGAAATTTTAATGAAAACCTTAAAAATTATCTCCTCCTGACCAAGAAGGTGTAGAGCCATGATATTTGGCATGAAGCATCAGTACAAAGACCTCTTTCAGAATTGCTAAAATCATCACCCTGTGGTACCCAGGGGCAGAGCCCTAGAGGGGTTGGGTCTTATATAGAAACAAAGAAGGATTTTTAAATCGACATCTCCTCCCAAACCACTGGGCTGATTTCAACCAAAGAATTCAATCAGTTGAAAACTCTGGTTGCTATGACAACAAGAGTAAAATTGAAAAAAAATTGAAAAAATAAAACCCATCTCCTCCTGACCCAGAAGTTGAAGAATCTTGAATTTTGCATGAAGCATCAGTACATTGACTTCTTTCAAAATTTGAGAGCCACAGGGTGACTAGTCTTTATAAGAAATAAAGAAGGCAAACCTTTCAAAATTATTTTGCCATTTTAAACCAAATTGGGCTTGTTGATTTTAGTTAAGTGATAAAAGAGGTTTTCTCCTGACCTAGTTTGTATTAGGCCTTGAAGAAAAAAAGAGCCTTATCTCAGGTGAGAGCCAGGGCCACTGGCCCCCTTGTTCAAAGATTTGATCAAGTGATCATGTTTTTGTCCAAAAGTGATTTACTTTCAAATGTATGAAAGAGTTATAAAGACAAACATTCAGACCGATTTGCAGGTTGATCAGGCAAGAAATGTAGCTTAACCCTTTCCTGTTCAATCCCTGTGATTTTATACTTGAGAAAACATTGTGGGAAAAGAAGAAATTGCTTGTAACAAGCAATTTCTTCTTTTCTCACAATATTTTCTACCCTTGAGGTTGGTTACTTTTCAAATAGCACTCATTTTTAGTTGTCGTCTGCAACTTCTTTAAAATTGGACCAGTCTTAAGTTTTGAAAATAGGAAAGAGTTAAATGTTCATAGGACTTTTTGTCATGGGGTCTCAGACTTGATTCATGTTGCAGTGAATACCCTATCTGTCTTCCACCAATAGTTTGATAATCATAAACCTGAAAGGTATGTGCAGTTGGTGTGACTGATAAAATTTATAAGTGGTATTAACCCTGTCCTGTTTATCAAAATTTTAGACTGGTCCAAAATCAAAGCTTTTGCAGACTAAAATTTATAGAGGATTTAATGTGAAAAAATACCATTCGAATGGGAAGAAAATATCATGGAAAAAGAAGAAATTGCTTGTTGAAAGGGATTTCTTCTTTTTCCATGATATTTTCCCAAGTATAGAATCACAGGGACGTAAAAAAAAGTGATTGTCCGAGAAAGGGTTAAACCCCATTCAATCAATTGTTTGGCCTGAAAATTAGTCAGACTGTTTGTCTAGATAGTTAACTCAGGTGAGCAATATGGGGCCATGATAGCTCTTTTGTATTAATTTCAGACCTAATATGTTGTCTACAATATTTTCTAATTTTGACCAGTCAAATATTCTGTTGTCTAGTAACGGGTGAAATACCAAGTAGGTTGATATTTCAACTTTCAGACAAATTTAATAGAAGACATCAACTTTTGATGAAATTCTTTAACCCTTTCCTGGACAAACCCGAGATTTTACGTCACTGTGATTTTATACTTGAGAAAACATTGTGGAAAAAGGAGAAATTGCTTGTAACAAGCAATTTCTCCTTTTCCCACAATATTTTCTACCACAGAGGATGGTCAGATTTCACATTGCATGCATTTTTCATTGTCGTCTGCAACCTCTTTCAAGTTGGACTAGTCTAAAATTTTCGTAAAACAGAAAAGGGTTAAGGATATTTAAAGACATTTTTAAATGGAACACATGAAAAACATTTATTTTTTTCAGACGAATTTAATGGAGCATATGAAGAATAGTATGCCTCGAGATTTCCGTATCAACATTGCGGTCATAGCAGAGAAGCTTGATAACGAGGATTCAGATGCACTGAGTAGCGATAATGAAGGCAATGAAACAACCAATCAGAATGAGACAAATCCTAACATAGAAAATGTATGTTATATAACTATTTACCAGACATCATTATTGAACTTTGTCATGAAGTCCAAAAATTGATTGACCTTTTCAATCAAACAATTAGACTAAAAGTAGAATGTTGAATTCTAACAGTTTTGTTAACCCTTTCCTACACAATCACACTCACGGCCTTGAGAACAAAGCTTTAGAAAACATTGTGTATATTGAAGAAATTGCCTGTTAACTGAAATACTGTCAAATCAAAGGGCTGAAAGCACTGATAGAACTATTTATTAAAAAATCAATATTTTTTTAGAAATCAACTTCATAAACAATCCTGGTAGGGAAAGTACAAGCAGGAAATGTAGACTAAGATCAGCCTGCACATAAGTGCAGTCTGATCTTAGTCTACACCTCCTGCCCTAACCGGAATATTCCGGGTTCAGCACGACAAGTGTTAACTCTTTCCCACACAGTGAAATTTTAGACTATCCAAATTGAAAGAAGTTGCATACGACAATTTCAAGTTGATGAAATTTTAGATTTTTTCAATTTTTCAGAGAGAAAACATTGTGTAAAATGAAGAAATTGCTTGTTACAAGCAATTTCTTCATTTTATACAATGGTTTCCCAAATGTTTTTCTCAAGGCGCGTTCAAAAGCATCACTGTGTGGGAATGGGTTAAGGCTTTTTCATTTTTCTAACCATGTTTTCTGTGATGATATTTCTTCAGGATGTCAAAATGGTGGCACTGTGTGGTAATTGGGTAATATACTGTATGGCTGTCGAGCCTGCTCAATGTCTGCCCTTTACTTACATGAATTTGTTAAAAATGTCACACTCAAGCTCAATGGACCTATTGTGGCTGTATCAAATAATCAGTGGACTAAGGAAATCTTTCATTTAGGCTGGAAGCTAACTTTGTACTCAGACATTGGCCGTCATTTATGTGTTACATTTTTGTCATTTTGGTGACTTAAATGTCGTAACTACAGCTTGAATAAGCTGTAGTTACTACATTTAGGTTGCAACCTTACCATTTTGTATTTTGTTACATGCTACTGGCCATAAATCTTGCAAAATAAAGCCATGAAATATCAAAGAGGAACTTCCTGTCAGAGTCAATGTGAGGGACCAAAGGATTGAGTTGGCGAGACCAGTGATTGGTCAATTTGAGGATGTTGCAATTTGACTTTTGGAAATTGGTGGTCATTCATTTTGGATACAGGGGTTTTTTTCCTAGAAATTGGGAAGAGGCCTTAGCCTGTTTGTTTTCAGAAATTATTGCGCAGTTTTCGGAAGAATTGGGAAACATAAGTTTAATAAAAGAGAGTAATAAAAGTAAGATTCATTCATCATTTTAAACATTCAATGATAAGTAACTATATCTAAGGGTCTTATCAGTAATACAATGAATAGAAATATTAAACAAAACAAATTTTGAAGAAAACAAATCCATATAATGCAAAAATAAGCTGTAATTTTGGGAAATTTCTCTGCCACAAGTGGGAAAAAAAGAGCCTTTTTTGAATTGGGAAGTAGCCTTCTATAGGCCCCTGTTAAAGAAAGAAAAAAACCCTGGGATAGGAAACCTTTCAAATTAGAAAGGAGGACAACTTCTAGTTTTTAGCTCACCTGAGCACAAAGTGCGAGGTGAGCTATTGTGATCGATCGTTGTCCGTCGTCCGTCCGTCCGTCTGTCCGTCCGTCCGTCCACAATTTCTTTAAAAATCTTCTCCTCCTAAACCAGAAGGCCAATCAAGCTGAAACTTTGCAGGGATGTTCCTTGGGTGAAGTTCTACAAAAGTTGTTAAAAGAATTTAATTCTGTCAAAAACTCTGGTTGCTGCGGCATGTGAAAATGGGAATCTTTATTAAATCTGTAAAAATCTTTAAAAATCTTCTCCTCCTAAACCCGAAGGCCAATCAAGCTGAAACTTTGCAGGGATGTTCCTTGGGTGAAGTTCTACAAAAGTTGTTAAAAGAATTTAATTCCGTCAAAAACTCTGGTTGCCGCGGCATGTGAAAATGGGAATCTTAAGTAAATCTGTTAAAATCTTTAAAAATCTTCTCCTCCTAAACCAGTAGGCCAATCAAGCTGAAACTTTGCAGAGATGTTCCTTGGGTGAAGTTCTACAAAAGTTGTTAAAAGAATTTAATTCTGTCAAAAACTCTGGTTGCCGCGGCATGTGAAAATGGGAATCTTTAGTAAATCTGTAAAAATATTTATAAATCTTCTCCTCCTAAACCAGTAGGCCAATCAAGCTGAAACTTTGCAGGGATGTTCCTTGGGTGAAGTTCTACAAAAGTTGTTGAAAGAATTTAATTCCGTGAAAAACTCTTGTAACCGTGGCATATGAAAATGGGAAATTTTAGAAAATCTATGTTGTCTTTTTTCTCACAGACTACAAGGCCAAAGGCATTTATATTTTATATAGAGCTTAATCATATGGTTCTCTACCAAGTTTTTAAATATTTAATCTCTGGGGTCTGAAATGGCCCCACCCTTGAGGTCCGAAGTTTGGAAAAATGCTCACTTAAAGCAATTTCAAAAGACTTCTCCTCTTAAACTATAAGGTCTAGGATATTCATATTTGGTATGTAGCATAACTAGATGGTTTTGTACTATATCACTAAAAGTTGTCTTCCTCAGGTCAGAAACGGCCCTGCACTAGGGGTCAAAAAGTGGGAAAAACGCAAAATTTGAATATGTTAAAAAAAAAAATTCTTCATTTTAAGGAGGAGGGCATTTATATTTTGAGTGTAGCATAGCCTGGCTGTTATCTATCAGTTTTGATCAAATTATGCCTGCAGGTTAATAAACACCCCTTCCCTGGGTGTCCAAAGTTTGTAAAAAAAACCATTAGACCATGTTCAATAGTCTTTTCCTCCCAATCTACAAAGTCTAAAGCATTCATATTTTGTATATAGCATATCCAGATGGTTCTCTACCGTGATAGCTAAAATGTTAGCCCTGGGATAAAACATGGCACTGCCCCAGAGGTCAAAAATTTTTGAAAGCGCTCAATTAGAGCAACATCAAAAGTCTTCTCCTTCTGAAATATAAGTTGAAGGGCATACATTATAGGGATGAGTGTATTTTTCACTGCGTTTATTGGAGTATAAAGTGCAATTGCCTTAGCCCATGGCAAATAACGCCCGTAGGGCGTTATGTTTAAGCCATGGGCTAAGGCAATTGCACTTTATACTCCAATAAACGCAGTGAAAAATACACTCAGCCCATATAATTGCAATACGTCTATTTTCAAATCCGAAACGGATAGAGAGATGAAAATAAAAACAAATAAACGAACTGTGGGCGGAGTTACTTTTCTTTGACAGGCGTATGGATACATTGACACAGTTTATCGCTCGAGTCGTTGTAATGGCGGACATTTTATTTCGTCGCTTGGGTTTTTTGAAATGGAAATTCGAACATTCGTTGGATTTATTTGGAATTATTATGAGGAAATACTTACTTTAAACTCTGTAAATTATGATATCTGGGTCGATAACAGTTAGAATTATGAATAGATGCTTTGTAATAGACAAGAAATATAAACCTACCACATGGACACGATGCATGCTGATGTGGCGATGCCGATTCGACATCTCGGATTTACGGCTAATAAATGTGAGTTTTTCGAAATCTTCATGTTTAAAACGAACATTATAATTGTTATAAGGACACTATTTGTTTATCTATTTATTGAAAATTCATGGAAGTATAAAGGAATTCGAGGAAATCGAAATTCAAAAGGTGATGACTATAAATAGTAACAAAACAAGTTTGGTATTTCTTGGAAGTGAATTCCCAATATCGGAAATCCCTGACCTTGTTTGTTTCTATTTTTGTCGAAAATAGTGCTGCCTTTTATCGAGGTATAAAGTGCAATTGATTTGATCACGTGATACGATTTGGGCCAATGAAAATACTCTATTTTGAAGTATTGCAATTATATTTGATATAATGTAGCATGACTAAATAATTTTGTACTATGTTAGAGAAAAATATGCTCTTTAGATAAAAAATGTCTCTGCTCCTGGGGTCGAAAATTGCCTAAATTGCAGTGAAAGAATTCTTCTTAAATATAGGCTCTAGAGCATTTACATTAAAAACAAAGGATAACATTATTGTTATCTACCATATCCTTTTGATAAACATGGCCCTTCCCAAGGCATCCAAAGTTATGAAAAACACTTAATAAGAGCATGTTGAAATATCTTCTACTCCTCATGTATAAGTTGTAATGCATTCGTATTTTGATGTATAGTACATCCAGATTGTTCTCTACCAAGGTTGCTAAAATTACACCCATTGAAGTTGCAGACAGTAACTAGAGTTTGATTGAAATCTAAATACAAAGATTTTCAGGTAGAAAACACTGTGAGAAATGGATAAATTGCTTGTCACTCCCTTTCTCACTATGTATTTTTCAAACCTATTTTCCCTGTGGGTGACAAATTCTGGGATAGTTTGGTAATGGATTAAACTATAAAGCCAAAGGCATTCATTATTATTGTAAAACATTATTCGATTGTTTTGTACAAAGCCCAAAATCTTATATATCTTTTATAAGTTGTGTCTTTTTTTATACTAAAAAGTACTGTAATTTGGAGATGCCTCAGGTGAGCGATTTAGGACCATCATGGTCCTCTTGTTTAGGGGATAAATAGATCTTGAACTTAAAGGCCATGTAAAGGAGGACAACTTAATGTTTTTTAGGGGATAAATAGATCTTGAACTTAAAGGCCATGTAGAGTTTTTGATGAATTTAAAAAATGTATTTTAATGCCAGAACATAAAGGAACAGGGTAATATTGGTAGTTTTAAGAGAAAACCTCAGGTATTTTTACGACAGGGTCATTGTATGTGTCATTGTCATCCAATAACTTTGACATTTTCGTTATATATTCACCTGAAACTATGTAACAAGGGGAATAACTCTAAATGCATTTTTTAACAAATTTAACCCCTTTGTTGCATAAGAAATTTTACTCACCATCAAGTTTTTTAAATGCCCAGTATCAGCATCGTCATACGGTGGTCTTGTTCAGCTTTCTGTCTGTCTGTCTTTCTGGTAACAAAACATAATTCTTCTTTAACGTCAACAGTGCTTTCTTTAGGGCCAGGGTCATATTGCAGTTAGTAGCACAACAGACTCCCCCCATTCCAACTCAATCCCTCCTTTTTACGCCCCTCGAGAATAAAGCTTTGGAAAACATTGTGGAAAATGAAGAAATTGCTTGTATCAAGCAATTTCTTCATTATCCACAATGTTTTCTATCCAAAAAGATGAAAAAATTCAAAATTCCATCAACTTGAAATTGTCGTCTGCAGCTTCTTTCAATTTGGACCAGTCTAATATTTTGCTGTGTTGGAATGGGTTAGTAGCACAACAGACTCTTAATCATGAGGGTTCAGGGACAGTTGTCTCCCATGAATGGCTAGATAATCATAGATCTAAGTGGGATAAGCAGCTTGGGGATTGGAAAGGATGTGGTGGTAGTACTGGTGTGAGAAATACCAGAAATCCATGGTTAGATCACCCCATTATGACTGAAATACTATTAAAAGTGGCATTGAACCCCATTCAAACACCAAAAAACTCTTTATGTAATTATCTATCTTGAGCTCAACTTAATTACAAAAGATAACATTTTAGATTGGTTCAAGTTGAAAGAAAATGCAGACGACAATTTAAAGTTTATGAAATTTTAAATTTTTCAACTTTTACACACTTGTTTCCCAAAAGTTTTTCAAAGAGGTCATTGTCTTTGAGTGGTTTAAAGGCGTCTGCAGTGCTATTGAAACAAAGATTTCCTTTAAGAGAAAATTGTTATAAGTAATTCCTCCTTTTCCCACAAAGTTTTCCAAAATCTCACTTCTGCAAACAATTTTTCACACTATAATGCTTTCTGACTCCCAAAGAAGTACAGTCATAGAAAACAGTGGGAAAAGGAGAAGTTGCTTCGAAAAAGCAATTTCTCCTTTTCATGTTTTCTTCCCAATTTGACCTTGTTTTTGTGCTGCAGGGAGGGGAAGTTGTTTTACTTTGAAATCTTTACACCTCTTCTCCCAATTTCAACCTAACGTGGCCTTAATCTTCCTTGGGTGACCCTTCTTAGCACTTGTTTGTGAAATTTTGATTGACCCCCAAAAGCCAAGCACCAATGGGCAAAAGACAAGTGGTATGCGCAAGTGAGATTGGCAACTAGTAAGAAACAACAACTGATCTCCTGTGTTAAACACACAGGCCAACTTTAAAGATTATAATTACCTTCTTTTTGTCAAGCCTACTTGTAGTGAGAAAGACAAAGTTGTCACTATGATAAGTCGGTGTGTGTACCTTAGTCCATATTTGTGAGGACCATTTTTGGTTGCTAATAGTCACAATTAATCTTTATGGTGAGTCTATGTGCCATTTGAAAGAAATTTTCAGATAACCTCAATATCACAGCTCAAGGTCAAACATGCCTTTATTCTTTCAAGTTTTTTTCTTTTTTTTTTCAATCATCATAAATTAGTCAGGGGAGCAATCTAGGGCATTCTTGCACTCTTATTATCCCCCGCCGTTTGAGCGAAGGGGATATAGTAATGGTCTCATTCCGTCCTTCTGTCATTCCGTCCTTCCGTCACTAAACTTGTCAGGAGCATATCTCTGAAAGTGTAATTGCTATCAACTTGAAACTTCATAGGTCGATAATTCTCATTGAAGAGAAGTGCAGTGCACAAGAACCACAACTCTTACTTGCACAATTTTGGAGTTATTGCCCTTTGTTGTTTTAAAGACTTAGATTTTGTCCGGGGCATATCTCTGAAAGTATAATAGCTATCAACTTGAAACTTCATAGGTGGATAGATCTCGTTGAGGTGAAGTCCAGTGCACAAGAACCACAACTCTTGCTTGCATAATTTTTGAGTTATTGCCCTTTGTTGTTTTAAAGGCTTAGATTTTGTCCTGAGCATATCTCTGAAAGTATGATAGCTATTATCGAACTCATTGAGAAGAAATGGAGTGCACAGCAAGCCTAAATCTAACTGGCTTAAGTTTACTATCAAGCTTTTACGGCGGGGGATGGCCATGTCAGACATGGCTCTTGTAAAATTTAAAGCAATTAAGAGCATCATCTTCAACTTCTTTAAATTTGGACCCATTCTTAACCCATTCCCACACAATGAAATTTTAGACCAGTCTAAATTCAAAGAAGTTGCAGATGAAAATTTAAAGTTGATGAAATCTTTAAAACCTTTGCGTTTTGGGGTAGAAAACATTGTGAATAATGAAGAAATTGCTTGTGACAAGCAATTTCTTCATTTTCAACAATGTTTTCCAAAGCTTTCATATTGAGGTTAGTTTAAAAACGTCACTGTGTTGGAATGGGTTAAGTATATCTTCTTCTTCTTCTTCAGCATTCTGTGGAAGATGATTCTGACGGTGAAAATGAAGAAAATCAACAACCAGAGGAAAATGACACATCATCGCCTGAACCACCCACAAAAAAGTCAAAAATGTCAGCTCAGAATAGACTCAAGGCTAAAAATAAATGATTCATACATCATTAATTTTATGATATTATCAAAATTAGCAGCATATACAGATTGTCTAGAAACTGTGGCCTACTATCATAAACCATGCAAAGTTAATTAGCTTTTCTTAGCACCAAGAGGTCAACATCTTGGATTTGTATTTGTCCTCTATGTATGTATCTATTTCTTCCTGAACCCATTCACACACAATAAAATTCTTAGACTGATCCAAATTGAATGGAGTTGCAGATGACAATTTAAAGTTAATAAAATTTTACAACTTTCTGGATAGAAATTATTGTTAAAAATGAAGAATTTTCTTTATACAAGCAATTTCTTCATTTTACACAATGTTTTCCCAATTTTTTACTTCAGGGGCATCCAGATGCGTCACTTTGTAGGTCTGTGTTAAAAAAAAAAGGCTTGGCTAATGAAGGCAGGATGTGAAGGATTATTATCCATTCCCAAATGCCAAAATTTTAGACTGGTCAAAATCTGAAGAAATTGCATGCAACAAAACAAAGTTAGTATAAATTGATAAGAATGTGTCATGTGAGGTAGAAAATGTTGTGATAAAATAATAAATTGCTTGTTACAAGCAATCTCTTCTTTTCCCACAATGTTTTCTTCTTTCCCACAATGTTTTCTAAACTATGATATCACAGAAACATAAAATCAGGGATTGTATGGGACTTGGTTAGATAAGATTTGGTCAACCATTGACATAAAACTTGGAGAAGAGCATAGCAGCTGCACACTGATTGGTCAATAGATTTGAGTAGGTGTAGCGGTAACTTGTCCATATTTTGTCAGGACTTGTCAAGCACAACATTTATTTAAACTTAAGGTTTGAGTAAATTTTCAATTGAGTAAGGCCTGAGATTATAAAACTGTTTTCTTACTCAATTGAAAATTTACTCAAACCTTAAGTTTAAATAAATGTTGTGCTTCAAAGATAACTGTAGATTTGGAGTTATACATTATAAAATGATATTATTGTCTTTCATATTCACGCGCTTTCAGTACAACTCAACCAAATATACATCTTTAATTTCAAATCAAATTTACACTAATTTCTCAATTGAGTACAAAAAAGTTTCATAATCTTGGGCCCTGATGTTACATTTAGAAAGGGAAATCCCGTAAAACCCATTTTATCAGCTAGTGGTTGAAATTTTGGAGAAATAAGTACTTTTTATCCCTGCCGTTTCGGCGAAGGGGATATAGTAATGGTCCTCGTCCATCATTCTGTCCTTCCGTCACTAAACTTGTCCAGAGCATATCTCTGAAAGTATAATAGCTATCAACTTGAAACTTCATAGGTGGATACATCTCATTGAAGAGAAGTGCAGTGCACAAGAACCACAACTCTTGCTTGCATAATTTTGGAGTTATTGCCCTTTGTTGTTAGACTAAGATTTTGTCCAGGGCTAATCTCTGAAAGTATAATTGCTATCAACTTGAAAGTTCACAGGTGGATACATCTCATTGAGGAGAAGTGCAGTGCACAAGAACAACAACTCTTGCTTGCATAATTTTGGAGTTATTGCCCTTTGTTGTTTTGAACACTTACACTTTGTCTGGGGCTAATCTCTAAAAGTATAATTGCTATCAATTTGAAACTTCATAGGTGGATACATCTCAATGAGGAGAAGTGCAGTGCACAAGAACCACAACTCTTGCTTGCATAATTTTGGAGTTATTGCCCTTTGTTCTTTTAAACATTTACATTTTGTCAGGGTTATATCTCTGAAAGTATAATAGCTATTAAGTTGAAACTTCATAGGTGAATAGATCTTGTTGAGGAGAAGTGCAGTGCACAAGAACCACAACTCTTGCTTGCATAGTTTTGGAGTTATTGCCTTTGTTTTAAAGACTTAGATTTTGTCCTGAGCATATCTTTGAAAGTATAATAGCTATTATTGAACTGAAGAAATGTAGTGCACAAGAAGCCTAAATCTAACTGGCTTCAGTTTACTATCAAGCTTTTACGGTGGGGGTTGGCAATGTCCGACATGGCTCTTTTGTGATGATATTTGAGGAAGGACTTACTAGCCCTGTTTTCTAATCCTTTGTTTTGTAAAAGGATATCATTTTGTGATTGTGTAAAAAAAAGGATAAATAAACAAAGAAGAGAATGCATAGAACTTAATTCACCGATGAAATTTCAATGCTTTGTTTAAAGATAATGTTGGTGAGAAAGCACTGCCCCCTCTCCTAGCATGCATATGCACATTCTGCCTTCAAGTACAACGTCATAAGTAAATGTTGGCCAAGGTTTTGATATATATGTTTTAATTTGTCATTTCATGATTTATTATTAGCTCGGCTGTTTTCGGAGAAAACCTAAGGTATTGTCATCACCTGGGCGTCGTGTGCGTTGGCGTTAGCGTAACAAACTTTAACCTTGGTCATATCTCTGTTGTTATTGAAGATATAGTCATGAAACATGGCATATCTATTGATCACCATAAGAGCTATTTAGACTATCAAGGGGAATAACTCTAAAAGCATTTTTGTAAGAGTTGTGCCCCTTTTTTGACTTGAATTTTTTGCATTATCCAGCACCTGCAGCCGAGCGCTGCACCGTGGGCAGTTCTCTTGTTAGAATATTTAAATGCCTATTATCGCTTGTTTGACATACATATATGCCTGTTTCTTGGTTTGTATTACAACAAAAAAATTGACAATACTGTTGAATGGGTCATAAAAAGCCAAAGAAAAAAAATAACAGTTACTCACCCATGAATCTCAAACAAGAAAACCACTAAATCACCATTTATCTATGCCATAATATTCTCATGAAAATATTTATCCTCAAATCTGCAAAGATTGACCAAGATTGCAACATTTTCTGAGATGTAGCTATGATTTATTTGATTTTCATATATGTAAATATACTTATAAATAGAATAATGTGTCTTTACAGTAACCAATTGTTGATTCTGTCAATTGTAATAATGGCAACAATAAGGGTGGGGCAAAGTCACATTTTAACCCATTACAACACAATCTTACCTTTGGACGCCTCCCAAGAAAAAGAGCTTTCAAAAACATTGTGGAAAATGAAGAAATTGTTTGTTACTAGCATCATTACCTGAAACTGACATTTTGTGTTATCTCTGGTATTACTAAACACATACACTTTAACCTATGACCACAAGTTAAAATTTTAGACTGGTCCAAATTGAAAGAAGCTGCAGACAACAATTTCAAATCAATAAAATTTTAAATTCTTACATCTTATAGGATAGTAAACATTGTGGATAATGCAGAAATTGCTCGATACAAGCAATTTCTTCATTTTCCACAATGTTTCCCAAAGCTTCATGCTTCATGAGCATTAAAAGGAGGGATTGTATGGGAAAGGGTTAACTTGGAAGATGTGTTCATTATCAAAAGAGTAATCTATACCATTTAGGGGAATAAGTCTGAATGCATTTTTGAATGAATGATGTCCCTTTTAAGGTCACCTGACCAAATGGTCATGGTGACCTATTGCAATCATCGTTTGTCCGTCCGTCGTCCGTCGTGCGTCGTCCGTTAACTTTTGAACATTTTCATCTTCTTCTCAAGAACTACTGGGCGGATTTCAACCAAACTTGGTAGAAAGCATCATTGGGGGATACCAATTCAAGTTTGTGAAAATAGGGGATCTGGGGGTCATAGGGGCCCCAATTGGGGGCAAAAAGGGGTAATTTTTGGTACTTCTTTAAAAATCTTCTTCTAATAAACCATTAATGCCAGAGCTTGAATATTTTGCGTGCATGACAACTAGGACAGGTATATTATAAATTGTGAAATTCATGTCCCTGGGGTCATGTATGGGGCCACACCCAGAGGTCAAAGTTCATCATGTTAAAAAATTCACATTTTCATCTTCTTCTGATGAAGTACAAAGCCAATTTCAAACAAACTTAGTCAAAAGCATCATTTGGTAATGGTTATTTGGATTTGTGAAAATAAAAAGTCTGGGGGGTCAGGGGGCCCTAAAATGGGGCCCAAAAGGGGGTCATTTTTGGTAACTTTTGAACATTTTCATTTTCTTCTCAAGAACTACTGGGCGGATTTCAACCAAACTTGGTAGAAAGCATCATTGGGGTTTGCCAATTCAAGTTTGTGAAAATAGGGGTTTCTGGGGGTCAAAGGGGCCCAAATAGGGGGCAAAAAGGGGTAATTTTTGGTACTTCTTTAAAAATCTTCTTCTAATATACCGTTAATGCCAAAGCTTAAATATTCTGTGTGCATGACAACTAGGACAGGTATATTATAAATTGTGAAATTCATGTCCCTGGGGTCATGTATGGGGCCACACCCAGAGGTCAAAGTTCATCATGTTAAAAAATTCACATTTTCATCTTCTTCTGATAAAGTACTAAGCCAATTTCAAACTAACTTGGTGAAAAGCATCATTGGGTACTGATTATACAGATTTGTGAAAATTAAAAGGCTGGAGGTCAGGGGGGCCTAAAATGGGGACCAAAAGGGGGTCATTTTTGGTAACTTTTAAACATTTTCATCTTCTTCTCAAGAACTACTGAGGGGATTTTGTACCAAACTTGGTCGGGAGCATCATTTGGGGATGCCAATTCCAGTTTGTGAAAAGAGGTTGGGGGGGGGGGGGGGCTTGGGGTAAAAGGGGCCCCAGTTAGGGGCAGAAAGGGGTAAATTTTTGTACTTCTTAAAAAATCTTTTTCTAATAAACCCTAAATCACTTGTCTTGATGCTCTTTTACTCAGGTGACCGTTAAGGCCCACTGGGCCTCTTGTTAAGTTAGAAATATTACCCCGTTATCAAGCACTGTCATAGCCGAGCATTGGCATCTGTTTATTTTTCTTTCTTTAGTAAAAAAGTAATATAGAAATAAATAAGTTTGCTAATTGAAAAATTTGTATCCATGAATATTAATGACCCTGTATTGTACCTGTTTTCAAGAATTTTGATATTACAGTACAGAACATCATTAATTTGACAATCTGATTGTAACTGGATTGAATGCTATACGGTATGATTGTGATTGAACCTGTCTGTCCGAAATTTGTCCGGACAATTACTCCTACATTTATGTATGGATTTCAAAATAACTTGGCACAATTATTCTCCATCATGAGTAGATGTGCCAATTGAAAGCATTTATTGGATAGCTTCAAGGTCAAGGTCACAGCTCAAGGTCAAACACTAAAATTGTGCTTGTCTGGAGCATTCCTCCTACAATTATGGATGGATTTCAAAATAACTTGGCACAATTATTCTCCATCATAATGCTTATCTGGAGCATGATACCTACAAAAGTTTGCGGGCTTGACAGCAGTTGTCCTGGGACAACCATCTAGTTTAAACTAAAAAATGATAGTAAATTTATGATTCATTAGAAGTTTAAGAGCCCCAAAAATTAATCTGATAATTTCCTTTTTCAATAGAATTGCCTGTTGTACCCACAAAAACATGTGACAATTTAATTTTCCAATTTAAGTTGACTTCTTTATTATGTTTCGGTTACATTTTCACTAAACTGATCAATAATAATTTGATTTCAGTGAGATAAGAGTGCTAGTGAAATAATTTTACCCAAGTTTCAATGGTTTCTAACACCTGTCCCTTACAATCATCAATACATGACCGATCACCACATCAATCAAGCTTGGTGTTATCAATGATTGTGGTATATGTTAGGATAATCAATTATCATTTTCCATTAATCTACTTACTATTTCAATGACCTTTGAACCATGACAGAGGATTCTACAGAGTCACTGACATAAAGACTGCTAACGTCGGACGCATGTCATTGAAGAAATTGTCGTCTGTCGGAATCCTTTGACAGGATTTTTGTCGTCCCTTGCAGAAAGTCATTGTCTCAGACGACAGTACTGTCGTTTCCGAGAGCCCTGTTAACAACAGAAATTCTATTTCTGCATGTAAAAGCATGTAAAGATTTCACAGCTGCAATGTTTTAAGCTAAAGGAATTTATTTTAAGTGCAATGGATCTGGTGTAATTGTAGATCCAAGCATGTTCTTTGTCAGAAACAAGTTCCCTAGTCAAAATATCCAGAAGCATTTAAAACATTTTGGAGGAAAAGACAGAATTTCAGATGTAATTTCTTAATAAGGATAACTTAACAGACAAATCAGAGTTGGCTACAATTATACTAATTGTTAATATACAGTCCTGAAAGCATTTGAAGCCGTTCAGGTCTTTGATTATTTTTTTCTCAGATTTAACCCATTACCACTCAATGAAACATTAGACCAGTCCATATTCAAAGAAGTTGCAGTCAATGAAATTTTTCAAATCTTTGTCTTTTGGGTTAGAAAACATTGTGTTTAATGAAGAAATTGCTTGTAACTTGTCTGATTTAGGGCCATTATGGTCCTCTTGTTTCTAAACTCTTGTAGATATTGAGGTCACTACGTCTATTATTGATGGATCATTGACCAACTCCACTGAGCTCTGACAAGAAGTTCCACTTCAATATTAACCCATTCCCACTTGACAAAATTTTAGACTGGTCCAAATTGAAAGAAGATGCAGACGGCAATTTCAAGTTGATGGTAATTTTAAATTTTTTCATCTTTTTGGATAGAAAACATTGTGGATAATGAAGAAATTGCTTGATACAAGCAATTTCTTCATTTTCCACAATGTTTTCCAAAGCTTTTTTCTTGAGGGGCGTAAAAAGGAGGGTTTGAGTGGGAATGGGTTAAATCGCATTAGTTTTACACATTTTTGGCCAGTAAAATGTACAAAAAAAGTCATTTGGTTCATTGATAAACTAAAAGTTTGTAGTTAGGATATTTAAGTAATCATAAATTCTTGACATAAATGTTACTCAATGTTGGAGTTCAAAGTTCAATTTCCTTCGAAATGTATGATTTGATTTGTCCATTCTTTGTTTGACAGCCGTGATCTGTCAAGTTTGACAATGACTGGAGACAGAAATGATGCAGTGATTATTTCTTTAATGATTTCTTTTGGTTAAAAAAAGCAATAGTAACTGACAAAAGGTTGAACTTATTCCCACATAATGATGCTTTTTGATGCCCCCCCTCCTCCAAAGAAAATAGTGTTTGAAAACATTGATGAAATTAAGAAATTGCTTGTAGCAATCAATTTCTTCATTATTCATAATGTTCTCTACCCCAAATAACATTTTATCTTTAAATTTCAGCAACCAAAAATTGTTGCCTGCAACTTCTTTTAATTTGGAACACTAAAAAATTTTGTCGTCTGGTAATGTGTCAAGTATGACAATGTCTGGAGACAGACATTATACCGCAGGTATTTCTTTAGATATTTCTTTTGTTATAAAAATGCAATATTAATCAACAAAAGGTTTAACCCATTCCCACACGATAAAATTTTAGACCACTCTGGATTTAAAGAAGTTGCAGACGAGAATTTCTAGTTGATGAAATCTTTCAAACCTTTGTCTTTTGAGGTAGAAAATATTGTGGATATTGAAGAAATTGCTTGTGACAAGCAATTTCTTCATTATCCACAATGTTTCCAAAAGCTTTCATATATAGGGACGTTTAAAAGCGTCATTGAGTGGGAGTGGGTTAAGAGGAATCCCATTCTCAGAGTGATGCTTTTTCACTCAAATTTTAGAAAACATTGTGTAAAATGAAGATATTCATTGCAACAAGTAATTTCCTATTTTCCACCATGTTTTCTACCCATAAAATTTAAAAAAAAATCTAAAATACTATTAACTTTAAACTGTTGTCTGCAACTCCTTTAAATTTGGACCAATCTGAAATTTTTGCTGTCTGGTAATGGGTTAATTGTTTTGTTAAAAGCAAGGTATAAGATGAAAAGATTTGCTGTCTTTGAAATAAGCTAAATTTGCACCCTTTTCTGTCCGTTACTTGAACTAAGGTTGGTCTTATACTGACAGTTTATGACCTGATTTTGTTGAAGGACATGATTTACCTCATAATATTTCTGACCAAGATAATGAATGTTTGGCAAATGGTTCAAGTATTGACTTTTAGCAGACTGGTCATGGTTTAATTTTTGTTTTCAGATTGTTCTGTTATAAAAGTAGTCTTTCTTCATATGTACCAGATCCCGCCCGCGGCAAATATCCTTTCCGACATTTAACTCTTACCACTGGGTGGATAATTGTAAACCTATGTGGGATAGCAGCTGGAGGCTAAAGTGGTAATACATGTGTGAGAAATACCAGGAATCCATTGTTAGGTGCTCCAACCACTGTGATATGACTGATTTACTGTTAAAAGTGGTGTTAAATCCTGTTCAATCAATCACTTGCACCGTTCAATGGCAAAATGTCTACTCTTTTGAAACAATTTAAAAATCCCCACGTTCATTAAACTATTACAACACAATCCCAAAATTTTCTGCACCAAAGAAAAATAGCTATTGAAAACATTTGGAGAAAAGAAGAAATTACTTGTGACAAGCAATTTCTTTTCTCACAATGTTTTTCCATGTAATATGACCCTATTTTTTCAATTTTAACCGACTTTGTTTTTTATGTCTGCAGCCTCTTTCATATTCGATCAGTCTGAAATTTTGTTGTGTGGCAAATGGCTTAAAAGTATTAACCCATTCCAACACAAGCCCTTTTTTTTACTCCCCTCAAGAAAAAACTTTAGAAATGAAATAATTGATTTTATCAAGCAATTATTTCATTATTCACATTTTTAGGTCACCTGACCGAATGGTCATGGTGACCTATTGCAATCATCGTTTGTCCGTCGTCGTGCGTCGTCCGTTAACTTTTAAACATTTTCATCT
Organism: Fragum fragum; assembly: GCA_946902895.1. Classification (NCBI taxonomy): domain Eukaryota; kingdom Metazoa; phylum Mollusca; class Bivalvia; order Cardiida; family Cardiidae; genus Fragum; species Fragum fragum. The sequence continues at coordinate 12,063,688 of OX336374.1, forward strand.
TCTTCTCAAGAACTACTGGGCGGATTTCAACCAAACTTGGTAGAAAGCATCATTTGGGGATGCCATTTCAAGTTTGTGAAAATAGGGGTTCTGGGGGTCATAGGGGCCCAAATAGGGGCCAAAAAGGGGTAATTTTTGGTACTTCTTTAAAAATCTTCTTCTAGTAAACCGTTAATGCCAGAGCTTAAATATTTTGTGTGCATGACAACTAGGACAGGTATATTATAAATTGTGAAATTCATGCCCCTGGGGTCATGTATGGGGCCACACCCAGAGGTCAAAGTTGATCATGTTAAAAAATTCACATTTTCACCTTCTTTCAAACTAACTTGGTGAAAAGCATCATTGGATACTGATTATACAGATTTGTGAAAATTAAAAGGCTGGAGGTCAGGGGTGCCTAAAATGGGGACGAAAAGGGGGTCATTTTTGGTAACTTTTAAACATTTTCATCTTCTTCTCAAGAACTACTGAGGGGATTTCAACCAAACCTTTTTCTAATTCTTTCAAACAAAATCACTTGTCTTGGTGCTCTTTTACTCAGGTGACCGTTAAGGCCCACTGGGCCTCTTGTTTTCTTTTCATGATTTCATCAACTTAAACTTGTCACCTGCAGCTCCTTCCAATTTGGACCAGTCTAAACTTTTGTTGTGTCAAAATGGTTTAAAGGCTTTGTGACAAGGACTTATTTGGCCTTTAGAGTGTACAAAAGATGTAAACACATGAAGGACTGGGGACAAAAGTAGATCACAAAAGCTCACCTTGAAGACTCACTCAAGTCAGGTGAGTTTAAAATCAATAGAGCACCTCCCTGAATAGCAGCCAATATCAGAATTCACTTCACTACCAGTGTTGTGCCGGAATGGATTAACCCATTCCCACACAGTGATGATTTTTGAGGCCCCCCAAGAAAAGCCATGGGAAAAAACTGTGTAAAATGAAGAAATTGCTTGTAACAAGCAATTTCATCATTTTACACAGTATTTTCTATCCAGAAAGTTGAAAATCTAAAATTTCATAAACTTTAGATTTTCATCTGCAATGTCTTTCAGTTTGGACTAGCCTAATATTTTGCTGTTTGGGAATGGTTAAAGGTTTGAAACAAAGACTTATTTGGCCTTAAGAGTGCACAAAAGATTTTAACTCATGACGGACTAGAGACACAAGTAGATTTCAAAAATTATCCTTGAGCACTCACTTGAGTGAGCTTGAAATCAATGGAGCACCTCCCTGAATAGTGGTGAATATCAGAGTTCAGTTCACTACCAGTCTAAATGAATGATCTAATTGATTAATTGATTGAATTTTTTATTAATATTGGGATCCATCAATTTACAGATTGAGATCAGCCTGCATCCACACTGTCTCACCAGGCTTCACTTTATGCTCTGTAGATGCTACAGTTTAAAGTTTATTCTGGAATCAAAAAGTATCCTAAATGTACTTTAAGGAGGGTCAGGTTGCTCGCTTACTGCGCTTTATGCTCATAGGAAATAGTTGGAAATAGCTCAAAATTAAAAGGCTAAAATATATTCAAGTGACTCCTTACCCATTCCAGACTGCAGATTTTTGTCAAAATTGAAAAGAAGGTTGCAGGTGACAAATTTAAGGTTTACTGAATAAATAGGTTTAAACCTAAATCTTGAAACTTGGTCAGAATGTAAGTCTGCATGATATCTCAGTTAAGTTCAATATTAGGTCACACAGGGTTGAAAACTAGGTCACTGTAACTAAGGTCAAATCAGGAATGTCTTGATAGATACCAATTTAAGGTTTATGAAATTTTAGATCTTTTCCAATCTCTGGGAAACATTGTGGAAAATGAAGAAATTGTTTGTCTTCATTTTACACAATGTTATCCGAAATGTTTTTCTTGAGGGGCATCAAAAACCATTGTATGGGAATGGGTTTAATTTAATCTCAATATTAGCAATTTTCTACACAATCCTGTGTTTTGACATGCTTAACCCATTCCCCACAATCTCTCTTTTTTACGCCCCCTCAAGAAAAAAGCATTTGAAAACATTGTGGAAAATGAAGAAAATTGCTTGCATCAAGCAATTTTTCATTATCCACAATGTTTTTTATCAAAAAAGATGGAATCATTTAAAATTCCATTAACTTGAAAATGTCGTCTGCAGCTCCTTTCAATTTGGACTATTCTTAAATTTTGTTGTGTGGGAATGGGTTAAAATTTAGCTGAAATCACATAATAGTTTTCTCTATTTGGCTGTTATATTTAGCTTAGCTGTTTTCGGAGATACTGCTATAAGCAGGTTGTCACTGTCTGAAAACTTAGACATTTTGTAATAATTTAATTGTTAGTTTCGTCTATCAAAAACGAGCGATCTGATTGGTCGAAAAATTTAATTCATACCTCCATGAACAAAATTTTGAGCACGCAGCCATTTTGTATGTTTCCGCATAAAATAGTTCCATACAAAAAGGTATCAAAATTTTTAAAGCTTTTGTTTTTTTCGCGAGATGCTATTAAATTATAAGAAATGAAGAAAATGTTTTTTGTTTTCATGGAGGTATGAACCAAAAAAACTAATCACACAATGTATGAATCCGCTTCGCATATTCATACAGTGTGATTAGTTTTTTCGGTTCATACCTCCATGAAAACAAAAAATATTCTCTTCATCTCTTTAATAGCTCTTGTTACATGGAATATATGTGCACTCTCAAAAGAACAAAACCAACAAGGGGGGGGGGGTAATTTTAAATGCATTTTTAACAAATTATGCCCCTTTTTTAACCAAGAAGTTTTATCCACTATCAAGCATTTGAACATCTGTGCGTTGGCAATGCATGCAATACTCTTGTTCATCAAAGATACAGTTTTAAAGGTTATCTATGACATCTTTAAATTAGGATCATTCTTGAATTAGAGTAATATATTGTGCTATTGTTTACTGTTAGTTAAATAAAGGAAGGATTTATGTTTGTTTATGGTATCATTGTTGTTTCCATCCCCACTGATGTTTTGATTATTAGAGAAGCAATCTGACAACATCCTGTTAAAGGCTTTATCCTTTAACCCATTCCCACATGATCCCTCCTTTTTACACATTGGGTTAACCCATTCCCACACAATAATGCTTTTAGGAAAAAAAACTATTGGAAAACATTGGAAATTGAAGAAATTTCTTGTTACAAGCAATTTCTTCATTTTCCACAATGCTCTCTACCCAGAAAGTTGAAAAATCAAAAATTTCATAATTCTTAAATTGTCATATGCAACTTTTTATACACCCGTGGGAGACTGAACGTATTATGGGATCACCCATTGCGTCCGGTGTCAGATGTCCGGTGGTGTCCACTTCTTTGTCCAGAGCATAACTCTGTCTTCTTTAGTCCGATAAACTTGAAAGTTATATTCCTCTCATGATTACAGAGAGCAGTGCACAAGAACAGTAACTCTGTAACTCTACCTAGCTTATTTTTAGCTCACCTAAGCACGAAGTTCTCTTGAGGAGCTATTGTGATCGGTCATCATTCGGCATCCGTCTGTACACAATTTCAAAAAAGTCTTCTTCTAAACTCAGCAATGATTTTCAACCAAACTTTACAGAAATGATCCTTAGGTCATGCTCTTTCAAAAAACTTCAAAGAATTAAAATCCATGAAGAACTGGTTGCCATGGAAACGGAGTGAAAAAAACTAAAAAAATCTTCTCCTCCCAAGCTGTAAGGCCTAGAGCTTTGATATTTGGTACAATTCGTCATCTATTGACCCTCTAACCAAAATTCTTCAAAGAATAACCATATTCTGAAAATTAGCCCCTTTCTGTGCGATCCCTGATTTTACAAAGAAATAAAGAAGGAAAACTTAAAAAATCTTCTTCTCCAAAACCATAAGGCCTAGAGCTTTGATATTTGTTATACATCATCATCTATTGACCTTCTACCAAAATACTTCAAAGAATTACCATTTTCTGAAAATTAGCCCTTTTCTGGGCGATCCCTGATTTTACAAAGATCTTAAAAAATCTTCTCCCAAACCATAAGGCCTAGAGCTTCGATATTTTGTTTACATTATCATCTATTGACCGTCTACCAAAATACTTTATAGAATTACTGTATTCTGAAAATTAGCCCCTTTCTGTGCGTTCCCTGATTTTACAAAGGAATAAAGAAGGCAATCTTTAAAAATCTTCTTCTCCCAAACCATAAGGTCTAGAGCTTTGATATTTTGTACATATCATCAGCCATTGACCCTCTACCAAAATACTTCAAACAATAACTGTATTCTGAAAATTAGCCCCTTTCTGTGCAATCCCTGATTTTACAAAGGAATAAAAAAGGAAATCTTTTAAAGTCTTCTTCTCCCAAACAATTAGGCCTAGAGCTTTGAAATTTGGTACATATCATCAACTCTTGACCCTTTACCAATTTACTTTAAAGAATTACCGTATTCTGAAAATTAACCCTTTTTTGTGCAATCCCTAATTTTAGTTAGGAATAAGTAATGATTTCTATGAAAACTTTCTTCCCCTAAACCAATAGGCCTAGAGCTTGATATGTATTGATATCTATTCTTCAAAGCATTACCATATTCAGAAAATTAGTGCTATATCATGGGATCATAAATATACCTAGGATTTAAACTTAAACATCTTCTCCAAATAATTAGACAGAGGGCTGTGCTATTTTGTTTATATCATAAAGCCATGAACCATCATACTCAGGGGAGCGAGTTAGGACCATCATGGTCCTCTTGTTTGTATAAATCATCAACTTTTGACCATCTACCAAAATACTTCATAGAATAAACTGTATTCAGAAATTTAGCCCTTTTCTTTGTGATCCCTGGTTTTAAATAGAAATAAAGAAGGAAATCTTTAAAAGTCTTCTCCCAAACCATAAGGCCAAGGGCTTTAATATTTAGTGTGTAATGATACCTATTGACCCTGTACTAAAATACTTCATAGAATTACTGTATTCTGAAAATAAGCGCTTTTTTATGCAATCCCAGAAAGGAGTAATGAAGGATATCATAGAAAATGTTCTCCTTCTAAACCGTTAGGCCTAGAGCTTTGATATTTGGTATGTGACCCTCTACTGAAGTGCTTCAATGAATAACCATACTCTTGAAAATAGCTCAATATGGTTGGATCTTCACTATACTGAGGATTAAAGGAGAAAATCTTTAAAAAATCTTCTTCTCCAAATAGATTAGGTGTAGGACTTTGATATTTTGTATATTATCTCTGAAAGGATAATGGCTATGATCATGAAACCTTATAGATGGATAGATATCAGCGCGGGGAAGTGCATTGCACAAGAACTGTAAATCTACCTTGCCTATTTATTGAGTTATTCCCCTTTGTTGTTTTTCATACTTGGATTTTGTCCGGAGTATATCTCTGAAAGTAAAATAGCTATGATCATGATACTTTATGGGTTGGTAGATGTCATCAAGGGGAGGCACAATGCACAAGAACTATAACTCTTTCTTACCTTTTTTTAAGTTATTCCCCTTTGTTGTTTTTCATACTTGGATTTGACCGGAGAATATCTCTAAAGATATTATAGCTATGAACAAGAAAATTTGTGGGCGGATAGATCTCATCAAAGGAGAGTGCAGTGCACAAGAACTGTAACTCTACCTAGCTTATTTTTTGAGTTATTCACCTTTGTTTTTTTTTTTCATATTTGGATTTTGTTCGGAGCATATCTCTAAAAGTGCAATAGCTATGATAATGAAACTTAATAGGTGGATATACCTGTATATCATAAGGATGAAGTGCAGTGTACAAGAACCCTAACTCTACCTTGCCTATTTATTGAGTTATTCCCTTTGTTGTTTTTTAGCTCACCTGAGCATGTAGTGCTCAAGTGAGCTATTGTGATCCCCTTTTGTCCGGCGTCCGTACATCGTGCGATGTCCGTCAACAATTTCTTTAAACAACATCTCCTCCTAAACCACTGGGCGAATGTGAACCAAATTTGGCAGAAATGTTCCTTAGGTGGTCCCCTTCAAACATAGCTAAAAGAATTGAAATCTGTTAAAAACTCTGGTTGCCATGGCAACAAAAGTGAAATTTTAAAATAATCTTTAAAAATCTTCTCCTCTTGACCCAGAAGGTGAAGAGCCTTGATATTTTGCATGAAGCATCAGTATATTGACCTCTTTCAAAATAGCTAAAATCATGATCCTTGGGTCCCCAGGGGCGGAGCCCCAGGGGGATGGCATTTATAAATAAATAAAGAACGTTTTTTTAAACGACATCTCCTTTCAAACCACTGGGCTGATTTAAACCAAATTTGGCAGAAATGTTCCTTAGGTGGTCCCCTTCAAAAATAGCTAAAAGAATTGAAATCTGTTAAAAACTCTGGTTGCCATGGCAACAAAAGTGAAATTTAAAATAATCTTTAAAAATCTTCTTCTCCTGACCCAGAAAGCGTAGAGCCTTGATATTTTGCATGAAGCATCAGTATATTGACCTCTTTCAATATAGCTAAAATCATGATCCTTGGGTCCCCAGGGGCGGAGCCCGGGGGGAGGGGGTGTTATGTAGAAATAAAGAACAATTTTTTAAATGACATCTCCTCTCAAACCACTTGGCTGATTTAAACCAAATTTGGCAGAAATGTTCCTTATGTGGTTCCCCTTCAAAAATAGCTAAAAGAATTGAAATCTGTCAAAAACTCTGGTTACCATGGCAACAAAAGTGAAATTTTTAAAATAATCTTTAAAAATCTTCTCCTCCTGACCCAGAAGGCGTAGAGCCTTGATATTTTGCATGAAGCATCAGTATATTGACCTCTTTCAAAATAGCTAAAATCATGATCCTTGGGTCCCCAGGGGCGGAGCCCGGGGGGGGGGTATATAGAAATAAAGAACGATTTTTTAAACGACATCTCCTTTCAAACCACTGGGCTGATTTAAACCAAATTTGGCAGAAATGTTCCTTAGGTGGTCCCCGTTAAAATTAGCTAAAAGAATTGAAATCTGTTAAAAACTCTGGTTGCCATGGCAACAAAAGTGAAATTTAAAATAATCTTTAAAAATCTTCTTCTCCTGACCCAGAAGACGTAGAGCCTTGATATTTTGCATGAAGCATCAGTATATTGATCTCTTACAAAATAGCTAAAACCATGATCCTTGGGTCTCCAGCGGCGGACCCAGGGGGGGGGGGGGGTGTATAGGCATGAAGCATCAGTTCACAGACTTCTTTTTTCTGAAATTATAACCCACGGAAAAAGTTATTTCCTTCTTTCAAATCAGCACTAAAGCCTTGGAATTTGTAATTCAGACTTTTGGATCCCCAGGTTCATAGTCTTTATATGTAATTGTGGCCTACTTGTTTCATAATCCTAACCTTAACATGAAATTAGACTGTTGAAAGAACAAGAGCCTTTATCTCAGGTGAGCGCCCCAGGGCCAACAGCCCTCTTGTTCATACTTGGATTTTGTCTGGAGCATACCTCTAAAAGTGTAATAGCTATGACCATGACCTATGGGTTGATAGATATCATCAATGGGAAGTGCAGTGTACAAGAACCGAAACTCTTCTTTGCCTATTTTTGGAGTTAATCCCTTTGTTGTTTTACGTACTTAGATTTTGTCTGGAGCACATCTCTGAAAGTATAACAGCTATCATCATGAAACTTTATGGGTGGATAGATATCATCAAGGAATATATCTTTTTTCCAAATCTCTTATAGTGTAACTGCCTATCGTTTTCAAAACCTCATGAAAACAAGAAAAAACACCAGAACCATATGTTATCATTGTGAATTGTTACTCTTTCTTGAAATTTGACTTAAATCCCCAGCAGTGTTTATTGGGCATATTTTATGACAATTTGCCACATTGTTTCAATTTGAACCAGTATAAAATTTGGCATCTGGTAATGCATTAAAAGTCTTCATCCTTCTATTTCTATCAATGTGTGAAAGCATGATATATTTCACAATGATTGTATAACAAAGGTATTCAACCTTTTCTCAAACAAACCTATAGAGACCTCACAGGTTTAATCAATACTTCTGAGGAGAAACCTTACTTTCTCAAAATACCACCTTTAACAGATGACAAAATTTTAGACAGGTCTAAACTGAAAGAAGTTGCAGACAACAATTTTTAATCGATGAAATTCTAAAAATCTATGTCCTTTTTGGAAGAAAATATTTTTGTAAATGAAGTAATTGCTTATATCTAGTAATATTTCATTTTTCACAATGTTTGCAAAAGTTTTTAAGATAAAATGACAAGTTTTTTCATCGGAGGGCTGTAACAATGTAAAAATCAATAGACGGCAACTAAATTACAATATGCTCATTTCTGCTAGATACCAAATTTATCTTTAAAGTTTTAATCAAATCTTGATAAACAGAACTTCTAAGTTATTTAAAAATTGATTTGTGTATATAATAAAGACAATATGAAGTGGACACCATTATTTCATTCAAATTTTAACCATTGACGTCTGAAGGTGACCTTAACCTTGGAGGCAGAGACAAGGGGTTTGGGCAAGACTAATGGTCTCATGCTGTTGAACAATTGACCAATCGCAGCTGTCAATCAAAGACACAGTCAACCAGTCAAATCATTCATTTAGTCCGGAAATTTGTCCCATCTTTGTTAAGCATTTTGTTTGGTTTTGCAACTTAAACAATGTAACTACAGCTTATTCAAGCTGCAGTTACGCTGTTTAGGTCGCCAACCAACCATTCTACTTTTTTAGCTCCACTGGTTGAATGGGAGCGAGCTGTGTCATCGTGTTTGTGTCTGTCGTGCGTCTGTCTGTGCGTCAGTCTGTCAGTAAAGTTTTATCTTTTCCTAAGAAAGTGCTGAACAGAATTCAACCAAATTTCACAGAAATGATCCTTAGGTGACTCTTTATCAGATTCCTTCAAAGAATTTTGATTGGATGAAACATTTGGTATTTAGAGTCTTTAGGGCAAGGACTATCAAGTTTGTAAAAGAAAAAGAATATGTCGAGAAATGGCCGATGGGGGGGTACATAAGCTTACATATTGACAACTTTGAATCTCTTTTTCTACCAAACTTAAAGTTCTACAGCTCTGATATTTGGTATTTGGCATGATCTAGTTCCCGGACGTCACAAGTTTAAAATAGTTTTACATACTGAAAATTTCAAAAATCTTCTCACAAATTAGAGGGTCTAGAGCTTTTATATTTGGTATATTGGTATTCATCTGGTGGATTTCTATCAAGATTGGATAAATCATGGCCCCAGAGACAGAATTAGCCCTTTCCAAGATGTCACAAGTATAACAAAGGTTTGTTCAGTGAAAATTGTAAAAACCTTCTCCCAAACGAAAGGGGCTAGAGCTTTGATATTTGGTAGCATCATCTGGTGGACTTCTATCAAGATTGAATAAAATATGGCCCCAGGGTCATAATTAGCCCATCTCCTGACATCACAAGTTTTACAAAGGGCTTAAATAGTGAAAATTTTAAAAATCTCCCAGACAGGAGGGTCTAGAACTATGATTTGGTATACAGCATCAACTGGTAGACCTCTATAAATATTGTACAAATTATGGCCAATGGATCAAAATTAGCCAATTGCTGGACGTCACAAATTTGACATAGGCTTATATACTGAAAATATTGAAAATCTTCTATCAAACAGGAGGGCCTTTGATATTTGGTATGTAGCATCATCTGGTGGATTTCTGGATATCTGTGGCCCAAATTTTACTTATGGCTTAAATAGTGAACATTTTAAGGCTCTTCTTCTCCCAAATAGGAGGGCCTAGAGCTTTGATAATTTTTAGACAGCATCATCTGGTGGACCTCTATCAAGATTGTATAAATAATGACCCCACAGTCAGAATGAGCCTGTTCCATGATGTCACAAGTTTAACATAGGCTTGTTTAGTGAAAACTTAAAAATTCTTCTTCCCCGCAAAAAAGGCCCTGAGCTTTAATATAGCATAATCTGATGGATTTTTAACTGTTTTTAGCTCACCTGAGCACAAAGTGCAAGGTGAGCTATTGTGGACGCACGGATGACGGACAATGGCCTATCACAATAGCGAGGTGAGCTATTGTAATAGTCCGTTTTCTGTCTGTCCACAATTTCTTTAAAATCTTTTCCTCCTAAACCAGAAGGCCAATCAAACTGAAACTTTGCAGAGATGATCCTCTGGTGAAGTTCTACAAAAGTTAATAAAATTTTTAAAAGAATTTAATTCCGTCAAAAAACTCTGGTTGCCACAGCATTTGAAAATGGGAATCTTTCGTAAATATTTAAAAATCTTCTCCTCCTAAACCAGTTGGCCAATCACGCTGAAACTTTGCAGGGATGTTCCTTAGGTGAAGCTTTACAACGTTGTTAAAAGAATTTCATTCCTTGAAAAACTCGGGTTGCTGCGGCATATGAAAATGGGAAATTTCAGTAAATCTTTGTTGTTGTTTTTTTTTTAGACTACAAGGCCAAAGACATTAATATTTCATATAGAGATTAATCATATGGTTCTCTACGAAGTTTTTAAATATTTAATCTCTGGGGTCAAAAATGGCCCCGCCTCTGAGGTTTGAAGTTTGGAAATATGCTTGATTTGAACAATTTTAAAAGACACTTCATCAGTAAACTTTAAGGTCTAGGATATTCATATTTGCTATGTAGCATAACTAGATGGTTTTGTGCTATATCACTTAAAAGTGTCCAACTTGGGTCAAAAATAGCCCTGCAAAATATCAAGGCTCTATGCCTTCTGGGTCAGGAGAAGAAGATTTTTAAAGATTAATTTAAAATTTCACTTTTGTTGCCATGGCAACCAAAGATTTCAACGGATTTCAAATCTTTTAGCTATTTTCAAAGGAGACCACCGAAGGAACATTTCTGCCAAATTTGGTTCAAATTGGCCTATAAGTTTGGGAGGAGATGTTGTTTAAAGAAATAGTTGACAGACTCTAGACGAAAGGTGATCACAATAGCTCACTTGAGCACTTTGTGCTCAGATGAGCTAAAAAAAATACCCAAGGATCACTCTTGTGAAATCTGGTTGAAACCATCAACTGGTGTTTGAGAAGGCTTTCAATTTTTCACTTTGAACAATATATGGAGTTAAATGTGAACAATAAAATCCAATTTTTCATCCAATCAATTATTTTGCCAAGTATTTGAAAAAGAGTTGCACAAGGACCACTCCTCAAAACGTTTTTGAAATCAACTGATTTCTTAGCATAAAATTTATGAAGTTTTTACCACAAATGATATATGGAATTTAGCCCAACCTATTTAACCCATTACCAGACGGCTAAATTTAAGACTGGCCCAAATTGAAAGAAGTTGCAGACAATTAACAATTTAAAGTTTATGAGATTTTAGATTATTTCAACTTTCTGGGTAGAAAACAGTGTGTAAAATGAAGAAATTGCTTGTGACAAGTAATTTCTTCATTTTCCACAATGTTTTCAAAAGCTTTTTACCTTGGGGGCGTCTAAAAGTGTCACTGAGTGGGAATGATTTGGCCATGCTTTCATTCTGATTAAAATTTTTGCAAGGAATCTGAAAAAGAGACACCCAAGAATCAGTCTTCAAAATATTTTTGAAATCCATTAACTAGGAAATAAGATTTTCAAAGTTTTCACTATGAACAAAATACAGAATTTAGCCCCATCATTTTTCCCATCAATTTTTTTTAAGGGAAGCTGAATGAAAGGCATCAAAGGATTACTCAAGTAAAATCTTGTAGAAATCTCCCTTGTATTAATTCAAACAAATAATATATTTTCTGTTAGTCAGCCCGATTAGCTCAGAGCATGTGACTTTAAACCTCAAGATCATGGGTTCGAGCCCTGGGCTGACCATATCAACTAACACAACTAACTGTCTTTCGGATGAGACGTTAAACCGAGGCCCTGTGTGACGATGCTATCCACATTAAAGGACCAGGCAGAGCTCTCAGCAGTTATGTCCTAAAGAAAACATTGTGGATAATAAAGAATTGCTTGTAACAAGCAATTTCTTCATTTTTCACAATGTTTTTCCATAGTTTTCCAAAGCGTCATTGTGTGGAAATGGGTTAACCCTTTCCTGGTTTTTGAAATTTTAGACTGGTCCAAATTCAAAGAGGATGCAGACGACAATGAAAATTGGGTGCAATTCAAAATAAAACCATCCTATGTGGTAGAAAACACTGTGGGAAAAGGAGAAATTGCTTATTATAAGCAATTTCTCCTTTTTCCACAATGTTTTCTCGAGTATAAAATCACAGTGACATAAAATCCCGGGTTTATCCAGGAAAGGGTTAAAAGATAGGCTATTATTCTGTTCTCTTCTAATAAATTTATAGACAGATGTCATTTATATATAAGCTTTTGTGTAACTGACACTTATTTCTCCTAAATCTTTTTCCATTTCCAGACAGCAGAATTTAGACTGATCCAAATTGAAAGAAGTTGCAGTTGACTGTTGACAATTTAAGAGTTTATGAAATATTAATTTTTTTTATTTTCGACTTTCTTGGTAGAAAGCATTGTGTAGAATGAAGAGATTGCTTATTAACCCTTTCCTGTTCAAAAACAGGATTTTAAGTTCCTGTGATTTTATACTTGAGAAAACATTGTGGAAAAAGAAGAAATTGCTTGTAACAAGCAATTTCTCCTTTTTCCACAATGTTTTCTACCACATAGGATGGGTTCATTTCAAATAGCATCCAGTTGTCATTGTCATCTGCAACCTCATTCAATTTGAACTAGTCTAAAATTTCCAAAAACGGGAAAGGGTTAAAAGTAATTTCTTCCTGTACATAAGTTTTTCCTGACTTGTTCTTGAGGTTTTCAAGTTTCATTGTGTGGGAATGGGTTAATGCAAGTCAGAAGTCATTTCTTTTTTGTTAGTAAAACCTATTCCTTAGAGGTTTAGGAATTAATATGTTTGTCACATTGGTGTTCATTCAGCTTTCATAAATTATATTGTGATGAATATAGGTTTTGGAAGTTATTCCCCTTGTCTCAAAAGGGTCCATTTACGCACGCCCAAATCTAAATTTGTAATTGAAATGTAATTGTTGGGTTTCAGAAAAATCAGTTTGAATGTTATACTTACGTGATTTCTCAGTGTTTGTAATTTAATGTGAAATAAAAGACTTCTTTGAGTTCTTATCTGAGATCAGCATGAGCTTGTTAAATTACTAATGGTTTCTAGTCTAAGATCAAAGTACCCAAGTTCAAATAGTCATTTAGCTACGGGGATGGTCAGTGTTTACCATGTTGCCATGGAGGCATGTGCAAGTTATCATGTGACCCAAAATTAGGTATATAAAGGCAGATTTCGAACAGACAAGAGAGACCGCAACCGTTCGTCAAAGATACAAGTCACTGTAAAGGAATTAAAAGGTATAAAATATCATTTAGTCTGAGTAAGTGGAGAAACACAGAGTTCTACCAAATTATCACCATTACTGTAATGCAGAAACACTGACAGAACTAATTCTAGGCTGACATCCGGTACTATATATTTTAACCCATTCCCACTCAATACGATTGATTGAATGGGGTTTAAAGCTGCTTTAAAAACTATCTCAGTCATATCAAGGAGGCTGGAGCAATGGATTCCTGGTATTTCTCACACCTGTACTACCACTACATCTTTTCCTGTCATCCAGCTGCTATCCCACTTAGGTTTACCCATTGGTGAGGGACAAACGTCAGAAAGAATATGTGCCGCCGCTGGGGCCCTCAATATGAAAGATTTTGAAAACATTGTTGAGAATGAACAACATCAAAGCTAAATGCCTCCTGAGTCAGGAAAGGTATTTGTATTTTTTTTTTTTTTTCCTAGTTCTTGCTGTGTTTCCATAGGAACTTCTATGAAAATTACCTCTGCCCCTTAAAGTAATGTATTTAATCTGATCAAAATTCTTTGAAGGTCGATAAGTGTCTACCAAGGATCTTTCCTGTAAAATCCATCAAATGGTTTCTGAGAAGATTTTTAAAGGTTTGACCATATAAGGAATTAGCCCCACCCATTAAAGCCATATTTATATCTAATCAAATTCTGTTAAGGAATCTGATTAAGGGTCACCCAAGGATCGTTTCAGTGAAATTGTTTTAATTCCAGTCAGCACTTTCTGAGAAGGAGATTTTTTAAGTAAAAGTTTACGGACGGAAGCTGGCACAACAGACACAACACCATGACATAAGTTTCACTGACCGAATGAAGCTAAAAACATAATCTGCATACTCTATACAAATCAGGGGGCTTGACATGTTGTCCCTGGACAACCTATTCCTCACCATTGCATACAGAATTAAGGGAACAACTATGGAGCTTCATCCACGGAACATCCCTGACAAGTCTCATCAAGAATGGCCCATTGAGTTGGGCAATTAGATGATGCTAAGAGAAATTTTGAAAAACACCCACCAATAATGTATGGTATTTAAGCTATGGAAAGACATGGTTTCTTACCATGAGCTCTTTGTGCTCAGGTAGGTAAACCCATTACCAGACGACAAAATTATAGACTCATTCAAATTGAAAGGAGATGTGGAAAACAAGAGGACCATGATGGTCCTATATCGCTCCCCTGAGTATGGTGGCTCAAGCTTTATGATATAATATACAAAATATCAAAGCCCTACACCTTATAATTTTGGAGAAGAAGATTTTTGAATGATTTTCTCTTTTAATCCTAGGTAGATGAAGATCCAACCATATTGAGCTAATTTCAAGAGTAGGGTAATTCTTTGGTGCATTTAAGTAGAGAGTGATATCCTCCATTACTGGGATTGCACTGAAAAGGGTTTATTTTCAGAATACAGAAATTCTATGAAGTACTTTAGTACAGTCAATAGGAATTATTTTAGATGGCCAATGAAAAGCCAGCAAGGTAATGAATACAGTTCTAACGAACGACAAGGCAAAGCAACCTTACAATTATGATATTCTACACCTTGGGTGTAATTACGCAATCTATATAACAACTCGAGCCAAATATCTGCCATTACTATTATTATTTATTTTGGCGCAAACTGGCCATGGCTTTGAACATTAGAAATTCACAAATCGAACATCAACACCTGAGAGGCGGATGAGTCCCGGGAGCCGGTCACCCATAGCCTCATTATTGTCAATCAAATGGACTCCGCCATCCAGGACACCCGCCACTGCGGCGCGAAGCGTAGCACCGCCATTAAATGGTCGAAAGTCCTGGAAAAGTGGGCCATTTGAAAGACAAGAAAATAAGGTCCTCAAACTGAGGTGTGGACGACGGACTTCCATCTGAAGTAACTTCTCTGACCACCAAAAACCAAATAAAAATCATACCAATACTTTCAAAGCAAATGCACAAATAAAAAGCCTACTATATATATATATATATTTTTTTTTTTTGTTATGCCACTAGGTAAATATAAAATGTAACAGACTGTAGGCTTACAAAATGTTATGAATAAGGCTGTCAAAATTGCCTTATATAAGCCGAACGAGCTATCAAATATTTACGGTTATGAAATATCTGCAATAAGTTCAAAAAGGCTGCCATGGTCCTATCTCTGTTTTACATGGGGAACCCCGAGCATCTGAGGTTAGAAAGGTTTCAATTGCTTGCGCTAGTCGGTACAAAAATATTTCGTTGCCCATAAAAGACAAATGAACGCCATCTGTACAAAATAACCCCGTTTCAGATTCGACCAATTCAGGGTACTTGATATAAGCACCACCCTGCCTAAGCAATTCAGTTGCAATTCTACTGTTCAAGCGAACTCTACACTTTTGAAGGGCTTTATGAGATCTTTCGCCCCTCCAGTTCAGGCGCGGCAAAACTTATGACCATACTATCAAGGTGTCTGGCATCAACTGTTTGAGTTTACTTAAACCATCAAGAATTTCAATTCGCAATTAAGCAGCTTTAGTCCAACCTAGGTCATTACCAGATGCATGCAACACTAACATTTTGGGAGGTTCCTCATAGTAAAGTAGAGTATCAATGTGTTTAGAGACTTGGTACCACTTTAGTCCAGATTTGCCCTGCCACCAAATGCTCACTCCCTGTCGTCCAAGATCAAGATTGACTCCAGCCCCATAACGCTTTGCTTGGTAAAGGCGTGTTTAACTATTGACGAACCAACGATCCATACTCTGGAATTCTTGGCTGTAAAAGACTTAAGCAAGTATTTAGCACCTGCCATTTTATTAATTGAAAAGAAAAGATTATAAATTAACATATGACTACATTAGGTTAACACCAGACAACATCTCCCGAGTTGGAATACGTATGTATGATTTATAGGCATTAGACTCCCATCGTCCTTTTATTTTCCCTTCACACATGCCCAGACAGGCAGCGTTCGTAGCTGCCCCAATTCGAAATGAATGAGATGCATAATTAGACGCATTAGCTCCGTAAGCTTGAATAGCCCTTTTCAAACAGCATTGAATTGATAACGAGTAACTAAAGTGGCATCAAAATGAACGAAGAGCTGACCAGATACCTTTGGCCTGATCTTTAAATAAGCTTTCACTGAATGAACAGGAAATAAGAAAGAGCCTGTTGACTTCAGGGCCAAAGTAGCACCTTTACCTAGCTGGTCAGTCTTGGAATGACGGATTTTAACCTCGAGGATGGATTCATACAACTTGAATGTAATATCACTTATATCAACGGCATGTATAGCATAAGTCTTATTGTCCGCGACAAGTTCGCCAGCGCGAAATAATCCGAAAAAGGCCAATGAAAAAAGTGCCTCAAACAAAACGGTTTCAAAATGATCGAAACATACTGATGGGAGCTTCTTAATAATGCCACCTAAAAGAGGAGCAGTTATTGGTAATCTAAAATCTTTCTTTTTCGCAGATCTTGCCATTCCTGTTAACATCTTTTTAATGACAAAACTTTGTGTTACATCTGTTTCAAAAGAAATTTTACATTTAAAACCTATGCCTGAAAGATAGGATTTAACCGTGCCAGTCGAACAGCCCATTAGAGACAAGTGTGAGACAAATTTAGTCAGGTGGTGAACCTGTGGCGGCCATGTCTTCTCCAGTTCATAATTCTGTCTGAAAGCTTCAAATGCTTTTATGCCCTTGGTGTAAGCCTCCTTTGTATTAACTGCCAATGACGCATTGATTAAATCGTTGGCTCTAAGCTGAATATCAACTGTAGGAAAGATCTTGGAATTGTTGTTGGGTGACTTTCTGCTTGAGGAGCGAGATGCTGAAAGCGTAACCATTGTTTCCTTGACAGCGCGTCTGCTATCTGATTAATTTTACTACCAACATGGAGGACCTTGTATGTAATATTGAGCGACATACATTGCAACATTAGGGGCCTTATCAACTACATAACAGACCAAGAGCGGGAAGAATTTCCGTTCAAAATTGGTACCAGGGCTAAGTTGTCAGTATGGAGGATCAACCTTTTACCTCTTAGATGATTACCCCAGGCATGAAAAGCTAATACAATTGGTACAAGTTCGAGAAAGGTCAATTCTTTCATAATGCGTTTGTGTGCCCAAGACCTTGGCCACTGAAAGTAAATCCATTGGGGGTGAAAATAAGCTGCACATCCTAAGGAGACATTACCTGACGCATCTGTATAAAGTTCCAGTTCAGTGTCCTGAACCCAAGCAGATTCGGGGAAGATACAAATACCATTAAAGTTTCCTAAAAAGCATAGTATTGTACTTAAATCTTCCTTTAGAGGACATGTCAAACGGATATGGTGATAGGGCTTGGACACTTTAGACATTGCGGCATAAAATCTACTACAAAATGTCCTGAGGATTGGAATTGCTCTAGCACAAAAATTCAATGATCCAGTTAATGATTGGAGAAAGCTGAGGGTAACCTTTTTTCGACTAAGTGCCTGAATTATCAACTCCTTTAAGCAAGATATTTTTTCATTAGGAATTCTTATTTCCATCCTGATAGTGTCCAAAACTAGGCCCAAGAAAATAAGAACTTCAGTAGGACCCTCAGTTTTGTCATCAGCCAAAGGTACTCCAAGCTCAAAGCACAACTGTTGAAATACCTTCATGACACAGTGGCATTCATTAGAATCTTTAGGACCACCAAAGAGGAAGTCATCTAGATAGTGCATGATTTGTTTAGAATTAACTCTCTGGAGTAGTGCCCACTGCAAAAAGGTGGAAAATTTTTCAAATGTGGAGCAAGAAATTGCGCAGCCAAGGGGCATTGATTTATCGAAAAAATAGAAATTTTGCAACTTTATGCCTAATAATTCAAAATCCTTGGGGCTGACAGGCAATAATCCGAAGGCTGATTTAATATCCATCTTACCCAACAATGCACCCTTACCAAGAGAACAGATCATGGAAATTGCCTCATCAAAAGTGGAATACTTGACTGAACATACTGAATGATCAATAAAGTCATTTATACTTTATAGTGGGTAAGAGAGGTGTTGAATTAGTCTGAAAGATTTATCTTTTTTTAACACTAAACCAATTGGAGAAACTTGAAAATTCAAGAATGGGGGTTTTTTAAAGGGGCCAGCCAGTCCACCAAGAGAAACTTCCTTAAGAAGTAGCGACAGGGCTTCAAGTTCATTATCCCTTACAGAGATTAAATTACGCGATTCCCTACGAACCCTTGGACCAGTATATTGCAGTGAAAATCCCTCACTAAAACCACTCATGAGCTGTTTTGCAACATCAACAACAGGATAAGTTTGAAGCAATTCGACAAGGTGCTCTACATTAATAGGTGTTCTGCCTAGGCCCGTAGTAATTGCCTCTATATCTGCCACCCTGAGCAACTCGTGGGATTCTGCTTCCAAAATTCCTTGCACCTGGCTGTGCTGGTCTTCCAAAACTGGAAGATGGATTTGGGAAGCCCAATCCATTTGGTGCAAAATTCCTAAAAGTAGAGGGCCTCATAATAGTGCTACTGCATGCAATTAAAGGGTGAGCCTCTGAGCATCTTAAACAAACATGCTTGTAAACACAAGCTGATCAAATGCACCAGCCATTATTATAATCATAGCATTTACCAGGCTTACTGACTTGACTACTAGGCAGCCCTGACCCTTGAGGCCCAGAGCTAACCATGTACAAAAGCCAGAGTTCATGGTCAATAATACCCCAAGATAAATTCTTATCAATAGAATTTTTCAGTCTAAAGTTTTCGTTGTAACAGCGCCAACCTGCACCTCCATACCTGTAAGCACCTAAGCGAATCAGACTCATGTATTTTAAGATGCTCTGCAATTGGTCCGGGTAGCGTGCACAGTAAATACTAATGAAAATCATGCATGCATCAGTCCACTGCTCAACATTACTGAGCTTTTGGACAAGTGAATGCTTCTTAAAAATCATTTGCCCGCTACTAAGATCTACTTTAGTTTCTTCGTCAGCTTTTTTGGGCGAAGGCCTAAGACTGCCGAATTCTATGAATTCGTTATTCATTATCTTTTCCTTAATAGCAATAGATATATGTGCCCCTACACTGTTACTTAATGAAAAGATAAAACTCGTACCGGGAGGGTCCAAGGAAGGAGCCAAACCAGTCATATCAATGTTGCCTACAGAACCAGCGTCACATGGGGCCAATTCACCAGAGGCACAGGGAAGTGTCTGGTAATCTGCAAGAGCCATGCCGGAAGTCTGGGTACCCATTTCAGCTGCATGCATCATCTGGGATGGAGGTTGGTTGGCAGCGTGTGTGGATGCCTGTTCTGGGATGAATGACTGAGGTGCTGGTAGGACCTCCTGTCTTGATTGTTTCGAAGGACCCCCGAGGCGACTCTTACCACTTGGTCGCTTTCTAGTTGTCTTATTGCGTGTGGACATCCTAGAAAATAAAGTACTTGTACATTAATTACTAATGCTAAATTAAGTTAACATTGAAGCACAAGCAGGGAAAAAAGCAATTAAAAGAAAAATCTAAGAATTCGCAAAGGCTGTCCTACGAGTCCATGAAGTGTAATGTACACGGAACATAACAATAATTAATTTATTCAACCAATAAGTTGTTATTGTTGATTTAGAATTACTATTGCTTGACTAAAATGAGAAATGTTTTATATAAATTCTTGGCACTTTAATAAATTCTCAGTTATAGAATTTAGTTATTTATAAAATCACTAAAAGTACCAAAATGCTACTTTCGCATCAGGCCAATCACTTGAGAAAATACATTTGGTTCGAGCCACCAGCTTAAATAGATTAACCAACACATGCTGAACCCAGACTACAACAGTTTTGGCAGGAGTATAAACAAAGATCAGTCTGTACATATGTGCAGAAAGATCCAAGTCTACACCACCAGTTTGACCCTTTAAACAAGAACTGTCTATGATGCAAGTTTCCAAAGCAATTATTAACATGCAATGAGTGCAACAAGTGCTGATAGTCCTATTTATCTTAACGTAATTGTGTAAATGATGTTGTCTAGCATGACAAGGGTTAAAATGTATTGATCATATCAAAGCATGAATACATTACTGACTCAATATGTTGAGGTGACGGGGCTATAAGTAACTAACAACAACATACACCCTAATAAATTCAACAAATGTAATAATGAGAAAACATGCCTGCAATAAATAAGAGATTGAACAGGTGTAATTCCAATGAGTACTCACAACATATGGATGGTATGAAAAAGAAGAGAGTAATATGTCATCTCGTTAACTGGAGCCCAATGTTTTTTGTTTGTTTGGGGTTTTTTTTGTTTTTTTTTTTTTTGGTTGTTGTTGTTGTTCTTGTTGTTGTTGCTATGTGTGTGTGTAAATTCCTTGATGTAAATTCCATTGAGTACCCACAATGTATGGATAGGATGAATAATGACATATCAATACTACCATCTTCTTATCAGGAGCCTGGGCAGGTTTTTTTTTATTATTATTATTATTAAATTCCAAAGGGTACCCACAACATATGGATAGAATGAAAATTGTCATTTTGCTATCTGGGGCCCAGTCACTTTTTGTTTTTTTTAAATGCCAAGTGTACCCACAGCATATGGATAGGAAAAAGGATAACAGATCAACAGATCGATATTTCATCTTGTTATCTAGTTAAAAATTTGGCTTACTATAATACAGCATGACTTACCTTCAGTCTCTTAAAAATAACAATCGCTCAATTCCTGGATAGAGCGGCTACCTACAGCAAATAAACTCAAACATTTAAGAATACTAAAATTTGATCAATACACAATTAACTGAATCTGTCCAGGTCAGAAAGTTAATGTTGATAAAACCGTAGGATTAATCGTGTAAACTTTATGCAAAGTGTACCGAGAGCAAGTACGCTATAAATGGCATTGGCTGGAATAAAATGCGCTCTGGTAAACGCTAATAAAATCCATTCAATCCTGCCTTAAATCGAGATTCTGCGTAAAAACAATAAGCAAAGATAAGAGATATGAACAGGGTTTTCGTTTGACCCGAGACCTCGGGTTTTGACGCACAGAAATTAAAAAAAAGCAATTTTGACGCTTGAAAATTTGTCACTGTGCGTCATTTTGACTCTCGAAAATTATCAGCCATGCGTCAAGGGTCATCATAAGTGTGCCAAAATTGTTGGAAAATGGTCAATTGATTATAAAAAATATACACCCCATCAAGTTTAACACCAAGCTTGATAGTCAATTAGCACTTCCCAGTGATGAACATGCATCGGCGATCGTCATTGACAGGTACTTGACACCTGTGAAATTAATGATGAAACCCATTTCAAGAGTTCTAATCCTACTGAAATTTACTTATTTGCTATTTCTTTTATAAAAAGCTCACAGAATATAATCAAGAAGTAAAATGAAACCAAAGAAAATATTGCCCAAGAAATGTCATTGGTTTTCGTGCATAAAATCGGCACTTCTTTTTATAAGAAATTAAAATAATTTGATCCTCTTAGTGCTCTTAAGATTTTTCTAAAACTGATTCAAATTAATAATATGTATTAATACTAAACTTTCCCTAAAATTTAACTTATATTGAAAAGAGAATACTGTCAGATTGGAGAAATGTTTCAATCTGAGACAGAGTTTATACTAAGGCACCATTGCTGAAAAAAACATACAATCACTTTTAAGGCACCATTGCTAACAAGGATTTAAGCTTTTTTTCTAAATTGCTCGGGGGGGGGGGGAATATCGCATTTTGACTCTTGGGATTTCAATTTTGACTCTTGGAAATTTTGGCCCAAGGGTCAATGACTCTTGACTTTTGGGTACTAATGAAAACCCTGTATGAATTCATAAATTTAGAAGGGTTATTAATTTTTATCAACCCCTTCTCATAGAGCAATTTTATGGTAATTAAAATGAGCTTGAGAAACAAGCCAACTTACTTGTAATCAATCTGATGCAACAAGGACGGTGCACCGTTTTATTTACCAAACCGTTACAATATTCAAATCAGCTCGAATTCATTGCAAATACAGTAAGTGCCAGAAGGCCCCAAAAATAATCGGCTTTCGTCGATAAACGACAAATCCAATTATTAAAGCCCTTGGTCTTATGGTTAGAGAAGAAGATTTTTAAAGATTTCCTACTTTATTTCTTTGTAAAAATTCAGGTATCATAAAGAAAAGGTCTAATTTCAGAGTACGGCAATTCTATGAAGAGTTTTGGTAGATGTCAATAGATGATGATTTATACAAAATATTGAAGCTCTAGCCCTAATGGTTTGGGAGAAGAAGATTTTTAAAGATTTCCTTCTTTAACGCTTTGTAAAATTAGGGATTCCACAGAAAGGGCTAATTTTAAGAATACAGTAATTCTAAGAAGTATTTTGGTAGAGGATCAATAAATGATGATTTATACCAAATATCAAAGCTCTAGGCCTTATGGTTTGGGAGACGATTTTTTTAAGATTTCTTTCTTAAATTCTATGTTAAATCAGGGATTGCACAGAAAAGGGCTGATTTTCATAATACGGTAATTCTTTGAAAAATTTTGGTAGAGGGCCAATAGATGATGAATTATACCAAATATCAAAGCTCTTTGAAGTATTTTGAAAGAGCATGACCTGGGGATCATTTGTGAAGTTTGGTTGAAATTCCATGTTAAGTTTAGGAGTAGAAGATATTTTGTAAATGTTGACAGACTGACAGATGGATGGACAGACGGATGCAAGACGATGACCGATCACAATAGCTCACCCAGAGCACTTCTTGCTCAGGTGATGTAAAAATTTACATTTATGATATATTAGAATTTTTCTTTTAGAATTTTTCAACTTTCTGGGTAGAAAATATTATGGAAAACGAAGAAAATGCTTGTTGCAATTATTTCTTCATTTTCCCTAATTTTTTCCATCATTTTTCTTATGGGATGCCAGAAGTCTTGAGAGTGTCGAAATTGGTAAAAGAAATAATTAGTTTGAACACTCTGTAAGGTTCTGAAATTATTCCTAAAGAGTGTAAGGTTCTGCAAATATTCCTAACTACTCAGTTTCATTATAGGAAGAAAAATGTACAAGCAAGATGAAAATAAACAATTCTTCAATTTAATAATTAATCACAAAAATTACAATACAAGTAAATTTATACAATTGTGATGCACTGTAATGAGGACTAATTGATACATATATGAAAATAAAGTAAATTTGAAGATAATATGAGGGGAAAAAAATTCCCCTTTAATAGACCAAAAAAATGGACAAGTCAAAAGGAGTTTCAGACAGCAATGTAGGCATCTGTCTACCCATTCCCACACAGTGATGCTTTTAAACGTCCACTAGATAAACAATTGGGGAAACATTGTGTAAAATAAAGAAATTGCTTGTAACAAGCAATTTCTTCATTTTACACAATGTTTTTTACTAAGAAAATTGACAAAAAAATAAATTTCATAGATTGAAAATTATTGTCTGCAACTGCTTTCAATTTAATCCAGTCCATGATTTTGAGGTCTAGTAATTGTTTTGAGAAATTCTGGATACCCAATAAATTGTAGAAAAAAATGGTTGAAAGATGCTTGTTATCCATCCAACACATTTGCCCCTTTTAATGCCCCTTAAAGGAAAAAAAGCTTTGGAAAAAAATTCATCATCAGCAACGTTTTCTATCGCAAGAGATTCATAAAAATTCATCAACTTGAAATTGTCAACTGCAACTCCTTTCAACTTGGACAAGTCTATAATTTTGTCATCTGATAATGACAAGGCAGGCAGTTTCAACCAATCCCCAGTCAAAATTTTAACCTGGTCCGAAACAAAGAAGGCGCAAACAACAACCTTTTGATTCAATCTTATTTCTTTAAATTTTTTGTTGTTGAAAACATTGTAGATAAAGAAGAAATTACTCCTAACAATCAATTGTTTCATTGTCAATAATGTTTTCCAAAGCTTTTTTTGTTGGGGCAATAATTTAATTGTTAGTTTCGTGTATCAAAAACAAGCAATCTGATTGGTCGAAAAATTTAATTCATACCTCCATGAACAAAATTTTGAGGACGCAGCCATTTTATATGCTTCCGCAAAAAATAGTTCCATACAAAAAGGTATCAAAATTTGTTGAGTTGTTGCATTTTTCGCTCGATGCTATTAAATCATAAGAGATGAAGAGAATATTTTTTGTTTTCATGGAGGTATGAACCGAAAAACCTAATCACACAATGTATGAATCCGCTTCATTTCTTAATTGAACATCAGGATTGTGTTGGAAGGAGTCAATAGGATACAAATACATGTACATGTATTGGATAAGACTATTAACCCTTGTCATGCTGAACCCGGAATATTCCGGTTTGGGCAGGAGGTGTAGACTAAGATCAGACTGCACGTTTGTGCAGGCTGATCTTAGTCTACACCTCCTGCTCATACTTTTCCTTCCCGAGTTGTTTATGAGGTAGATTTCTTAAAGAAATATTGATTTTTGAACAAAAAGATATATCAGTGCTCTCAGCCCTTTGATTTGACAGCTATTCAGTAAGGTAATTTATACAGCATGACAAGGGTTAACTTATTGTTAAACATTTTGATAAACAAGAAGCCATAATTATCCTAGTCTTAACCCATCCCTTCCAAGCCCTCATTTTTCCACCCCTCAATCAAAATGTTTGGGAAAACATTCTGGAAAATGAAGAAATTTCATGTATCAAGCAATTTCTTCATTATACAGTTTTCTATCCCAAAAGACTAAAAAGCCTAAAATTCCATTAACTCGAAATTGTTGTCTGCAGCTTCTTTCAATTTGGATAAGTCTATAATTTTATTGTGAAGGAATGGATTGATAATCCTGGTCAGATAACATAGTTGGCAATCTGAACAAACTCAAGACTTTTGGCTTGTGACTGATTTGATGAAAGACATAAGGTTATTCTACCTTTATTATCAATTAGTTTTCAAAAGGAGGATCATAATTACCATGTAATGGACCCTATCTCACACAAATGTAACTATGATTTTCCAACAAGTTCAAATGTAAGAAAGGCAGACAAATACATTAGCGCACAACAAAAAATTAAACTTGTCCAAATTCAAAGAAGCAAATTTCAGGTTGATGGAATTTAAATAGAATTGAAATATTTCTTTCTCTTTCTAGATAGAAAAAAAGGAATATGAAGGTAATGCTTGTAACAAGGAAATCATTTTCAGCATTATTTTCTTGAACACTTTTTGGGGATTGTAAAAAGGGGGGGTGAGGGAATGGGTT
Organism: Fragum fragum; assembly: GCA_946902895.1. Lineage (NCBI taxonomy): Eukaryota > Metazoa > Mollusca > Bivalvia > Cardiida > Cardiidae > Fragum > Fragum fragum. Next base: position 12,089,248 of record OX336374.1, read on the forward strand.
TGGTCCTCAATATCAACATGGTGTATGTTTAACCCCTTCCTGTACAAACCAGTGAATTTACATTGCTGTGATTCTATACTTGAGAAAAAAATGTGGAAAAAGGAGATATTGCTTGTTACAGGCAATTTCTCCTTTTCCCACAATATTTTCTAACAAATAGGATGGTTTCATGTCATATTGCATCCAATTTTCATTGCCATCTACAACCTCTTTGAATTTAGACCAGCCTAAAATTTTAAAAAAAAAAACGGGAAAAGGTTAATATTCTCCCAGCCACTAAAGAAACTTTGAGACAGCAATTATGAAGAAAGTTCAAAATGAAGACTCTGATCAGATTCTGTAGATATATTGGCTTATGAGTCTGTACTTGTGCATAATTAACCCATTACCACACTTTGACACTTTATAACGCCCTCAAAAGAATACAACCATTGAGAACTTTGTGGGAAAGGGGAAATTGCTTGTAACAAGAATTTTTTCCTTTTCTCACAATGTTTTTAACCCTTTTTGACACTTATTTTCCAATAGCCAAATGTTAATGTTGTCTGCTACTTCTTTAACCCTTTCCCACACAATGACACTTTTTGACGCCCCTCAAGAAAAACGGATGGGAAAACATTCATTTCCATAATTTTTTATAAACTTTCAATTGTCATCTGTAACTCTTTTTAATTTGGACCAGTCTAAAATTTTGTGCAGGAATGGATTAGATTTGGACCAGTCTAAAATTTTGTTATATTCCAACTAATATTTACTAACTAAAATATTAAAACAATATAAACTAAAATTTTGTTGTCTGGTAACGGGTTAAATTATTGGAAATGTTTCACAAATGCTCATATATATTAGGGCATTTTGCCTCATTAATTTTGATAAAGAAATATAGCTGTGTAGAACATAGTGGGAAAAGGGATAAATGCATTTTTTTTCCTTTCTCACAAATAATTGAGCCTATGCGTGACATTTCCAACAATTTCGCATGTGCGTGACTCGCACACATTGAGCACCCTTGACAGCCATTCGGGGTGATTAGAACATTCGCTGATTTTTTAAATAGTTTTTGGGTCAGTTCTTATCTACAGAGCGCAGAGTGAAGACTCTGGTCAGACTGTGCGGATGCACAGGCTGATCTGAGTCTTTACTTGGCGCACTTGTGTAATTGTTGGAAATGTCACGCATGGGCTCAATTGTTATATTTGACACTTATTTTCAAAACAATTGCAATTTCCTTTTTTGTCTGTAACCTCTTTCTAATTTAGACAAGTCATACACTTTCATCATTTGGTAATTTGCAAGGGTCACAAACAAAGGTAATCTCTTATTCAAACTGGCAAAAATGATAATCACAGAAATATAAAATCTACATACGCCTTTACCACATATTTTTGACTGGTCCAAAATCAAAAGGGGTTACAGATTCTTATCAAAGTGAATGTAAATAGAAATTGAAACATTTAATTATATTGATGGTGAAAGCAAGACTGTATCAAATGATTACTCTAAGTATTGACAAAAAGTATAGTCTTGCACTCATCCATCTATTGAAAAATTGTTCCTGTCAGTCAGAAAAATCCATTGACCAATCAATTTATTTATTTAGACCTGAAGTGAATTCTGAACCCCAATATTTGTACTAACCCATTGCCACACAAGCAAGCTTTTTGACGTCCCAAGAAAAAAGCTTTGGGAAACATTGTGGTCAACGAAGGAATGCTTGTTACAAGCAAAAGTATCATAAGTGCCTTCTTCTATATAGGCACTTATGACAGTTGTGTGTGTGCCTGAAGCACAGATACCAAGCTACCTGGACAGTTATTCATGACATTTATAATTGATTGTCTACATGAACTTTGAGGACAATATCCATATTCAGTCTTCATGTCAGTCCTGTACTTCAAAATATTGATCCTAGATAATATTGACGCTAAACAAGTTATATCAATACTCAAAATAACCTTTGCAGCAACAACTTGCTAATTCAGACATTTCACAAAGAATATTGTATAACCCATCACATACAAAAATTCAGTATAGCTAAACCGGACAGGCACTACAGATGATAATTTGTGGTAGAAGTATTTTTGAGTATTATTCTAATTAAAACAGTTAAGTTACCAGTAAACATATGTAGATAAACAGTAGGAAATACAATTTTCCTTGTTCCAAACATGTTTACTTGATAGCATTTGTAGTGGTTGTATAGAAATGGTATCATTTTGAAGACTTAACAAGCCATACATTTTATTTGACCCATTCCCACATAATACCACTTTTAGAAGAAAGCTTTGGAAACATTGTGGAAAATAAAGAAATTGCTTCTTACAAGCAATTTCTTCTTATGTTCAGTAATTTCTATCCAAAGACAGAGATTGTATAAATTTCATCAACTGAAAATTGTTGTCGAACTTTGCTCAGTCCAACATTTTGTCATCTGGTAATTGTTTAAGCCATTCCCAGACAGTGATGCTTTATGACACCCCTCAAGAAAAGCAATTGAGAATACATTGTGTAAAATGAAGAAATTGCTTGTAACAGAAAGTTAAACAAGAGCACCACATATGGGTGCCTACGCTTGGCTGTTGGGTGCTGGATAGTGGACAAAAGGCATCTAGAGTTATTCCCCTTGATAGTATAGGTTGCTGTTTTGATAGTGAACAAGTTTGCTAAGTTTCAAACGAATGCCTTTAGTAGAACCATAGATATCACAAAATGTCAAAGTTTCGCACAACCACGGCGACGCCAAGGCTATAGCAATACCTCGGGTTTTCTCCGAAAATAGCCGAGCTAAAAACTAAAATTTCATTAATTTCAAGTTGGCGTCCACAACTCCTTTCAATTTGGACTAGTCTAAAATTTTGCTGTCTGGTAATAGGTACAACTTTCAGAGAATCCTCAATTCCCAAATGAACTAAAAAGTTTCAGGCCAAATATTTCCATGAAGGTAAGAGCACTTCATACAGATGCCAATGCACTACTGTTCAACTACTTTATAGTGGGTTTAACCTTCTCCTGCTGAATATTTATCCTCTATTTACTATATTTAAAACATTGACATAATTAGATCATTGTTATTTCCAGAGATTTTTTTCTCCTATCAACAAGAGCAGGCAGGTAGTGTAGGCTAAGATAAGACTGCACTCCTCTGCAGGCTGATCTTAGTCTGTATATCTGCCAAAGCTATTGTCAAGGTAGGAATATTCCCGGATCATCATGACAAGGGTTTAATTTCCACGTCAAGAAGGGGCATAATTTGTTTAAAAATGCATTTAAGAGTTATCCCCCTTATTGATAAAATAGATCTTTTGATAATATGAGGGGAAAAAAATTCCCCTTTAATAGACCAAAAAAATGGACAAGTCAAAAGGAGTTTCAGACAGCAATGTAGGCATCTGTCTACCCATTCCCACACAGTGATGCTTTTAAACGTCCACTAGATAAACAATTGGGGAAACATTGTGTAAAATAAAGAAATTGCTTGTAACAAGCAATTTCTTCATTTTACACAATGTTTTTTACCAAGAAAATTGACAAAAAAATAAATTTCATAGATTGAAAATTATCGTCTGCAACTGCTTTCAATTTAATCCAGTCTATGATTTTGAGGTCTAGTAATTGTTTTGAGAAATTCTGGATACCCAATAAATTGTAGAAAAAAATGGTTGAAAGATGCTTGTTATTCATCCAACACATTTGCCCCTTTTAATGCCCCCTAAAGGAAAAAAAGCTTTGGAAAAAATTTCATCGTCAGCAATGTTTTCTATCACAAGAGATTCATAAAAATTCATCAACTTGAAATTGTCAACTGCAACTCCTTTCAACTTGGACAAGTCTATAATTTTGTCATCTGGTATTGACAGGGCAGGCAGTGACAGGCAGTTTCAACCCATCCCCAGTCAAAATTTTAACCTGGTCCGAAACAAAGAAGGTGCAAACAACAACCTTTTGATTAAATCTTATTTCTTTAAGTTTTTTGTTGTTGAAAACATTGTAGATAAAGAAGAAATTACTCCTAACAATCAATTGTTTCATTGTCCATAATGTTTTCCAAAGCTTTTTTTTTGTTGGAGCATCGAACAGCAGGATTATGTTGGAAGGAGTTAATAGGATACAAATACATGTACATGTATTGGATAAGAATATTTACTTATTGTTAAACATTTTGATGATCAACAAGAAGCCATAATTATCCTAGTCTTAACCCATCCCATCCAAGCCCTCCTTTTTCCACCCCTCAAGCAAAATGTTTGGGAAAACATTCTGGAAAATGAAGAAATTTCATGTATCAAGCTATTTCTTCATTATACCGTTTTCTATCCCAAAAGACTAAAAAGCCTAAAATTCCATTAACTTGAAATTGTTGTCTGCAGCTTCTTTCAATTTGGATATGTCTATAATTTTATTGTGTGGGAATGGATTGATGACCCTGGTCAGATAATATAGTTGGCAATCTGAACAAACTCAAGACTTTTGGCTTGTGAATGATTTGATGAAGGACATAGGGTTATTCTACTTTTATTATCAATTAGTTTTCAAAAGGAGGATCATAATTACCATGTAATGGACCCTATCCCTAACAAATGTAACTGAGTTTCAAACAAGTTCAAATGTAAGAAATGCAGACATAAATACATTAGCACACAACAAAAAATTAGACTGGTCCAAATTCAAAGAAGTAAATTTCAGGTTGATAGAATTTAAATAGAATTGAAATATTTCTTTCTCTTTCTAGATAGAAAAAAAAGGAAAATGAAGGAATTGCATGTAACAAGGAAATCATTTTCGGCATTATTTTCTTGAACTCTTTTTTGGGGATTGTAAAAAAAGGGTGTGTGTGTGAGGGAATGGGTTTAGAGCCTCATTATCTACATGGTGTATGTTTAACCCCTTCCTGTACAAACCAGTGAATTTACAATGCCGTGATTTTATACTTTAGAAAACATTGTGGAAAAAGGAGAAATTGCTTGTTACAAGCAATTTCTCCTTTTCCCACAATATTTTCTACCACATAGGATGGTTTCATTTCATTTTGCATCCAATTTTCATTGCCATCTGCAACCTATTTGAATTTGGACCAGCCAAAAATTTAAAAAAAACAGGTAAGGGTAAATATTCTTCCAGCCACTAAAGAAACTTTGAGACAGCAGTTATGAAGAGAGTACACAAAGAAGACTGATCAGATTCTGTAGATACACTGGCTTATCAGAGTCTGTACTTGTGCAATGATTAACCCATTACCACACTATGACATTTTATAATGCTCTCAAAAGAATACAACCATTGAAAACTTTGTGGGAAAGGGGAAATTGCTTGAAACAAGAAATTTGTCCTTTTCTCACAATGTTTTCAACCTTTTTTGACACTTATTTTCAATTTTTTGCCAAATGTGAAATGTCGTCTGCAACTTCTTTAAATTTGGACCAGTCTAAAATTTTGATTTAATTCTAACAAATATTTACTAAAATATTAAAGAATTACCAACAAAAATTTTGTTGTCTGGTAATGGGTTAAATTTTTGGAAATGTTTAACAAAATTATGCTCATATATTTTTAGGCCTTTTGCCTCATTGATTTTGATAAAGAACTATAGCTATGTAGAACAAAGTGGGAAAAGGGGAAAAATGAAAAAAAAATTCCTACCTCACAAATATTTGTTATATTTGACACTTAATTTCAAAATAATTGCAATATCCTTTTCTATCAGTAACCTCTTTCTAATTTCGGACCAGTCTTAAATTGTCATCATTTGGTAATTTGCAAGGGCCACAAACAAAGGCAATCTCTTATTCAAACTGGCAAAAATGATAATCACAGAAATGTAAAATCTACATACCCCTTTACCACATATTTTTGACTGGTCCAAAATCAAAAGCGGTTTCAGATTTGTATCAAAGTGAATGTAAATAGAAAATGAAACATTTAATCATATTGATGGTGAAAGCAAGACTGTATCAAATGTTTACTCTTAGTATTGACAATAAGTACAATCTTGCACTCATCCTTCTATTGAAAAGTTGTTGCTGTCAATCAAAAAATCCATTGACCAATCAATTCATTTATTTAGACTTGAGGTGAATCCTGAACCCCAATATTTGTAATAACCCATTGCCACACAAGCAAGCTTTTTGACACCCCAAGATAAAAGCTTTGGAAAACATTGTGGACAACAAAGGAATTGCTTGTTACAAGCAAAAGTATCATAAGTGCCTTTTTAGGTCACCTGACCAAAGGTCAAGTTGTCCTATTGCAATCGTGTTTTGTCGTGTGTTGTGCGTCGTGCGTCAACTTTTTACATTTTCAACTTCTTAAGAACCCTTGGATGGATTTCAACAAAACTTGGCAGGAAGAGGCGCTTCAGATTTGTACACATCATGGAGTTATCTCCCCTTTGGGCTCCATAAGGGGCCAAAAAGGGTACATCTTTAAAAATTCTTCTTGTCATGAACCGGCTGTCAGATTAGGTTCACATTTGGTATTTAGAGTCTTTAGGGCAAGGACTATCTAGTTTGTACAAGAAAAAACAAGATTTGTTTGTGAAACACTATGCCCCCGAAACAGGAATTCTTTAGAAACGGGTGATTTTTATTGGGGTTTTGTTTTGGTTTTTTGGGAAAAGGGTTAAAATTTTGACCCTGACCTTGATGAAATGACCTTCCCAAGTTGCGCCTTGTTGAGACCTATCTACATACCAAATATTAGCAATGAAACTTAATCAGGGTTGAAGTTATAGGAAAATGTTTAGTTGGCAGGTTAAGTTTTGCAGACAGACAGACGGACAGACAGACAGACAGACGGACGGACACAGGTAAAACAATATGCACATGATCTATCGATGTGGGGGCATAAAAATCTGTCTAAAAATGGCCGGGGGGGGGGAGGTGTGGGGGGGGGGGGTTACATAAGCTTACATAGTGACAAATTTGAAAATCTTTTTCTATCAAAACAAAAGACCTACAGCTCTGATATTTGGTATGTGGCATCATCTACTGGACCTCTATCAATATTGTATGAATTATAATCCCAGGGTCAAAAGTAGCCCGTTCCCGGACGTCACATCATAGGCTTATAAAGTAGAAATTTCAAAATCTTCTTCTCCCAAACTAGAGGGCCTAGAGCTTTTATATTTGGTATGTAGCATCATCTGGTGGATTTCTATCAAGATCGTATAAATCATGGCCACAGAGACAGAATTAGCCTATTCCCAGACGTCACAAGTTTTACAAAGGACTTATACAGTATAGTGAAATTTTTGGAAATCTTCTTCCAAACAGGAGGGCCTAGAACTTTGATATTTGGTCTACAGCATCCTCTGGTGGACCTCTATCAAGATTGTACAAATTATTGCCTCAGGATTAAGATTAACCCATTCCCGGATGTCATGTATTTAACATAGGCTTATATAGTGAAAACTTTAAAAATCTTCTTCTCTCAAACTGATAGGCCTAGAGCTTTGATATTTGGTATGTAGCATCATCTGGTGGATTTCTATCAATATTGTATGAATTATGGCCCAAGGAACATAATTAGCCCATTCCCGGATGTTACCAATTTTACATAGGGCTTATATAGCGAAAATTTAAAACTCTTCTTCTCCCAAACAGGAGATCCTAGAGCTTAAATATTTGTATATAGCATCACCTGGTGGACCTCCATCAAGATTGTATAAATTATGGCCCCAGGGTCAGAATTAGCCTGCTCCAAGATGTCCCAAGTTTAACATAGGCTTGTTTAGTAAAAACTTTTAAAAATCTTCTTCTCCCAAACTAAAAGGCTTAGAGCTTTGATATTTAGTATGTAGCATAATCTGGTGGACTTTTGTTTTTGTGCTCTTTGGACTCAGGTGACCGAAAAGGCCCTATGGGCCTCTTGTTCTATATAGGCACTTCTAACAGTTGTGCACTGACCCCATCGATATGATTCTTTAACATTTCCATCGAATCTATGTGTGCATGCAGCCTGGACAATTATTCATGACATTTATAATTGATTGTCTATATGAACTTTGAGGACAATGACCATATTCTGTCTTCATATCAATCCTGTACTTCAAAATATTGATCCTAGATGATATTGACGCTAAACAAGTTATGTTACGCATATCAATACTCAAAATAACCTTTGCAGCAACAACTTGCTAATTCAGACATTTCACACAGAATATTGTATAACCCAGAACATACAAAAATTCAGTATAGCTGAATCGGACAGGCATTACAGATAATTTGTGGTAGAAGTATTTTTGAGTATTATTCTAATTAAAACAGTTAAGTTACCAGTAAACATATGTAGATAAACAGAAGGAAATACAATACAATTTTCCTTGTTCCAAACATGTTTACTTGATAGCATTTGAAGTGGTTGTATAGAAATGGTATCATTTTGAAGACTTAACAAGCCATACATTTTATTTGACCCATTTCCACATAATACCAATTTTAGAAGAAAGCTTTGGAAACATTGTGGAAAATAAAGAAATTGCTCCTTACAAGCATTTTGTCATCTGGTATTTGGTTAAGCTATTCCAAGACAGTAATGCTTTTTGACGCCCCTCAAGAAAAGCAATTGAGATAACATTGTGTAAAATGAAGAAATTGCTTGTAACAGATAGTTAAACAAGAGGGCCAGTGGCCCTGGCACTCACCTGAGATAAGGCTCTTTTTTTCTTCAAGGCCTATGCTAACTGGGTCGGGAGAAGACCTCCTTTAACATTTAACTAAAATCAACAAGCCCAATTTGGTTTAAATTGGCCAAATAGTTTTGAAAGGGTTGCCTTCTTTATTTCTATTTAAGCCTAATCATACTGTGGCTCTAAAATTTTATCAATTTGAAAGAGATCAATGTACTGATGCTTCATGCAAAATTCAAGATTCTTCATCATCTAAGTCAGAAGGAGATGGGTTTATTTTTTTTTTTTTTTTTCGATTTTACTGTTGTTGTCATCGCAACCAGATTTTTCAACTGATTAAATTCTTTGGTTGAAATCAGCCAAGTGGTTTGGGAGGAGATGTCGTTTTAAAAATCCTTCTTTATTTCTATATAACCCTATCCCCCCCCCCCCTCCCGGGACTCTGCCCCTGGGGGCCCAAGGTTGGTGATTTGAGCAATTCAGAAAGAGGTCAATGTACTGATGCTTCATGCAAAATATCAAGACTCTAGGCCCTCTGGGTCAGGAGGAGATAATTTTTAAAGTTTTTATTAAAATTCAAGTTTTGTTGCAATGGCAACTAGAGTTTTTAACGGATCTCAATTCTTTTAGCAATTTTTAAAGGGCATCACCCAAGGTACTTTCCTGCCAAATTTGGTTAAAATCCACCCAGCGGTTTGGGAGGAGATGTCATTTTAAGATTGTTGACACACGAGGGATGACGCACGCCGAACGCAGGACATAGGACTATCAAAATACCTCACCATGAGCACTTAGTGCTCGGAGAGCTAAAAACTAAAATTTTATAAACTTTAAGTTGGCGTCCACAACTCCTTTGAATTTGGACTAGTCTAAAATTTTGCCATCTTGTTATAGGCACAACTTTCAGAGAATCCTCAATTCCCAAATGAACTAAAACGTTTCAGGCAAAATGATTCTATGAAGATAAGAGCACTTCATATAGATGGCAATGCTCTACTGTTCAACTACTTTATAGAGGATCAACCCTTCTCCTGCTCAATATTTATCCTCTATTTACTATATTTAAAACATTGACATAATTAGATCTATGTTATTTCTGAAGATTTTTTCTCATATCAACAAGAACAGGCAGCTAGTGAAGGCTAAGATCAGACTGCACTTCTGTGCCTGCTGACTTAGTCTGTACATCTGCCAAAGCTATTGTCAAGGCAGGAATATTCCCGGATCATCATGACAAGGGTTTAATTTCCACCTCAAGAAGGGGCATAGTTTGTTGAAAAATGCATTTAAGAGTTATCCCCCTTGTTGATAAAATAGATCTTTTGATAGTGAATATATATTACAAGTTTCAAGAGAATGTGTTTGGTAATACTACAGATATTACAAAATGTCAAATTTGCAGATGCTGACCCAAAGATGACCAGGCCACAGCAATATCTTGGGTTTTCTCTGAAAACAACTATGCCAAGAGTACTGTTCAAGGAATATGGATAAAATTAAACAAAGTTAAGGGCTAATCCAAATTAAAACAAATTGTAGAAAAGGACTGTGACATTCTAAAACTGTACCTTACTTTGAAAATTGACCTTGACCTTGCCAGATAGCAATGAATTTGGTTCCAATAAAAATTAAAGGTTAATCATGATACTGTTCTAAATGCCTATACATTGTATGGACAATGTATTTTAGATTGATGAGTTTTAAAAATCTTTTGTCTTTTTGGGTAGAAACATTGTGGGTAATGAAGCTTGTAACAAGGAATTTCTTCATTGTCCACAACATTTTCCAAAGGTTTTTTTTTATATTTCAAAGGGGTGTCAAAAATGTTGTGTGGGAGGATTTGTTGATTTTTTCTTTTTATTTCCAGTATACACAGCTTTGAACTTCACTGATAATCTATGAACATATACCAACAGAATGATCTTACCAAAAGGAGTGTTTGTGCGAAAAGACCTACCACTGATAGACCAATTCAAAGAACATGTATTTGGACAAACAGGCAATTGCAAAAGACATAGCCATAGAGAAACAGACAAGACAAGAATTATATGCCCCCACCTGCTGCTTTTAAAAAATATTTCGGTCATATAGCAGCAGTTTGAGCAGCTAACAATGGATTCCTGGTATATCTTGCACCAGTATCACCATTACATCCTTTCCTAGTCTGCTATCTCACTTAGGTTTACTATTATCAACTGATTGATAAGATACAAATGCAGGAAAGGACATGTGATGCCACCGGGGATCCAGGTGGGGCGATGGTTATAAAGAATTGTCAAAATTGTCAATCAATCGATGATGATGATGATAAGTAATTATCACAACTCCAGCCTCTTTCTGTAATGTAGTATCAATGGTCCATCCTGCAATAGCAAAACAAATATGATTAACCCTTTCCTGTTTATTTTTAAATGTTAGACTGGTCCAAATTGAAAGAGGTTGCAGACTTCAATGAAAACTGAATGTAATTTGAAATGAAGCTATCTTATGTGCTAGAAAATATTGTGGGAAAAGGAGAAATTGCTTGTTACAAGCAATTTCTCCTTTTTCCACAATGTTTTCTCAAGTATAAAATCACGGCAATGTAAAATCCTGTGATTGAACTGGAAAGGGTTAAATGATGGATCATCGGGCCTGTCCACTGATTCTACAGGTCACACACACTAACGCTGACAGTAAGTTCCACTACCATGTTTAAACCACTTTTTTTTCCAAATTTCTAGCCAGTTCCACATAACAAACAAGAGCACCATATTGGGCTATTAACCCATACCAGCACAACAAAGTTGTAGACTGGTCCAATTGAAAGAAGCTGAAGACGACAATTTCAAGTTGATGGAATTTCAAAATTGTTCATCTTTTAAGATAGATAACATTGTGGAAAATGGAGAAATTGCTAGTATCAAGCAATTTCTCCATTTTCCACAACGTTTTCCAAAGCTTATTTCTTGAGAGGCATAAAAAGGAGGGATTTTTTGGGAATGGGTTAACTTTCACCTGTTCAAGTGCTTGATTGTGGGTAAACAAATCTTTGTTGAAAAGAGGCATAATTCATTTAAAAATGCATCTGAGTTATCCTCCTTGATGGTATACATTGCTCTTTTTATAGTGTACATATTTTCCAAGTTTGAAGTGATTGTGTTCAGTAATACCAGAGACATAAACAAAATGTCATTAATTCAAGGGGCATAATTAATTCAAGAATATATCAAGAGTAATCCCCCTTGCTGGTGCAGATTGCTCTTTTGATAGTGAACATACAGTCCGAGTTTGAAGTGCATGTGTTCAGTACTTCCACAGATATTACAAAATGTAAAAGTTTTTCCTAAAAAGGGGCATTAGTTGCTAACTAGATGGTTGTCCCAGGACAACAGCTGTAGAGCCCATAAAGTTTTGTAGGTATTCAAAAAAAATTATTTCAAATGGCACATCTACTTATGATGGAGAACAATTGTGCCTATCTATTTTGAAATCCATCCATAATTGTAGGTGAAATGTTCCGGAAAAGCATAATTTTAGTGTTTGACCTTGAGCTGCGACCTTGAACTTGAAGCTATCAAGAAAATTCTTTCAAATAGCACATCTACTCATGATGGAGAATAATTGTGCCAATTTATTTTGTAGTCCATCAGTAATTGTAGGAGAAATACTCTGGACAAGCACAATTTTAGTGTTTGACCTTAAGCTGTGACCTTGAACATAAAGCTTTCAAAAAATTCTTTGAAATGGCACATCTACTCATGATGGAGAATTATTTTGCCAAGTTATTTTCAAATCCGTCCATAAATGTAGGACTAATTGTCCAGACATATTTGGACAGACTAACAGACTAATGCACATACACTAACTTGTCATAGTGACAACTATGTCTCGCTCACCGCAAAAGGGCTCGACAAAAAGGGGCCCATCTACTCATGATGGAGAAAAATTGTGCCAAGTTATTTTGAAATCAATCCATAAACGTAGGAGTAATTGTGCGGACAAATTCGGACGGACTAACAAACTTACGCACTAATGCACATACACCAACTTGTCATAATGACAACCATGTCTCGCTCACCACAAGTGGGCTCGACAAAAATGCATTTAGTTATCCCCTTTCTCCCTTATTGGTATAGATAGTGTTTTTGATAATGAACATATAAATCAATTTTCAAATGAATGTGTTAAGTAAATCCAGATATATTACAAAATGTAAAAGATTTAGGATGACAATGATACTCATGCAGACACTAACACTGATGGCAACCTCAAAGTCATAACTACAGCTTGTATAACATGCAAGTCACCAAACCAACAACAAGAGGGCCATTGGCCTAAAGCGCTCACCTTAGTTAATGACTGCAGAAGTAATCAAAGCGCCAGTCACCAGATTTTGGTCAAAAGTCAGCTGTTATTCCATTCCAACATAAAGACGGTTTTGGACCCCCGTCAATAAAAACAATAGGGAAAACGTTGTGAAAAATGAAGAAATTGCTTGTGACAAGCTATTTCTTCAGGTTCCACAATGTTTTCTACCCTAGAAGTTGAAAAAATCTAGAATATCATGATTTTCATTATTTTTAATTTCTCATCTACAACTCCTTTCAATTTTGATCAATCTGAAATTTTGCCATCTAGTAATGGGTTAAGAAAATCTTGTATAAGAAATTAGAAAGAAGTTTTTACAATGATTTAGTAATTTTGTGTCAGAAAAGAAGTATGTACAGTACAAGGAAGATTTGGGTGAATGAACTAGATAGAGAATTAAAAATAAATAGGGTTTGGGGTTGGATTGGTTTTCTAAGATTTTTCTGTGTTTCCATGTAAAAAAATAGGATGTGCCTGTCAAGAGCCAAAGTATGTCTGAAGGTAAACACATGAAAAACCTTTTAGTGGTTTACTAGGAGGTTCTACATACCAAATGTCAATGCTCTAGGCTTTTTCATTTCAGAGATGGAATCTTTTCCTTCTTTGTTTCATGTTAAAATTGGGTGTGGCTGGGTGGAACCAAAATACAACCAAAAGGGTATCGCATAAACAAAATTTGTACAGATTGACTTGGGGATATAAATACTATAGGCTTTCTGGTTTCAGAAAAGGAGATCTTAAAAGTTTTCCTTCTTTGGTTCTATGTTAAAATAGGAAGAGCCCGGGCGTAGCCAAAATATGATCAAAGGGGCATCATATGAACAAACATGATAGAGGTTCCCTACGACTTGATGCATACCACACATCAATGCTCTAGGCTTTCTGATTTAAGAGAGGAATTTTTTTTAAAGTTTTCCTTCTTTATTTCAATGTAAAATGGATTGTGCCTCGTAGGAGTCCAAGTATAAGCCAAGGGGCATCATTTGAACAAACTTTTGGTGCCACTGTAGATAGCCAGTAGAGACCTGGATTGTATGTGGTTTGGTCACTGTTAACCCTTGTCGTGCTGAGGAAATCCATCTTTAGGAAATACATTGATATAATTTAATTTCTAGTTTCATCTATCAAAAACGAGCATCTGATTGGTCGAAAAACTTTATTCATAACTCCATTAACAGAATTTTGAGCACCCAGCAATTCTGAATGCTTCCACACAAAATAGTCCCATACAAAAAGGTATCAAAATTTGTAAAGCTTTTGTGTTTTTTTTTTCAATGCCATTAAATTATAAGAAATGAAGAGAATTTTTTTTTTAGTTTCATGGAGGTATGAACCGAAAAACCTAAACACACAATGTATGAATCCGCTTCGCGTATTCATACAGTGTGATTAGGTTTTTCGGTTCATACCTCCATGAAACCAAAAAAATTCTCTTCATCTCTTAAATCAAAGAACTAAAAGCACTGGAAAATCTAATTGTGGTTCTATATTTTTCTGAAAATTACCTCAACAAAACTCTTACCTAGTCCAAATTGAAGGCAGATGCAGACAACATTTCAAATTCAGCTAAAAATGGAAATAATATATGTGCAGAATCAGGTAGAAAACATTAAGAGAAAAGTTGAATTCCTTATTACAAGCAATTTCTCCCTTTGTTCACATGGTTTTCTATGATTGGATTTCTTCAGGGTATCGGAAAGAATCACTGTATGATAATTGGTTTAATAGGTCAAATAGGTAGTAGACTCAGATCAGACACAAATACTGATGAATGTCTATACCTCCTGAAAACAAGAGGACCATGATGGTCCTAAATCGCTCACCTGAGGCATCTGCAAATTACAGTACTTTTTGTATAAAAAAGACACAACTTGAGCAAAACAAATAAAACAAATATAAGATTTTGGCTTTGTACAAAACAATCCAGTAATGCTTTAAAATGAAAATGAATTCCTTTGGCTTCATAGTTTAATCGATTACCAAACTATTCCAGAATTTGTCACCCTCAGGGAAAAAGGTTTTAAAAAGCATTATGAGAAAGCAAGCACTTTCTCCATTTCTATTTAAAAAGAATCCTTTCAATGCGATTATGTAATTCTCAATCCCAGGAGCAGAGACATTTTTTATCCTAAGAGCATATTTTCCTGTAACATAGTACAAAATTATTTAGTCATGCTACATACCAAATATGAATGCCCTTCATCTTATATTTCAGAAGGAGAAGACTTTGAAGTTGCTCTAATTAGGTGTTTTCCAAAATTTTGACCTCTGGGGCAGTGCCATGCTTTATCTCAGGGCTAAGATTTTAGCTAACATAGTAGAGAACCATCTGGTTAAATCAAATATGAATGCCTTAGACTTTGTAGATTGTGAGGAGAAGACTGTTGAACATGGTCTAATTGAGCATTTTTACGAACTTTGGACACCTGTAACATAGTGGGCCTCGACAGGTGTAAACACTGCTGAATCTTACTGTGTTACGAGGCTCCGCCTTTAATTACCTTATGTGTATGCCCGATAGTGAATGAATTACCTGGGTAGTATAAATAACCCCGCACTGCTGCAAGGAAGTAGATTTGGACTTTGAGACTAGACTAGATTAGAGTTGAGACTTCGGATTTGAGAGTTGTATTCTGTCGGTAGTTGTAAATAAACAATGTAGTTAGATTTTTACATCAAATTAACAGTGTTCTTACTCTCACCCCATCTTGTGTTCCTGAACTGCCATATTGCTGTGTCACATAACGTGTCTTTTTGGTGCCGTGTCACTGGATCTGGGTTGTTTGCTGTTTGCTGTATTTGTGAATTGGATAACTTTGAATTTAACGGTAAGTTGTCAGTTTCACATATTCTTTTACATCAATATGGCAGAACTTTTGGACATTGCTCGATCAGTCGAGAATCAACTCAAAAGTTTGACAGTAACGGTAGGCACACAGGGAGTGGCGAGAGTGATAAACACTTTTGATGGATCTGATCCCAAGCTATTCAAGGCTTGGATCAAGTCCATTGAAAAGTATGGAGTCCTGATAGGGGTGACGAATGACAATGTAAAATATGTTGCTTATCAATCAAGTTCGGGACCAGTAAGCGACTTTTTAAAACGATACTTCGAGTCCAACGCACGACATGACTGGGACAGGACAAAGCAGGAACTACGAGTACGATTTGGCGAGGTTGTCGACCAACAACACGCGCTCCTTTTGTTCAGAAGGGTTAGACAAAAATCTGGTGAACCAATACAGGTTTACGCTGAACAACTTTTAGCGTTGGCCGAGGACGCATTCGACGGACAAGACCAACTGCAAAAACATTTGATTGGGTATTTTATTGATGGTCTCCGGGAAGACTCAATGAAAATGAAAGTCATGCGGGATAATCCGGCGACTTTTAATGACGCAGTCCAAGTCTCGACTGGTGAACAAAATCTACGGAAACGATTCAATTTAAGACTGAATCAACAACAATACCAAAAAAGGGAAGAAACACCTATGGAAGTGAGTCACTCACGACCAAAGATAAGGTGTCATTTTTGTAAAAAAATCGGCCACCATATTAAAGACTGCAGGTTACGGAAAGCGAGCATAAATGCTGCTGGGGATAATCCGCAGGCTCGTGGAGATAATTCGCATTTTCAAAGCCAACCGCTGTTATGCTTTGGTTGTGGTCAGCCGGGGCATAAAGTTAAGGACTGTCCGAATAAAAGGAGACAAAATCAAAATCAAAATCAAAATTTAAACTTGCAAGCTTCCCACATGTAGAATCCGATGTGGGAAGAAAAACAGAAAACAAACTAGAAGGAAAATCTGCGAGAAAATGTATTCACATTAATTCTGTTGTAAAGGGTCCAAATTCACTTTTAATTAAATTCCAAAAGCAAAAATATCGTGCTTTATTAGATTCGGGCGCTGAAGTTTCCTTGATTCATCGTCGTGTATATGATACCTTCAAAAATAAACCTCATCTGCAAAAACACAAGTTAGATTTAACTACGGCTGGAAATACCCCGTTGCATATAGATGGAATTGCTGAAATAGAATTTATGTTAGGAGGCTTGAAAATGAGCCATAAATTTTATGTAGTTCGTAATCTGAATAGGAATATTATTATAGGATTCGACTGGCTTCAAGCACGAGGCATGCGTGTGTACCATGACCTTGGTTGTATTCGAGTTAATGGAACGTATATTTCACTGGTGGAAGATATCCACATTGCTTCCGTTGCTAGGTTAAAACATAAAATTAAGATTTCCCCACAGACAGCCCATATTTGCCAATGTCAAGTTAGAAAACATATTGAATTGCCCACGCAAGGTGAGTATGAAATCTCTCCTTTTGAACTAGGTCAGATTGGTGATGAGCCAGGTTTACTGATGATGAACTCGGTTGCTAAGCTTTCAAACAGTCGAAGGTTACCTGTAATGTTAGTGAACAGTACAAATAAGACTATATCGCTCAAATCAGGAACACCTGTTGCGCGTGTCAAATTAATCAGTTCAGCTAACATAATGAGCATAGATAAAAATATCTCAGGAATGTCAGTTAGAGAAAATTTACCTAAAAATCAGGATAAACTTGACACTAATGACTTGGCTAACTTATGTATTCCGCCAAACTTGAAACCAAAAGTCATTAATTTACTCCAAAAGAATTCGGATTTATTTGCAAAAACAGACGCCGACCTTAGTCATACTGACACAGTTCGGATGAAAATAGATACTGGTGATCACTAACCCATTCGTCTTAAACCATACCGCACTCAGTTAAATAATAGGAACGTTATAGATAAGGCAATTGATGAGATGTTAGAGGCAAAAATAATTGACAGGAGTAGGTCAGCATGGTCTTTTCCCGTGGTAATTGTAGACAAGAAGGATGGAACAAAACGTTTTTGTGTTGACTTTAGAAAACTGAATCAGGTTACAAAAACAAATTCATACCCTCTCCCCGTGATCGATGACATACTTGCCTTATTAGGCAAGGCCAAGTACTTTAGTTCCCTCGATCTGAAATCAGGTTACTGGCAAGTCATGATGGATGAAGATGATAAAGATAAGACAGCCTTCACCTGTCACCGTGGTTTATTTTCCTTTAATGTCATGCCATTCGGGCTCACTAACGCTCCAGCTATCTTCCAGGAATTAATGAATCGTGTCCTTGAAGGATTAAGTGACTTTACTACCGCCTATCTTGATGATATATTAATATATTCCCAAACCTTAGAAGAACACTTGGCACACATTCAACAGGTATTTGATCGCCTACGTCAACATAGTTTGCGTTTGAAACTTAAGAAATGTAGCTTTCTCAAAACAGAAACTAATTACCTTGGATTTATTATCAATGCAAATGGCATCCAGCCAGAAGAGAAAAAGGTTAATGTAATCAAATCTCTTTCTCCCCCCACAAATGTATGTGAAGTTAGAAGTTTTATAGGCATGTGTAGTTACTACCGTAGATTCGTTCCACACTTTTCCAGTATTGCTGAACCAATTATCGCTCTTTCTCGAAAATATGCTAAGTTTAAATGGGATGAAAATTGTCAATTAGCATTTGATAAACTAAAACAAGTTTTATCTGAACTTCCACTTCTTTGTTTTCCCGACACTAATTTACCTTATAAGTTGTACACAGATGCAAGTGATAAATGCATTGGTGCTTGTCTTACACAGACAGTTTATGAAAAAGGGGAAGCACTAGAACGACCGATCTATTACTTATCGGATAGGTTGAGTGATACTCAAACCCGATGGTCAACAATTGAAAAAGAAGCATATGCAATTTATTACAGTCTACAGAAATAAGATCATTATCTTCATAATGCTGAATTTGTTATTTTTTGTGACCATAAACCTTTGAAGTATCTTCTTGAGTCACCCATGCAGAACAGAAAAGTTTCGTTATGGGCATTAAGCATAGCTGGCTATAACTGTAAGATTGAGTATCTTGCAGGCTCGGATAATTCGGTTGCTGACTTACTTAGCCGAGTGCCACCAAACACGCTTAAGGCTGATGATTCTCAATTACATGACCCAGATGTCAGTAGGCAAATGTATGAGATAAACGTGCTGAATTCTAACCAATTTCAGCCAAAGAATTTCGCTAGATGTAAACCCCAGTTTCGAGACAAAGTCGAGAAACCGTGTTTTTATGAACCGTTAAATATGGTTAACGAGCAAGAAAACGATGAAGACATAAAACAAATCAAATTAGCATTGCAAAACGATACGTTATCGCCTTCACTAGCTAAGAAACATTTGTTACTAGATAACATTTTGTATTACATTTCTTATCCTGATACAGATCCAATTCTCCGTCTTTACATTCCAGAACACTTAAAACAAAATGTACTTTCTGAATATCATAGGTCACTAGGACACATGGGCATAGATAAGACTTATGATGCAATAAGGTCAAAATATTATTGGGTTAATTTATTCAAGGATGTTACCTCTTATGTTACCACTTGTGTAGTATGTCAAATGCGTAGTAATCAGAAAACTAGGCCATCAGTTCAAGAAACTGATACCCCACCATTCGCTTGGGCTAAGATAGCAGTTGATTTATCAGGTCCATACCCCGTGACACCGTCAGGAAATAAGTACATCATTAGTTTTATCGACCTATATTCAGGATACCCAGAAGCTTTTCCTTGTCCTGATAAATGTGCGCAAACGGTAGCACATCTTATCATAGATGAAATCTTTCCCCGCTATTCTTGTCCTTTAGAGATATTGTCCGATAATGGCTCTGAAAATGTTAATCAAGTTATTAAAGAGACTTTGGCCGAATTGAATATTCACCATGTAACAACATCATTCTATCATCCTCAAAGTAATGGATTAATTGAGCGCTATCATAGGACATTAGTTGATGTTATGTCAAAGAAATTACAGGTTGAAAAAGTTCCATGGGATGCATTTTTAAATCAAACACTTGCTGCAATTCGTTTTGGTATAAACGAATCGACTAAGTGTTCTCCATTTTATCTGTTATACAATAGAGAGTGTGTTTTACCAATTGACACAATTTTACGACCTAGAAGAAAATATCAAGGTGAAGACCCCCACAAAATTGCACTCGAACAACAACACAAAGCATTCATGCTTGTACATCAAAACAGAAAGAAAGCAAAGCAAAAACGAAACGAATACAAAAACAAAAATGCTACAGACATACAATTTCAGATAGGAGATCCTGTTTACTATAAAAACCAGGCCCGTAAAAATAAATTAGATATCAAATGGCAGGCGTACTACCGTATAATTGATAAAACATCCCCGGTTACATTCGTCATAAAAAACCAATTAGATGGGAGTACTACCAAAGTACACGCCGAACATTTGAGACCAGCTGGTGTAAATTGGGACATACCTGTAGATAAATCAGGGCGCCAATTAAGACCGAGTAATTATGTTGTTCCACCTGTCTCGTCCGACAGCTCGGATAACGAATCATCTTCTGACACGGTAATTGATGTCAAGAATAATAAACTCCTTGAGAGGAGATATCGCAGAGAGGGTTCAGATAGCGATTCTGAATCCGATATACCTTTGGCCGAACTAAGGCAAAGAATTTGTTCACGAAGAAAACGTGAATCTGATTAGTACTTCTAGTTTGTAATTTGTTCAAGGATTCAGGTTATAAGTTGCAACTTGAGTGATTAATTGCTAATTGATATTTTGTTGTTCATTTTAGGAAACCAAATGACCAACGCCACCTTTGCATTTAGCATTTTGGCAGTAATTTTAGTTATAAATTGTTTTGAGCGACGTTCGTCTGCAGCGCTCGTTGCTGAAGCACTTGTTGTAAGAGACAGTGTTGTCTTTTATAAGACAAACGAAGTGACCACCACTAGAGCAAAATGGCTAGCTACTCTTGTTATTGATTTCCATAGTATTGAAAATTTGATGGAAAGGTTAGCTGAGGATTTTCAATTAGCAGTGACCGCTTTTGACGTCATTAAGCCGCGTTACATTCAGAAGCGAGAAGGTTATGAACCTTTTGAAAACGCGTTAAATGGTCTTTTTCAAGAAGTCCGATATCTACAGACCTTGGAAAAAGATATAAAAAACGAATTGTCACAACTTGCATTACTTACTCGTAAAACTCGAAACCGTCGAAGTTTATTACCTTTTGTTGGTGACGCTATGTCATGGTTATTTGGAGTTGTGAGTGAGTCAGACATAAGAGAAATACGTAGTCAAGTTTCTTCTTTGGCATTAAATCATAAACAGATCGTACATGTTGTTGAACAAAGCCTTACAATAATTAACGAATCACGAGTCTTAGTACGCGAAAACAGACAGTCAATTATTGAAATAATCGGAAGCATCCGTGAAATGGACGCGAAGATTACCTATATCACGCATGAGCTAGCCCAAGGAATAAATGAAAACAGACGTTTTATTGAGGCGTATAGCCGCTTTATTTTACTGATTTATGAGATTCGAATATTGATTCAAGATGCGAAAGAATTTCTCCTAAAGTTAAAATCCGATTTAGACTACCTCTCATTAGGAAAATTGTCAGTACGAATCATCAATCCACTCCGACTACAAGGATTGCTATTAGATATTCAAAATTCTTTACCCGACCTTATGTCATTGATTAATGATCCGAGAGAAAACATATGGGAATTTTACAAATACCTGAGAACTGAAACTATTTTCGTCGACGGAAAAATAATGGTTATTCTTTCTATACCAGTCATGAGATTAGATCGTAATTATGAAGTATATGAAGCTGTTTCTATTCCAATTCCTTCACCTGTTGCCGTAAATTATGACCCGAAAACAGGCAAAAATGATCTATTGGCTACGTACCAATTAGAAGCCAGAGGTTTCTTAATTGACAAGGCTAGAACTCATTATCATCTGTTATCCGACAAAGAAATTCAGGTATGCGGACGCAAAAATGTAAAGTTTTGTACTATAATTAGTCCAGAATTTCCCGTGAATGTAGCTCGCACGTGTCTTATTAACTTGTTTTTACCCCCAGACAACAACAGACAAAATTCGTGTGTAACTCAGGTATCTCATGAAAGATTACCTATGACTAAACATCTCTTTGATTCTACATGGTTAGTTATTTCTAGGACCGGCTTGAACTTCGCTTTAGTGTGTAATGGCCAACATACTGAAGTACGGACAAGCTCGCCTGTTGACATAATTTAGTTGAAAATGGATGTGTTGCATCAAATAGTCAATTCTCTTTGTATGAACCCTATATAGTTGGTAAATCAAATATAGACAACGAACAATACACGAATCTGAAAATTACGAATTTCACTGACTCAATTATTTGGAAACCCTTTAAAGATCAATACCCAAATACGACAAGTATTGACATACCGAAACGATTGACCTCTATGGATGACATGTCCTTGGATAATTTGTTACGTCAATTACGATTGCTTAATCAAGTCGACGACAATGACGAAGGCTTTAGCCCTTGGTATATTTACAGCTTACTGCTCCCTCTGGTGTGTACTTCTGTTGTATTATATTATTGCATTAAACGAAAATATAGTCATTTTCTGCCAGATTGTTCATGTAAAAGGTGTGTGAAGAGACAACTAGGCGCAGAACCAACTGTTGTTGAACTCCAAGCTAAGGAGTCGGACAGGATCGAACTGTCCACTGCACCTGCGTTGGATGGAACCTACCGACAGAATCAAACCACATTGTACCCTTATACCTTAACAGAAAGTTTACGAACATAAATCAGTAAGTCCACAGGGTTACTCTCAAAGTGCTTTGTGGTGAAGAATGTTTTTTTTATATATAACTTTGTTGTTTCACCGTATAACCTGTCCAATTAGGACTCTAATTAGGACTAAACTGACAGTTGAATGTTGTTACAAATGATATTTTTTCTCACCTATTCCACTTATAATACCCCAAGGTATTTAAGGTCAGGTTGTTCGGAAATAATGATTACTTCGGAATATTTTCTCTTAACAAATTCTCTATTCGTTCATTAAACCAAGTGAAAGGAATTAAATATTAATAATGAATTCTGAATGGGAAGTGTTGTCTTTTGAGATGTCTAAAATGGCCGAGGAAATTATAACTACACGACTTCCTCACCTGCCACAACGTTATGTTGGACATTTAGCCACGGAATAAGGATTCCGCTTAGCAACTTATATAGTCCGGCGTAACGAGCGAGTGTGGAACATTTTGCCAGGCGACATGGAAACATCGTACACATATGTCGCCATGCGCGACACCGTTGACTTGGAGGAACCCACTGCGACGCCCGGACCACGTAACCAGGCAATGTTGGCGACGCTGCAGCGAGATGAGCAACTCCGACAAGAGAGTCGAGACACAGACTCTCCGGTGTCAGCGTTGGCAAAGGCTGTTTTCAAAAAATAATTGTGTGATGCACCCTTTTTTAGATTAGTGTTAAAACGTGCTGTATTACAGAAACACTTGACACTTTAATCTCAGGAATTGTTTTATATTTACTTGACATTTATCTTGTCCTTTACTATTGTAAAACGATAAAAAAAACTGTTAGTCATTTAGGAACTTAATTACGAAAATACATTGTATTGTTAGTTATTATAATTGTTAGACGTCGATTTAACTCTTAATTTCAGATTGGTTTGCCATATGTTTATATTATCTTGAATCATAATTTTCTACAAGTAGAAAATTTATTACTTGGGGAGGCATGTAACATAGTGGGCCTCGACAGGTGTAAACACTGCTGAATCTTACTGTGTTACGAGGCTCCGCCTTTAATTACCTTATGTGTATGCCCGATAGTGAATGAATTACCTGGGTAGTATAAATAACCCCGCACTGCTGCAAGGAAGTAGATTTGGACTTTGAGACTAGACTAGATTAGAGTTGAGACTTCGGATTTGAGAGTTGTATTCTGTCGGTAGTTGTAAATAAACGATGTAGTTAGATTTTTACATCAAATTAACAGTGTTCTTACTCTCACCCCATCTTGTGTTCCTGAACTGCCATATTGCTGTGTCACACACCCAGGGAAGGGGCATTTTTTAACCTACAGGCATAATTTAATCAAAATTGATAGATAACAGCCAGGCTATGCTACACTCAAAATATAAATGCCCTCCACCTTAAAATGAAGAATTTTTTTCAACATACTCAAATTTTGCATTTTTCCAAATTTTGGACCCCTAGTCAGGGCCGTTTTTGACCCTTGGATGAAAACTTTTTGTGATATAGTACAAAACCATCTAGTTATGCTACATACCAAATATGAATATCCTAGACCTTATAGTTTAAGAGGAGAAGCCTTTTAAAATGGCTCTTATTAAGAATTCTTCAAAACTTCAGACCTCAGGGGCGGGGCCATTTTTGACCCCAGAGATAAAATATTTAAAAACTTGGTAGAGAACCATATGATTAAGCTCTATACAAAATATAAAGGCCTTTGGCCTTGTAGTCTATGAAAAAAACAACATCAAAGATTTACTAAAATTTCCAATTTTCATATGCCGCGGTTACAAGAGTTTTAGACGGAATTAAACTCTTTTAACAACTTTTGAAGAGCTTCACCCAATGAACATCCCTGCAAAGTTTCAGATTGATTGGCCAACTGGTTTAGGAGAAGAAGATTTTTAAAGATATTTAAAGAATTACTAAAGATTCCCATTTTCATATTCCGAGGCAACCAGAGTTTTTGACCAAATAAAATTCTTTTAACAACTTTTGAAGAGCTTCACCCAATGAACATCCCTGCAAAGTTTCAGCTTGATTGGCCTACTGGTTTAGGAGGAGAAGATTTTTAAAGATATTTAAAGAATTACTAAAGATTCCCATTTTCTAATGCCGCGGCAACCAGAGTTTTTGACGGAATTAAATTCTTTTAACAACTTTTGAAGAACTTCACCCAAGGAACATCTCTGCAAAGTTTCAGCTTGATTGGCCTACTGGTTTAGGAGGAGAAGATTTTTAAAGAAATTGTGGAAGGACGGACAGACGGACGGACGGACAGACGGACGGACGGACGACGGACAACGACCGATCACAATAGCTCATCTCGCACTTTGTGCTCAGGTGAGCTAAAAAAGGAATGTTTTGAGTTCAGCATGAAGTTTTGTAATTACATCAGTCATACGGCAGAAGCTAAAATGGTGCAAAAGGTTTCTGATATTTCCCATGACGGGCACTACCACAACATCCCATCATGCTCATCCCACTTAACCCACTACCAGATGACAAAATTTAAGACTGGTCGAAACTGAAAGGAGTTGCAGACGACAAATCAAAGTTTTAAAAATTGAATTTTTGTTGTACTATAGGGGTTGAAAACATTGTGGATAAAGAAGAAATTGCTTGTAACAAGCAATTTTTTCATATTCCACAATGTTTTCAAAAGCTTTTTTCTTGGGGGTGACTTAAAGAACCATTGAGTGGGAATAACTTAAGTGATCATTAACCCTTTCCTCTGGAGTAAAATGACAACATCAAAAAAGGGGAAGAGTGTTTTGGTTGAGCCAGGGAGGAAACCCTTGATCAGTCTACCACACTACTATGGCGCACTAAATGGGTCAAAAGTCCATTCTAGGCAATACACCCTAAAATAAATGAGTGCATGAGTACACAATACAGATGCACTGACAAAATTTAGGGATGCGCTAAATTACTGAGGGTTTAAGAGTGTAAAATATCTATGTACGCCTACATTACAAGTGCACGCACAATATGAAGGTGTTCACTGTTTACACATGCATGCTCATATTTTGAAAGTGCATTCCTTGAATAACACGTGCACTTTCAAAATATACGGGTGCACATTTAAATTTAATGGGTCTACTTGTATTATTTACATGTGCATGCATTCTTTAAGTTCAGATGAATTGCAGCTGACTTTTGACCCAAACAGAGCACCATAATCTACTGGCAGTCTTATGGTCTATGATGATAATGAAGGTAGACTTACATTTACCCTCCATCGAGTGGCCATAATGAATTTTAACATGTGGTCCTTTCCTAAAAGTTCATCATTGCATAATATATCAACCTGAAAAATAGGATGGAAAAGACATCATTCGTCTATTCAATATTTGATTTTCATAGAGAGTGTAACAAACAACATTTTCAAGCAAAGTTGAG
Organism: Fragum fragum; assembly: GCA_946902895.1. Taxonomy (NCBI): domain Eukaryota; kingdom Metazoa; phylum Mollusca; class Bivalvia; order Cardiida; family Cardiidae; genus Fragum; species Fragum fragum. The sequence goes on from OX336374.1 coordinate 12,115,323, forward strand.
CAAATCAGAGTTTATTGTATGATTTCAACAATGTGGGAGATTTCAGCACAAAATCTGTACAACTGAGAAATGTTTGATATTTCATGCTCATTGGGTATAGAAAACAAGAGGGCCAGAATGGCCCTAAAATCGCTCACCTGACTAATGTAAGATGATTCGAAATTTTGCCAACACTTTTGAAAAGGGTCACCCAAGGAATATCCATTTAAGTTAAGTTGAAATTGGCCCAATGGTTACTGAGGAGATGTTTAAAAATTTCAAAGCAAAAGAACTGCCCCAACCTGCCACGCCGATATTTGGGCTTAAATCAAAATTCTGCAAACACATTTTGAATAAGGTCACCAAAGGAACATTCATGCCAAGTTTTGTTAAAATTGATCCAATGATTACTGAGGAGAAAAATATTTTAAGATTTCTAAATAAAAAACTGCCCCACCCTGCCACGCCCATATTTGGGCATGAAACAAAGTTCTGCGAACAACTTTTGAAAAAGGTTCACCCAAGGAACATTCATGCCAAGTTTGGTTGAAATTGGCCCAATGGTTACTGAAGAGAAGATATTTAAAGATTTCTAAATAAGGAAACAGCCAAGCCCATATTTGGGCGTCAATCAAATTTCCTAAACACGATTTGAAAAGGGTCACCCAAGGAACACTCATGCCAAGTTTGGTTGAAATTGGCCCAATGGTTACTGGGGAGAAGATGTTTAAAGATTTCTAAGTCAAAAACTGCCCAACCCTTCCACACCCTTATTTGGGCATCAATCAAAATTTTAGAACAACTTTTGAAAAGGGTCACCCAAGGAACATTCATACCAAATTTGGTTGAAATTGGCCCAATAGTTACTGAGGAGAAGATGTTTAAAGATTTCTAAGTCAAAAACTGCCCAACCCTGCCACGCCCATATTTGGGCATAAATCAAAATTCTGCAAACAACTTTTGAAAACGGTCACCAAAGGAACATTCATGCCAAGTTTGGTTGAAATTGGACCAATGGTTACTGAGGAGAAGATGTTTAAAGATTTCGAAGTCAAAAACTGCCACGCCCTGCCAAGCCCATATTTGGGCATATATCAAAATTTTGCGAATAACTTTTGAGAAGGGTCACCCAAGGAACATTCCTACCAAGTTTGGTTGAATTTCGCCCAGTGGTTACCGAGGAGAAGATGTTTAAAGAATTGTTGACGCCTTCCGATGCACAACGCACGACGCACGACGGACAAAAGGTGATACCAAAAGCTCACCTTGAGCACGTTGTGCTCAGGTGAGCTAAAAAATCAGAAATATTGAAAATGTGGAGGATCTTTGAAATGGATAAGGGAATCCCCTGATCCCCTTCCCTAGATAAACACTGGACAAGACTCAAAATATGGCCATAAGAAATATAATACTCAAAGTAATACTTTTCTACCTTTCTTTTTAAAAAAAAAATTGCCCATGATTTCTCACAGTCTTATCCCTAGTCTTCTTCTTGAGGTGCATAAAAAAGCTGGAATGGGTTTAGGGCTCATGCTTCTTGACCATGAAATTCTAAGGATCAAAACTGATTCTTGATCCCTAGATCAAAACTGATTATGATGGGTTCAAAACAACAAAAAGACCAAATCATGAGAATAAATTTGACCTTTTCTTGTAAAGATAGCAATTAATTTGTAGCATTTTCCATAATATCTAAGATACTTCAATAAGAAATTGAGGGATATGTTTTGATCCATAGAAATTTCTCTCCTTGGGGGATCAAAATGACACCCTTTTATGAAAACTTTAAAGGGTCAAAATAGGAGATTTTCTAATTTTAAAGGGTAAACAAGAGGCTCAGTGGGCCTTAACGGTCACCTGAGTAAAAGAGACGGACGACGGACAAACGATGATTGCAATAGGTCACCATGACCATTCGGGGTTGACCTAAAAATATGAATTTCTTAACATGATGAACTTTGAACCCTGGGCATAGCCCGATACATGACCCCAGGTACATAAATTTCACAAACTTTAGTATACCTGTCCTACCAGTCATGCACATAAAATATTTAAGCTCTTGCATTTAGGGTTTATTAGAAGAAGATTTTTTAAGAAGTACCAAAATTTACCCCTTTCTGCCCCAGACTGGGGCCCCTTTTACCCCAAGCCCCCCCAACCTCTTTTAACAAACTGGAATTGGCATCCCCCAATGATGCTTCCGACCAAGTTTGGTTGAAATCCCCTCAGTAGTTCTTGAGAAGAAGATGAAAATGTTTAAAAGTTACCAAAAATGACCCCCTTTTGGTCCCCATTTTAGGCCCCCCTGACCCCCAGCCTTTTAATTTTCACAAATCTGTATAATCAGTACCCAATGATGCCTTTCACCAAGTTAGTTTGAAATTGGCTTAGTACTTCATCAGAAGAAGATGAAAATGTGAATTTTTTAACATGATGAGCTTTGACCTCTGGGTGCGGCCCCATACATGACCCCAGGGACATGAATTTCACAATTTATAATATACCTGTCCTAGTTTTCATGCACACAGATGTTTTAAGCTTTGGCATTACGGTTTATTAGAAGAAGATTTTTTAAAGAAGTACCAAAAATTACCTCTTTTTGCCCCCTATTTGGGCCCCTTTGACCCCCAGAACCCCTATTTTCACAAACTTGAATTGGCATCCCCCAATGATGCTTTCTACCAAGTTTGGTTGAAATCCCCCCAGTAGTTCTCGAGAAGAAGATGAAATATATAAAAGTTACCAAAAATGACCCTCTTTTGGTCCCCATTATAGGGCCCCCTGACCCCCAGCCTTTTAATTTTCACAAATCCGGATAACCATTACCAAATGATGCTTTTCACCAAGATTGTTTGAAATTGGCTTTGTACTTCATCAGAAGAAGAAGAAAATATTAATTTTTCAACATGATGAACTTTGACCTCTGGGTGTGGCCCCATACATGACCCCAGGGGCATGAATTTCACAATTTATAATATACCTGTCCTAGTTGTCATGCACACAAAATATTTAAGCTCTGGCATTAACGGTTTATTAGAAGAAGATTTTTAAAGAAGAACCAAAAATTACCCCTTTTTGCCCCCGATTGGGGCCCCTATGACCCCCAGAACCCCAATTTTCACAAACTTGAATTGGCATCCCCCAATGATGCTTTCTACCAAGTTTGGTTGAAATCTGCCCAGTAGTTCTTGAGAAGAAGATGAAAATGTTTAAAAGTTAACGGACGAAGGACGACACACGACGGACGATGCACGACGAAGGACAAACGATGATTGCAATAGGTCACCATGACCATTCGGTCAGGTGACCTAAAAACCCTGGTTTACGCTTAAAACATCAAGTCTGTAGGCATTAATCTCCTCTTACAAGAGTTATCTACTGTACTTTATTTATAAACTGATTTATAGAAATGTAATCTGTCACGCCAAAATGGGCCATCAGGATATTTTGCAATATCATTATATGAAATGGAGAATTGATCAAGCAAATGTCTGTTAGAAATGATATTTAGAATTAATACAGGCATACTGCAATGTAGAATGATCTCTCTGAGTACAGAATATCTTGAACTTTGACCTTGACCTTGAAGGTCACCAAATCTTGCACTCTGCTCAACATCTCATCAAGTTTCACAAGCATGTCTATTCATTTTAAAATCCATTTATAAATTTTGCTCCAGACAAGGCGAATTTGATCATTTGAAATGCACTGTGACTCGACCTTGGAGAAAGGTCACTGAATCTTGTGCCCTCCACATTCTCTCATCAAGATACACTATGCTTGACTCATGATCTGAAGGTTACTTGTTTGAGCCCCACCATCACCGGGGTGTGTTCATGGGCAAGACACTTAATAGCTAGCCCCTGTCTTACCAGCTGTCAAAGTGGGCATCAGTGGGATTCAGCCACTGTTACTCTTTCAGGGGCGTAAAAACATCTGGATTTGGAGAGTTTGAGAGTGACTAAAAATCAAACTAAAAGAAATTAGTATAAACAAGACTAAGAAACACCATTATGCAAAAAATATTTTGAAAATTGGACAAAGCACTTAGGAAGATACAAAGTTGACAAGAAACCGCTGGCAGAATGACAGACTTACAGATTGAGGTCAATCCTATAATTCCCCCCCTTTCTCCTCCTTTGCAACAGGGGATGAACCAAAACATTGTTATTCTTACAAAGGGTTATCTCTTAAGGCTTCTATATTGAAGATACCTTCTTCTAAATATTTGAAAATAATCTCATGAAAATTGTGTATAAAATGGATTGAATAAGACTTAACTCTTTCAAATTCAATCTCTGGTTTTTACATTACTTTGATTTGTATACTTGAGAAACATTGTTGAAAAGAACATTGTGCTTGTCCATAATGTTTTCTACCCTACTGAATGACGCTTTTGCAAATAAAGTCTATTTTGATTTTTTGTCTTCAAAACCTTTGAATTTGGACACTTCTGATATTTTGAAAAACAGTAAAGGGTTCACTAAGTTCCCTTTTCTGGTATAATTTCAAATAAATTACCTAATTGATCCACACAGACCATCTCTTCTGTCAATAAAATAATTACATGAAGGTTTGAGGAGAATCTGCTAAAAACCCTGGAGTCTTATGAGTTGTGGGTGTATATATCTATTTAAAATCAGTGAACACTTGTTTTTTGATTTTTGAGGGCAAAAACTTAAAAGCTAAAGAAAATTGAATTTAAGGGAAGGCTGGATATGCCTAAAATGCATCAAACATGGTGGTGGTCACCAATACTTTGCCACTAACATGCTTTAACTTCAAGTTATTCACACCTCAGACAAATATCCATGATCAATTTAAACCGAAAAATGTAAAAGATTTGTTAATCAGGATTATGATTACCTTGTGAAGCTCAACATAACAGGAATTATGGGTTTTATTGGTTCGAGATAAACGCAATTTCATATGAAATATAGAAAGCAATAAAAATGGGACTTGAATATAACCTGGACTTATCTGGAAATTGGAGATTTCAGATTATGAGATAATGAGTGTCTACTGTACTAATAGATTTTATTACATCCAATGAGTATTTTTTTAACAGTATTTTACTGTATATGAAATCCCCAAATAGTCTCTTTTACTGTGTAAAGTCACAAAAAATATACTTACGTCTCTGTATCTGTCTATGGAATCAAATAACTTTAATGCTATAAACTTTTTTAAATGAGTCACTGTGGCAAGAGACGAAAGTCTTAATATTTTACGTTTTAAACTTTTGATTGAATTGTTCAACTCTTTGCACTCAAGACACACATTCACTTGTTCGTCAAGTCTATGATAATCCTTGTTCTCTTCTTTCTCCGGGCTGCTCTTCTCAATGTTCTTCTTATCCTCTTCTGTCACTGTTTAACAAATATAGAGGAAAATTGTTTGTTTCAGTGTAAGATTGATTCATGTTTCATTGAGTAAAAAACAAAAGTTACACAAGTATATTTTACCAAGTGGTAATACATCTTTAATTCATTGAACAACAAAAACTATATTTTTATGAGTGGCTCTGCCCAGCTTAGTTGACAGTGAGTAGCTCAAAATGAAAAAAAGCTGGGTAATATCTTTCAAAAAAGAGAGTTTATCATTTTGATAATTTAAAAGTAAATCCATCTAGAAATCTCCAATATCCACTAGAAAGCATTTAAGAAACAGTCTTCAATATCATATCGAACCCTTGAAGATGTTGCTGACAGCAAATTTAAGCTGATTAACCCTTTCCTGTTTACAAATTTTTAGACCCGTCCAAATTCAAAGGTTTTGCAAATAAAGCAGATTTAATTTCAAAAATAACCATTCAGTAGGGTAGAAAATATTGTGGGAAAAGAAAAAAGTGCAATATTTTCTCAATTCTAAAATCACCAGGACATGAAATCCAGTGATTAAACAAGAAAGGGTTAAATTTTGGATTTCTATTATTTTTGGGATAGAAAACACCTTTGTTCATATTTTCAAAGACCACAATATTTTCTACCATAACATACATGAGATTTTCAAAATTTCATCCACTTAAAATTGTTTTCTACAGCATCTTTCAATTTGGAACAGTCTAAATTTTTGTTATTTAGTACATGTAATGGGTTATGCTACTATGCTCTCAGTATTTTGCAAGTTTGTTGTTGTTCAATCAACCAATTGTATTTCAAGATATTACAATATAAGACTCGCTCAAACTCAAAGAAGCTGCAGATGAAATTTTCATCATCAAGTCTCAGTCTTATTGGGCAGTAGATGAAATTTTTATCATCAAGCCTCAGTCTTATTGGGTAGAAAAATTGTAGGATATGAAGTAACTCCAAGTTTAAATCAATTTCTTTGTTTTCCACAATGTTTCTAGGGGTTTAACTGGAGTTTAAAATTGAGGAGTTATTGACTTGAGTCAAAACAAAAACAAAGAAGATAGACTTGGCTTCAATTTGACGTGGCACAAACTCTCGCTTGAAGCTTTGTTACAGAGATATAAGTAAAAGTAATAGGATATTGCAGGATTTTGAAAATACTCTTTACAAATTTGTAACTAAGATCAAGGGAAATAACTGATTTATTCTTCATAAAAAATGCATGAAAGTTGAATTCTGCACATCTTCAACTCCTAATGCTTCTGCAAAGTTTGAAGGGAGTCAGACAGGAAATGTAGAAGGAGTTGTGAGGACAAGCATTATCAAGTCAAATTAAGGTCAATAACTGAATAATCATTGAAGGAATTTTCACAAAAGTTGCATCTTGCACATCTTCAGGCCCTAATGAAGACTGCTGCAAAGTATTAAGCAAATTGTACAGTAACTGAAGGAGGAGTTATCCAGACTGGACTTTGCGAATGGACCAACTGGCCAACTGACTGGCTTACAAACTGACCGACAAACCAACAGGTTGATTCCAGTATACTCATCCTGCACACTTATCATCAAGAGTATGAATTTCAAGGTTTAAACTTTTCCTTTACAATCCCTTGTTTTATGTCCCTGAGATTTTTATACTTGAGAAAACATTGTTTGAAAAGAAGAAATTGCTTGTAACGCACACAAAATATCAAAGCTCTAGGCTGAATAAAGTGTTTTCTTGTATATTAATTACAATAAATATGAAAACTATCAAGTGACCAAATCCCCTTGATAGACCGACCTGTATCAAGAAAGCACCTATCCTAAGCAAGCAATTTTGGCAAATCCCTTGACCGTTTGCATAAGACAGATTCAACTGTATAGTGATAAATGACCTTTAGCTTGTCACATGACCTTAACATTGGTATCTAAGACCCATATGAAAGAGACCTGTATGAGCATTGAATCTTATAGGCTAAAAGTAATTGTATTTAAGTATTATGGTCAAGTTTTTGGAAAAATCTGACCTTGACCTTGTCACGACTTTGACCTTGGTACCTGCAGATGCATATGAATGAGATCTATCATCATGCCAAACATGACGATCACATCTTAAAATGGCATAAAGTAATTGTAAATGTTAAGTTTTTCGGTTAAATTTATCAGACAGACTGACAGACAAACGGACAGATGGACAACAGTAAAATAATATGCCCTGATCTTTCAACGCAGTACCATAAATCCTCTGGAAAACTGCTGACTGACTAGACAAAAGGGAAAAATGGAAACCAAAAGTCACTGGTAGGGGACTTTAACCCTTTCCTGTTCAATCCCTGGTTTTAACATCCCTGTGATTTTATAATTGAGAAATCATTTGGGAAAAAGAAAAAATTGCTTGTAACCTACTGAATGGTTATTTTTTTAATTAAATCTACATTGAATTTTGGTCTGCAAAACCTTTGAATTTGGATAGTTCAGAAATTTTTCAAAAACAGGAAAGGGATAAGCAGTATTCATAGACTCACCTTCTCCATTTGGTAAAGCCAAACCCCTTTTCTTGTAGAAATCTATTCTTCTTTTCTTTTCAACTGTAGCAAAAATAAAATGTATTTAACAAGAGGACCATGATGGTCCTAAATCGCTCCCCTGAGTATGATGGTTCATGGCTTTATGATATAAACAAAATAGCAAAGCCCTCTGTCTAATTATTTGGAGAAGATGATTAAGGATTTCTCTTTTAATCCTAGGTATATTGATGATCCCACCATATAGCACTAATTTCCTGAATATGGTAATGCTTTGAAGTATAGACATCAATACATACCATGTATAAAAGCTCTAGGCCTAATGGTTTAGGAGAAGAAGGTTTTCAAAGATATCATTATTTATTCCTAACTAAAATTAGGAACTGCACAGAAAAGGGCTAATTTTTTCAAAATAATTTGGTAGAGGGTCAATGGCTGATGATATGTACCAAATATCAGAGCTCTAGGCTTTATGGTTTGGGAGAAGAAGATTTTTAAAGATTTCCTCCTTTATTCCTTTGTAAAATAAGGGAACGCACAGAAAAGGGCGTATTTTCAGAGTATGATAATCATGATGAAGCATTTTGGTAGAAGGTCAATAGATGAAGATTTGTACCAAAAATCAAAGCTCTAGGCCTTATGGTTTGGGAGATTTTTAAGGTTTTCCTTCTTTCATTCAATGTAAAATCAGGGATCCCCCAAAAAAGGGCTAATTTTCAGAATAAGGTAATTCTTTGAAGTATTTTGGTAGAGGATTAATAGATGATGATTAGTACCAAATATCAAAGCTCTATGCCTAATGATTTGGGAAAAGAAGATTTTTAAAGATTTCCTTCTTTTATTCTATGTAAAATCAGGGATTGCCCAAAAACGGGCTAATTTTCAGAATACAGTAATTCTTTGAAGTATTTTGGTAGTGGGTCAATAGATGATGATTTGTACTAAATATCAAAGCTCTAGGCCTTATTGTTTGGGTGAAAAGATTTTAAAAGTTTTCCTTCTTTATTCCTATGTAAAATTAGGGATCACCCAGAAAAGGGCTAATTTTCAGAATAAGGTAATTCTTTGAAGTATTTTGATAGAGGGTCAATGGATGATGATGTATACCAAATATCAAAGATCTAGACCTTATGGTATGGGAAAAGAAATTTTTAAAGATTTCCTTCTTTGTCTCTATGTGAAATTAGGGATCGCTCAGAAAAGGGCTAATTTTCAGAATAAGGTAATTCTTTGAACTATTTTGGTAGAAGGTCAATAGATGATGATTTGTACCAAATATCAAAGCTCTAGGCCTTATGGTTTGGGAGAAGAAGATTTTTAAAGATTTCCTTCTGTATTTCTATGTAAAATCAGGGATTGCCCAAAAACGGGCTAATTTTCAGAATACTGTAAATCTTTGAAGTAATTCAGTAGAGGGTCAATAGATGATGATTTGTACCAAATATCAAAGCTCTAGGCCTTATGATTTGAGAGAAGAAGATTTTTAAAGATTTCCTTCTTTTATTCTATGTAAAATCAGGGATCACAAAGAAAAGGGCTAATTTTCAGAATAATGTAATTCTTTTAAGTATTCTGATAGAGGGTCAATAGATGATGATGTATACCAAATATCAAAGCTCTAGGCCTTATGGTTTGGGAAAAGAAGATTTTTAAAGATTTCCTTCTTTTATTCTATGTAAAATCAGGGATTGCCCAGAAACGGGCTAATTTTCAGAATAGGGTAATTCTTTGATGTATTTTGGTAGAGGGTCAATAGATGATGATGTTTACCAAATATCTAAGCTCTAGGCCTTATGGCTTGGGAATAGAAGATTTTTAAAGTTTTTTCATTCAGTTGCCATGGCAACCAGACTTCTTCACGGATTTCAATTCTTTGAAGTATTTTGAAAAAGCATGACCTAAGGATCATTTCTGTGAAGTTTTGTTGAAATTCCATGTTTAGTTTAGGAGGAGAAGATTTTTTTGTAATTGTGAAAGGACGGACGATGGACGATGACTGATCACAATAGCTCCCCCAGAGCACTTCGTGCTCAGGTGAGCTAAAAACCAACAACATCCACAAACTGTAGTTATGAATATAATGACAAATTGCTGGCACCGCTCACTTAACTGCTTCAGGAATTTCCACTTCGGTATTAAACAGTGTTATTTTGCAAAATTTATGGTAAGAAGTAACATGAGGACCATGATGGTCCTAACTCGCTCCCATGTGTATGATGGTTCATGGCTTATTGTGCTCAGGTGAGCAAAAAAAAAAACAAGAGGCCCATGAGGGCCTGAGACGCTCTACGGGTTATCAAGTTTTCTGTTAAAGAAATCTGAAATCTGATATTTAAGGAAGTTAATTCCTTAAAGAAGAATGCATAAAGGAAAAAAAATGGACTTTATCCCCTCTACCATTTTGAGCAACAATCCTCAGGCCCCTTTTCCCATGTTTCATGACAGATCCGATTCATTTCTAAAAGGAAGTTACCCTATGACCCTACAATTATCCTGTGAAAATTTTATCAGAATCTGACAATAATTGTGGACTTTATCACATAAACAGGATTGTTTTGAATGAAAATACATAAGGCCCCTTTTCCTGTGTTTTCTGATGGATCAATTTCATTCCAAAAGGAACTTTCCTTACAACCCGCCAATTGTCCTGTGAAATTTAAAAGACAACTTGATAATGATTGTGAACTTCATCACATACACAAGAATTTTTCGAATGATAATCTGTAAGGCCCCTTTTCCTGTGTTTCGAATGCCACAATTATTCCATGCATCTTTGAAGAGAATCTGATAAAACTGTTGACTTTATTGTGTTAACAAAGATTTTAAAATCAAGTTCTCATAAGGCCCCTTTTTTCGTGATATTTTACTGTTGGTTTTATCATTCTATGAAAGTTAAAAGTGAATCCGATGAAATATTGGGAATTCATTATGTTTGCTAGAATATTAAAAAAAAATCATATGTCCCCTTTTTACGATACTTGATGGATTGTACCCAGTTCTGAAAAGAACCATCTAAGTATTTGTACAATCATTCTGTGAAATTTTGAAGTGAATCCGGTGAAATCAAGGGACATCATTGTGTTAACCAGAATATTTAAGAGAGTTTTTCATAAGGCCCCTTATTATGTGACCCTTGCTATAGTCAGATCCACTGTCAAAATCAACAATTGGAATGATGGTACAATCAATCTGTTAATTTATTGTGTTAATGAGTTTATAGTGAAATCTTCATAGGGCCCCTTTTCTCATGATACTTTAAAGAACAAACCAAATTTCAAAAGGAACAATTCTAATGAAGGTAGAATCGTTCTTTAAAAGTTAAAGAGAATCAATGAAAACAGTGGACTGAATTGTGTCAAGAATTTTTGTAACAAAATTTTCATAAGGCCCCTTTTTCCGTGAAACTTAACAAATCAGACCCAATGTACAAAGGAACAATCCTAATGATAGTTTGAAGAAAATGATAAAGACTGAGGACTTTATTGTAATAATGATGTAATCAAATTTGTAATAAAATTTCTATAAGGTCCCTTTTCTTGTGTCACTTAACCAATCAGACCTAATTTACAAAGGAACAATCCAAATGATGGTACAATCATTCTATTAAAGTTTGAAGAGATTCTGATATAGACTGAGGGCATTGTTGTGTTTATGAGGATTTGGTAATAATTTTTCATACAGCCCCTTTTCCTATGATACTAGACAGATCAGGCCCAATTTGGAAAGAAACAATCCTTATGATAGTACAAACATTCTGTGAAAGTTTGAACAGAATCTGATGAAAACTGCAGACTTTATCTTGGTGTCAAATTTTTAAAATAAAATTTTCAAAAGGCTCCTTTTCCTGTGATACTTGAAGGATCAGGTCTCATGTCAGCATCAACAATCGTGATTATTGTACAATGATTCTGTGAAGGTTTGAATAAAATCCAATGAAAGCTCTGGACTTGGTTACAAGGATTATACATAAAATTCTCTAAAGGCCCCTTTTCCCATGATACTAGACAGATCACGCCTAATTTGAAAAGAAAGAATCCTCATGATGGAATAATCATTCTGTGAAAGTTTTAACAGAATATGATGAAAACTGTTGACTTTATTGTGGTACAATGATTTTAAAATTAAATTTCATAATGCTCCTTTTCCTGTGATACTTGACGGATCAGGTCTAATGCAAACATCAACAATCATTATTATTGTATAATTATTCTGTGAATGTTTGAAGAAAATCTGATGACAGCTCTGGACTTAGTAACAAGGATTTATAAATGAAATTTTCGTAAGGCCCCTTTTCCTGTGCTTCTTGACAGTTCAAACCCTGTTATGAAAAGAATGATAGTTATGACCTTCCAATCATTCTATGAAAGTTTCACAAAATCTGATCAAAGCTGTGGGCTTTATTGCCTTAACAGGGTTTTATTAATTGAATTTTCATATAGCCCCTTTTCCCATGTTACTTGATGGATCTGAACCAATTCAAAAGGGAACTCTTCTTACAAAAGTATAATTATTCTGTTTGAGTATAAAGACAACCCCAACTCATCTGTGGACTTACAAGCATTAAGATTTTTTTTATTGAATTTTCCTAAGGCCCCTTTTCCTATGTTTCTCAATGGATCAGACCCAATTTGAAAGGAACAATCCTTATGATGGTACAATCATTATGTGAAAGTTTGAAGTCAATCAGGTGAAATCTAGGGCAATTACGTGTTAACTAAGATTTTTTTTATTAAATTTTCATAGGGCCCCTTTTCCCATGAAAATTGATGGATCAAACCTACTTCAGAAAGAAAAATCAATTTAATGTAATAATCATTCTGGGAATGTTTGAAGAGAATTTGTTGAAAACTATGGACTCTATTGTGTTTATGAGGACTTTTTCAATCCAGTTTTTATCGGCCCCTTTTTCCCATGGTCCTTGACTGATCATACCAAATTTGAAAGGAACAATTCTTATGATGGCACAATCATTCTGTGAAAGTTTGAAGTCAATCAGATGAAAACTGTGGACTCTAGAGTGTTAACAAAGATCTTTGAATTAAATTTTGATAAGGTCCCTTTTCCTATGTTTCTGGAGGAATCATATCCGATTCCAAAAGGTACAATCCTTATGATGGTACAATCATTCTGTGAAAGTTTGAAGAGAATCCGTTGAAAATTGTTGGCTCTAGATTATTAATGAGAATTTTTTATTAAACATTTCATAAGGCCCCTTTTTCCTGTGTTTCTTGAAGGATCATACCAAATTTCGAAAGGAATAATCCTTATGATAGTACAATCATTCTGTGAAAGTTTGAAGGGAATCCGATGAAAACTATTGACTCCAGAGTGTTAAAGAGTATTTTTAAAGAGATTTTTGGATTAGATTTTCATAAGGCCCCATTTCCCGTGTTTCCTGATGGATCTGACCAAATTCCCAAAGGAACAATCCTTATGATGGTACAATCATTCTGTGAAAGTTTAAATACAATCTGATGAAAACTGTGGACTCTAAAGTGTTAACAAGAATTTTTTAATTAAATTTGTATAAGGCCCCTTTTTCCCTGTATCATGACAGATCAGACCTATTTTGGAAAGGAACGATCCTTATGATTGTACAATCATTCTGAGAAAGTTTGAAGGGAATCCGATGAAAACTATTGACTCCAGAGTGTAAACCAGGATTTTTAATGGAGTTTTTAATTGAATTTTCATTAGGCCCCTTTTCCAATGTTTCTTGACGGATCATACCCAATTTCAAAAGGAACGATCCTTATGATGGTACAATCATTCTGTGAAAGTTTGAAGAGAATCCAATGAAAACTGTGGACTCTATCGCGTAAATGAGGATTTTTAATGGAATTTTAATTAAATTTTCATAAGGCCCCTTTTTCCTGTGTTTCTTGACTGATCATACCAAATTTCGAAAGGAACGATCCTTATGTTGGTACAATCATTCTGTGAAAGTTTGAAGAGAATCTGATGAAAACTGTGGACTTTATCGCGTAAACGAGGATTTTTTATTGAATTTTCAATGAATTTTCATAAGACACCTCTTCCCGTGTTTCTTGACGGATCATACCCATTTTCGAAAGGAACCATCCTTATGTTGGTACAATCATTCTTTGAAAGTTTGAAGAGAATCTTATGAGAACTGTGGACTCTATCTCGTAAACGAGGATTTTTTAATTAAATTTTCATAAGGCCCCTTTTCCCGTGTTTCTTGACGGATGATACGCATTTTCGAAAGGAACGATCCTTATGATGGTACAATCATTCTGTGAAAGTTTGAAGAGCATCTGATGATAACTGTGGACTTTAACGTGTAAACGAGGATTTTTAATTGAATATTTAATGAATTTTCATAAGGCCCCTTTTCCCGTGTTTCTTGACGGATCTTACCCATTTTTGAAAGGAACCATCCTTATGTTGGTACAATCATTCTTTGAAAGTTTGAAGAGAATCCAATGAAAACTGTGGACTCTATCGCGTAAACGAGGATTTTTAAATGAAATTTTCATAAGGCCCCTTTTTCCCGTGTTTCTTGACGGATCATACGCATTTTCGAAAGAAACAATCCTTATGTTGGTACAATCATTCTGTGAAAGTTTGAAGGGAATCCGATGAAAACTATTGACTCCAGAGTGTAAACCAGGATTTTTAATGGAGTTTTTAATTGAATTTTCTGTTTCATAAGGCCCCTTTTCCCATGTTTCTTGATGGATCATACCCAATTTCAAAAGGAACGATCCTTATGATGGTACAATCATTCTGTGAAAGTTTGAAGAGAATCCAATGAAAACTGTGGACTCTATCGCGTAAATGAGGATTTTTAATGGAATTTTAATTAAATTTTCATAAGGCCCCTTTTCCCATGTTTCTTGACTGATCATACCAAATTTCGAAAGGAACGATCCTTATGTTGGTACAATCATTCTGTGAAAGTTTGAAGAGAATCTGATGAAAACAGTGGACTTTATCGCGTTAACGAGGATTTTTTATTGAATTTTCAATGAATTTTCATAAGACCCCTTTTCCCGTGTTTCTTGACGGATCATAAGCATTTTCGAAAGGAACGATCCTTATGTTTGTACAATCATTCTGTGAAAGTTTGAAGAGAATCTGATGATAACTGTGAATTCTATCGCGTAAATGAGGATTTTTAATGGAATTTTAATTTAATTTTCATAAGGCCCCTTTTCCCGTGTTTCTTGACGGATCATACCCATTTTTGAAAGGAACGATCCTTATGATGGCACAATCATTCTGTGAAAGTTTGAAGAGAATCCGATGAAAACTGTGGACCTTATCGTGTAAACGAAGATTTTTTAATTAAGTTTTAATTAGGCCCCTTTTCCCGTGTTTCTTGACGGATCTGACCCAATTTTGAAAGGAACGATCCGTATGATGATACAATCAGTCTGTGAAAGTTTGAAGAGAATCCGATGAAAACTGTGGACTTTATCGCGTAAACAAGGAAAAGTTTAACGGACGGACGACGGACGGATGCACGGACGCTCGGACGCCGGATGGGAAAAAGCCATCGCTATAGCTCTAGTGGCCTTCAGCCAGTAGAGCTAAAAAATCATATGGCCCCTTTTACATGATACTTGATGGATTGTACCCAGTTCTGAAAAGAACAATTTAAGAGATTGTACAATCATTCCGTTTAATTTTGAAGTGAATACGGTGAAATCAAGGGACATCATTGTGTTAACTAGAATATCTAAGAAAGATTTTCATTAGGCTCCTTTTTATATGACACTTTCCATAATCAAATCCACTGTCAAAATCAACAATAGTAATGATAGTACAATCAATCTGTGTAATCTGTGGAATTTATTGTGTTCATGAGATTATAGCGAAATCTTCATAGGGTCCCTTTTCCCATGATACTTTACAGAACAAACCAAATTTCAAAAGGAACAATTCTAAAGAAGGTACAATCATTCTTTAAAGAATCAATGACAACAGTGGACTGACTTGTGTCAAGAATTTTTGGTAATAAAATTTTCATAAGGCCCCTTTTCTCATGAAACTAACAAATCAGACCCAATGTATAAAGGAACAATCCTAATGATAGACAGTTTGAAGAAAATGATAAAGACTGATGTTTTTGTAATAAATTTATTTAAGGTCCCTTTTCTTGTGTCACTTAACCAATCAGACCCAATTTACAAAAGAACAATCCAATGATGGTACAATCATTCTATTAAAGTTTGAATAGATTCTGATTAAGACCGAGGACATTCTTGTGTAAATGAGGAATTGGTAATAATTTTTCATACAGCCCCTTTTCCTATGATACTAGACAGATCAGGCCCAATTTGGAAAGACACAATCCTAATGATGGCACAAACATTCTGTGAAAGTTTGAACAGAATCCAATGACAACTGCGGACTTAATCTTGTTGTAAAGATTTTTAAAATAAAATTTTCATAATGCTCCTTTTCCTGTGATTCTTGAAGGATTAGATCTCATGTCAGCATCAACAATAGAAATTATTGTAAAATGATTCTGTGAAGGTTTGAAGAAAATGGATTGAAAGCTCTGGACTCAGTTACAAGGATTATAGGTAAAATTTTTAAAAGGCCCCTTTTGCCATGATACTACACAGATCAGGCCTAATTTGAAAAGAAAGAATCCTTGTGATGGAACAATCATTCTGTGAAAGTTTAAACTGAATCTGATGAAAACTGTTGACTTTATTGTGGTACAAGACTTTTAAAATTAAATTTCATAATGCTCCTTTTTCTGTGATACTTGATGGATCAGGTCTAATGTCAACATCAACAATCATTATTATTGTACAATTATTCTGTAAATGTTTGAAGAAAATCCAATGAAAGCTCTGGACTTGGTAACAAGGATTTATAAATGAAATTTTCGTAAGGCCCCTTTTCCTGTGATTCTTGACAGTTCAAACCCTGTTATGAAAAGAATGATCGTTATGACCTTCCTATCAATCCGTGAAAGTTTCAACAAAATCTGATCAAAGCTGTGGGCTTCATTGTGTTAACAGGGATTTTTTAATTGAATTTTCATATAGCCCCTTTTCCCATGTTACTTGATGGATCTGAACCAATTCCAAAGGGAACTCTTCTTACAAAAGTATAATTATTCTGTTTGAGTATAAAGACAACCCCATGAAATCTGTGGACTTAAAAGCATTAATTAAGATTTTTTTGATTGAAATTTCCTAAGGTCCCTTTTCCTTTGTTTCTCGATGGATCAGACCCAATTTGAAAGGAACAATCCTTATGATGGTACAATCATTCTGTGAAAGTTTGAAGTCGATCAGGTGGAATCTAGGGCCATGATGTGTTAACTAAGATTTTTTTATTAAATTTTCATTAGGCCCCTTTTCCAATGAAACTTGATGGATCAAACCAACTTCCGAAAGGAACAATCCATTTAATGTAATAATCATTCTGTGAATGTTTGAAGAGAATTTGTTGAAAACTGTGGACTCTATTACCTTTACGAGGATTTTTTAAATCAAATTTTCATAAGGCCCCTTCTTCCTGTGGTCCTTGACTGATCATACCAAATTTTGAAAGATTTTTTTGTTTTGAATTGGGTTTTACATCGCTTTCAACAATCTTTCAGTTATATCGCAGCAGCTGAAGCACCTAAAAATGGAATCCTTGTATTTCTCACACCAGCACTACCTTTACATCCTTTCCTAGCCTCCAGCTACTATCCCACATAGGTCTACGATTATCGACCCATTGGTGAGAGACAAATAGTCGGAAAGGATGAGTGACGCCGTCAGGGAATGAACCCGGGACCGAACCCGGGACCTCTAAATTGACAGTCTGACGCGCTACCAACTGCGCTATGACGGCTGCCAACCAATTTTGAAAGGAACAATCCTTATGATGATGCAATCATTCTGTGAAAGTTTGAAGAGAATCCGATGAAAACTGTTGACTCAAGAGTGTTAATGAGGACTTTTTAATTAAATTCTAATTAGGCCCCCTTTCCCATGTTTCTTGACGGATCATACCCAATTTTAAAGAAACGATCCTTATGATGGTGCAATCATTCTGTGAAAGTTTGAAGAGAATCTGATGACAAATGTTGGCTCCAGATTATTAATGAGGATTTTTTATTAAATTTTCCAAAGTCCCCTTTTCCTGTGTTTCTTGACGGATCATGCCCAATTTTGAAAGGAACAATCCTTATGATGGTACAATCATTCTGTGAAAGTTTGAAGAGAATCTGATGAAAACTTCGGACTCAAGAGTGTTAACGAGAATTTTTCAATTAAATTTCAATTGGGCCCCTTTACCTGTGTTTTTTGACCGATCTCACCTAATTGCGAAAGAGACAATCCTTATGATTGTACAATTATTCTTTGAAAGTTTGAAGGGAATCCGATGAAAACTCAGGACTCTGGAGTGTTAAAAGGAAAAGTTCAACAGATGGACAGACAGATGCCAGGCGGGAAAAAGCCACGGCAATAGCTCTAGTGGCCTTCGGCCAGTAGAGCTAAAAATTACTTGTCACAAGCAATCTCTTCATTTTCCACTATGTTTTCAAAACTTATTAACTGTGGGGTGTGAAAAATTGTTATTGCCTGGGAATGGAATAATTACTTTAAATTATGGAAAAGGATGAAATTTCTTGTAATAAATATTTCTTCTGTTTCTTCAATGTTCACACCCTAGAATTTTAAACCTGTTGTCTGCAACTTCTTCTTTCAATTTCAACCAATTTAAAATTTTTGTTGTTTGTTAATTGGTAAATGAAAAAAAAGAAAAATCTGTAGTTTCTACCAGTCCAAAATTTTGTTGCCTTGTAAACATTTTAAAAAGAGCAAAAATCAATTGTTAAAGGATTGAGTTCTCACATTCTAACAAACAATGGCATATGTGCTAATAAGCATTTCATAATGTTTACCATAGTATTTCCATTTTGTAAGCTCTCTAACCCATTTCCACACAGTAACGCTTTCTGACACTCTGAATAAAACAATCATGGAAAACTTGTGGAAAACCAAGAAATCACTGTTAACATCTTCAACTTCTCTCAATTTGGACCAATAAAAACTTTTGTCATCTGGTGATGGCACTTAACCCATTCCAACACAATGGAATTTTAGACTGGTCCAAATTGAAAGAAGCTGCAGACGACAATTTCAAGTTTATGGAATTTTGAATTTGTTCGTCTTTTGGGATAGAAAACGTTGTGGATAATGAAGAAATTGCTTTATCCAAGCAATTTTTTCATTTTCCACAATGTTTTCCAAAGTTTTTTTGTTGAGGGTCGTAAAAAAGAGGATTGAGTGGGAATGGGTTAAAGGAAGGTATGAATGCTTTTTTCATGTCACAGATTTAATCATTCTTATTCCTTTCCATACACTATTTCAATAAAATATTCTGAAAAGTTGTTTTGCCAAAATCAGAGGTTGTTTACCAGAATAAATCATGATATTTCCCTATGTAGGCTGTTAACCCATTCCCACACAACAAAATGTTAAACTGGTCCAAATTGAAAGAAGCTGCAGACGAAATATGCAAGTTGATGAAATTTCAATTTTTTTCGTCTTCTTGGATAGAAAACATTGTAGATAATGAAGAAATTGCTTGATACAAGCAATTTCTTCATTTTCCACAATGTTTTCCAAAGCTCTTATCTTGAGGGGCGTAAAAAGGAGGGCTTGTTTGGGAATGGGTTAATCTAAATTAAGTCAAGAAAGTTGCAATGAATATTGGGTCATTCACAGGTTGCATATAACCGTAAGAATCTGCTCAAATCAATGTGATTGTTACTTCATACAGGAGTTATGTTTGCTAGCTTGTCTTCAATTCTGTAAACATCAGTCCAAAACTGTTGTAAGTGTTAATACCAATATTGACACTTACCATAGTTTTGCGCTAGCTATTTGGTGTGACATTATTTAGGACGTCTGTTGTTTCGCTTGTCAATTTGTTACCTTCCATTGACTTTGGGCATATGCAAATAAGATAATGTGGTGTCGAAATCTGAATTCCATGATATCTAAAAATAACCTGGAATCTTGCTGATTCTTTCCTATATAAGTCGCTACTTTAAACCTATCAGATTATCACAAAGACATCTCACTCAAATTTTAGTGTTTAGAATCTGTTAAGTGTATTTTTAGGCATTAATCAAATTTTTCCTATCAAACTTTCAGAAAAATAAATACCTCCCTTTAACCATACTTTTCTTATTTAACATAAAAATAATGACAGGAGGGCTGCTGGCCCAGGGGCACTCACCTGAGATAATGGCTCTTTTTCCTTTAACATTCTAATTTTATGTTAAGGATAGGATTATGATACAAATAGGCAATACTTTATACATATATAAGCTCTGTACCTGGGGATCTTAAAGCCTTAAATGACAAATTCCAAGGCTTGAGGATTATTTGAAAGGAGAAGAACATTTTTCCTCCCTCTGGATCTATGGGTTGTTATGTCAGAAATAAGGGAGAAGTCAATGAACTGATGTTTAATGCAAAATTTAAAGGCTCTTCTCAGGTCAGACAGAGAAGAATTTTGAAGACCATTTTAAAATTTGACTTTTGTTGCCCTGGCAACCAGAGTCTTAAATCAAACCCCACTGGGGTCCCCCCCCCAATGACCCAAGGGTCATAATTTGAGCTATTTTGAAAGAGGTCAATATGCTGATGTTTCATGCAAAATATCAAGGCTCTATGCCTTCTGGGTCGAGAGGAGAAGATTTTAGAAGATTATTTTTAAATTTCACTTTGTTGCCATGGCAACCAGAGTTTTTAACGGATTTCAATTTTATTAGCTTTTTTAAAGGAGACCATCTAAGGAACATTTCTGCCAAATTTTGTTCAAATTGGCCATGTTGTTTAGCGGGAGATGTTGTATTAAGAAATAGTTGATGGAAGACAAGCGAAGGAAGACAGCCGAAGATCACAATAAGGTCATCAGGTGATCACAATAGCTCACTTGAGCACTTAGTACTCAGGTGAGCTAAAACACTTCAGGTACAGGCAGAGCAAAGAAAAATGTCGAAATCGGCCAATTGTTTGGACTTGTCTGGTGACATAAATATTTTGTAACACGTTAAATTGCTTATGAAAGCTAATGACATTATGAAAATGAAGAAATTGCTCAATATTCTTCATTTCCTCAATGTTTTCTACCCAAAAAGTTGAAAAAGTCTAAAATTTCATCAACTTTAAATAATGACTGGTCTAAAATTTTGCAGTGTTGTATTGATTTAATTTGAAGTATTTTACCTTGGCTTTGAAAAGACTTAGATTACCACTCTAGTTTGGTCATAAAAATTTATATTAGTTTTGAAAAATGCACCAATCACTGCTGTCAATAAAGGAATATATCGACCAATCAAATCATTCATTCTGCCAGGAAGAGGTTCAATAGGTGATAATACATACCAAATATTAAAGCTCTAGGCCTTATTGTTTGGGAGAAGAAGATTTTCAAAAATTTCCTTCCTTTTACTTTTGTAAAATCAGGGATCTGCAGAAAAAGGCTTATTTTCAAACACAGTAATTCTTTGAAGTATTTTGTTAGAGGATAAATAGGTGATGATATGTACCAAATATCAAAGCTCTTTGCCTTATGGTTTAGGAGGAGAAGATTTTCAAAGATTTCCTTTGTAAAATCAGGGATCCCACAGAAAAAAGGTTAATTTTAAGAGTTAGGGTTAGCTCTGGCCTGAAAAAAAAAATTTAAAAAGTTGGGGCCAAACAAAAAAGCTGGAGCCAAATTGAGAAGGAGTTGGTGCCAAAATGGAACATTTCTTAAGTTCACTTTTATTTTCTAAACTAATATGTTATAAAATAAATTATATACAAATTAAACAGGTTGAAATCATGGTCATTCATCCTGATTATGTCTTGAATAAATGTAGCTAATTCATACAACTACAATGAGTTTACTGATCTTCAATCAGTTAATCAGTTCTTTCAGTACTTTGATTAGAAAAGAGAAAAAAAGAGAGAAGGAAATAGTAATAGGCCTTATTGATATGCTTGATTTGATAATAGAATAACATAGACATCTGTAATCTAAACAAAAATCCGTTTAAAGTTTGACATTCTTGAGTATGAATGAACAAACAAAAAAATGGTTTGTCTGCTTCTAGGACAGTAGAACTCTGTCAAAATTTGACAGACTAATACTGTTACATTCAACAGCTCATCAGAATATCCTTATTACCCATAAATGCGGATTGGATGTTTTAGCAATGACCGCAGAAATATACGAAAATATGCCCAAATTTGGCAACAATGTATTCAGCAGGAAAAGGCAAATGGTGGCCAGTTTAATTACAATCTTCTTGCAGGAGCCAATTTGAGTGTGATAATTGAGGTCTACTGATATTGTAAATGAGAGCTGTCATTTAAGAAGTTTTATCAGGTCATCCCTAATACTAAGTCAAGCCCATAACACAAAATCAATATGACCCACCAACCAATGAGCGCATTTCATTCATCTGATTTGCTGTCAATAAGAACTGTAATTAAATTTGACAATGCGTCAGTTTTGTGTCAGACTCAATGATATAATTGACCCAATATACAGGTCTTTAAGCAGTTATACACACCTGCCCCTCGGCCTTGATTTCCAGAGGATAGTCAAAGTAAACATACGTATCAACAAAATCTTTCATTTTTTGGCGCCACAAACTTTCACCAAATGAAAACAAGAGGCCCAGCGGGCCTTAACGGTCACCTGAGTAAAAGAGCACCAAGACAAGTGATTTTGTTTGAAAGAATTAGAAAAAGGTTTGGTTGAAATCCCCTCAGTGGTTCTTTAGAAGGAGATGAAAATGTTTAAAAGTTACCAAAAATGACCCCCTTTTGGTCCCCATTTTAGGCACCCCTGACCTCCAGCCTTTTAATTTTCACAAATCTGTATAATCAGTACCAAATGATGCTTTTCACCAAGTTAGTTTGAAATTGGCTAAGTACTTCAACAGAAGAAGGTGAAAATGTGAATTTTTTAACATGATGAACTTTGACCTCTGGGTGTGGCCCCATACATGACCCCAGGGGCATGAATTTCACAATTTATAATATACCTGTCCTAGTTGTCATGCACACAGAATATTTAAGCCCTGGCATTAACAGTTTATTAGAAGAAGATTTTTAAAGAAGTACCAAAAATTACCCCTTTTTGCCCCCTATTTGGGCCCCTTTGACCCCCAGAACCCCTATTTTCACAAACTTGAATTGGCATCCCCCAATGATGCTTTCTACCAAGTTTGGTTGAAATCCACCCAGTAGTTCTTGAGAAGAAGATGAAATATTTAAAAGTTACAAAAAATTACCCCCTTTTGGTTCCAATTTTAGGGCCCCCTGACCCCCCCAGCCTTTTTATTTTCACAAATCTGAATAACCATTACCAAATGATGCTTTTCACCAAGTTTCTTTGAAATTGGCTTTGTACTTCATCAGAAGAAGATGAAAATGTGAATTTTTTAACATGATGAACTTTGACCTCTGGGTGTGGCCCCATACATGACCCCAGGGACATGAATTTCACAATTTATAATATACCTGTCCTAGTTGTCATGCACACAAAATATTTAAGCTCTGGCATTAACGGTTTATTAGAAGAAGATTTTTAAAGAAGTACCAAAAATTACCCCTTTTTGGCCCCTATTTGGGCCCCTATGACCCCCAAAACCCCTATTTTCACAAACTTGAATTGGCATCCCCCAATCATGCTTTCTACCAAGTTTGGTTGAAATCCGTCCAGTAGTTCTTGAGAAGAAGATGAAATATTTAAAAGTTACCAAAAATGACCCCCTTTTGGTCCCCATTTTAGGGCCCCCTGACCCCACAGCCTTTTTATTTTCACAAATCTGAATAACCATTACCAAATGATGCTTTTCACCAAGTTTCTTTGAAATTGGCTTTGTACTTCATCAGAAGAAGATGAAAATGTGAATTTTTTAACATGATGAACTTTGACCTCTGGGTGTGGCCCCATACATGACCCCAGGGGCATGAATTTCACAATTTATAATATACCTGTCCTAGTTGTCATGCACACAAAATATTTAAGCTCTGGCATTAACGGTTTATTAGAAGAAGATTTTTAAAGAAGTACCAAAAATTACCCCTTTTTGGCCCCTATTTGGGCCCCTATGACCCCCAGAACCCCTATTTTCACAAACTTGAATTGGCATCCCCCAATCATGCTTTCTACCAAGTTTGGTTGAAATCCGCCAAGTAGTTCTTGAGAAGAAGATGAAAATGTTTAAAAGTTAACGGACGACACACGACGCACGACGGACGACGGACGACGCATGACGACGGACAAACGATGATTGCAATAGGTCACCATGACCATTCGGTCAGGTGACCTAAAAACTTGCGCAAGAATTTTACTTTTGTCGCATTTGTGGACAGTGGCAATCAACAGCGCGAACCCTGAGAGTACAGTAATTCCTTAACATATTTGGTAGAGGGTCAATAGGTGATATGTACCAAATATCAAAGCTCTAGGCCTTATGGTGTAGGAGAAGATTTTTTTAATAATTGTTTACGGACAGACAGGCGGCCAGACGGACGCCGGACAATTACCAATCACAATAGTTCACCTTGAGCGTGTTGTGCTCATGTGAGCTAAATGATCAAAAGAACCTGACGATAATTCTATATAGAATAGAAAAGAACAAATGTCTTATTCAAGAAAAAGACTCAAACATATATGGTTCATTGGCGAAATATATATCAACCTTTTTGTTTAAATCATAATAATGTTATTCCCGGTGTGGTGTCAATTTACAAGGAAAGTGATATCATCTTACCATATTGTATCAGTTCAGTATGTGTTTGAAAACGATTTTTTTCTGATGGGTCTGATTTTGTTCCCATATTCTGGTGGGAAAATTTAGAAAGTAAATAAGGAGGGAATATTATGTTACAAAAGCAATACAACATTTTGTACAACTTCTTGTGGAGAAAAAACAAGAATGTTGTATTGCTATTGTAACTTAGTATTCCATTGTGATTGAAGGTATTTCACTAGAATTATACAGGTATACAATACAGTTACTTATCTGCCACATCATCTGTCTTACCTTCTTGTAAATTTGGTACCAGCTTATAGACTATATCCTGCATAGTTCTGTCATGACTGAAAAGACAAAAGTAAAAATGCTATCCAAACTAGTCACTTGATGGTTCATAGCTGTCATCCAACTTGATTTGTTTGTGAAACACCATGCCCTCGTAACCATTTTTCAGAATTGTAATCTTGAAGATGACCTAGACCTAATCAGATGACCTTGACCTTCGTATCTGCACATGCATATCAGTTGCATCTATAATCATGCCAAATATGAACAATGTACCTTGTGTAGGCTAAAAGCAGAAGTAAATGTTACATGTTATGGTAAAGTTTTTAAGAGAGTTTGACTTTGATAAACTGACCTTAATCCTTTCCTGGTTAATCCCTGGATTTTACATCCCTGAGTTTTTATACTCAAGAAAATATTGTGGGATAAGAAGAAATTGCTTGTAACAAGCAATTTCTTCCCATCCCACAATATTTTCTGCCGCCGTCATAGCGCAGTTGGTAGCGCGTCGGACTTTCATTCAAAGGGTCCCGGGTTCGATCCCCGACGGCGGCAATACTCTTTCCGACATTTGTCTACCACCAATGGGCAGATAATCGTAAGCCTATGTGGGATAGCAGCTGGAGGCTAGGAAAGGGTGTAGTGGTAGTACTGGTGCGAGAAATACCAGGAATCCATTGTTAGGTGCTCCAGCCGCCGCGATATAACTGAAAGATTGTTAAAAGCGGCGTTAAACCCCATTCAAACAAACAAACACAATATTTTCTACCCTATAGGTTGGTTACTTTTAAAATTGCACTCACTTTTAATTGTCGTCTGCAACTTCTTTGAAAATGGACAGGTCTAAAATTTTGGAAAACAGGAAAGGGTTAACCCTATCACACGAAATTGAGTTATGACCTTAGTATCTGCATGAAATGAATGAAATCTACCATCATTCTAAATATGAGCACAATACCTTGAAAAATCTTAAAAGCAATTGTATATTTATATTTTGTTGTCGAGTTCCTAAAGAAGTTTTAACTTGATAACTGACCTCGACCTTTGTCACATGACCTCAACCTTGATATCTGCACATGTGTATCAATAAGATCTATCATAATGCCAAATATGAATATCATATCTTGAATATCCCATAAGCAATTGTAAATGTTTGGTTTTAAGGTTAGGTTCTTTACATGGTTTGATCTTGAAATTACCTGGACCTTGTCACATGACCTTAACCTTGGTATCTACAGATGAGTATATATGTGATTGATCATCATGCAAAATATGAATATTCTATCTAATTGTAAATGTTAAGTTTTTTGGCAAAGATTTTTAAGAAGTTTGACCTTGAATATGACCTTGACCTTGTCACATTACCTTGAGCTCTATCTGTAGACGCATATCTGTATGATTTATCATCATGCTAAATATGAGCATTGTATATTGATCAGGCTTAAAATAATTGTAAATGTTAAGTTTTTTTGCAAACAGAATGACAGTTGGACAATAATAAAACAATATGCCCCCGATCTTTCAATACAGGGGCATGAAAATAGATTGACTAATCAAATGATTCTGTTTGATCAGAAGTGAAAAGTTTACCTCAGACCTTTATACAATACATTTTCATTGGCTAGTCACTAAACACTGTAACTACAGCTTATTCACCCTACAACTATTTGCAATTTGCTTAATGTCCCTTGTTATACAATTCTGCAAACTAATAGGCAAACTGCTTACTCAAGTCAAAATAAACAGTTTTTGTATTTGGACTTATTTCAAAATTGGCTAGGATAGAAAAAGTTAATGTATTTGGTTAAATGCTTTTTAATTAACCCATTCCCACATAGTCAGGGTTGTGGAATTCACATGCCCGACTTGTCCGACATGGGCTTTTCTACCTGCGGGCAAGTACATTTTTCAAGGCTACTTGTCCGTGGACAAGTAAATATCAGAGCAAATCTTGGAATGGTACTAGATAGATAGAAGAGATTTATGAGCATAATGTTTGTATCTAAGGCTAGAAGATATTGTTTTTAATGAAGAAAATGCTGAGTTCCAGCATTTTCTTCTTTGAAAATAATGTTTTCTCAAAATTTATCTGTTCCTCATCTTTTCACGGGCAAGTCCATTTTGGTCCTGGACAAGTAGAAAATCACATTTTACTAGTCCGTGGACAAGTAGAGAAAATCCCTATTTCCACATCCCTGCACATAGTGTCACTTTTGGACACCCCTAGAGAAAAACATTTAGGAAAACATTATGAAAAATGAAGAAATTTCCACATTTTCAACAAAGTTTTTTTACTAATTAAGTGGAAAAAATCTGTTATCTTATAAATTTAAATTGTCGTCTTTTACTCCTTTCAATTTGGACCAGTCTAAAATTTTGCCGTTTGGGAATGGGTTAAAAGGTTAAAACCACAGGGTCAAGGTCAAAGTTTCAATTAAAAGCCTCCTTCCTTATGAGATCAAGTGTGAAATATGAGCTCCCTATCACATATTATAAGAGATATAAACATTTAACCAAATGGACACCAACACCAAGGTTTATGACAATAGCTCCTGTGAGGCATCCACCCCAGGTGTGCTGAAAACATCTAAATGGGTGAAAACATGTCCAAAATTTAACTGCAGCATAACTTATCATGTTAATAAGATCAGTAAAATGGGCATTATGCCAGGCAACTGAAATAAGATTTGTTAGAAAATCTTGCAATTATGAAAGATTACAAATTTAATGATAAAGTCAGAAAGAAATGTCTTCTTAAAGGGAGGTATCAATGTTTTTGAAACCTAGATATGAAAAATTTGTCAATCTCCAAAAATAGGCTTAAAGGACGCTTTATACTTAAATTTGAGTCAGATATTGTCTTCGCGGTAATCTGATTAGCTCAAAGTGTCCTTTTTTTGGTTATATAGAAAAGGTTTAGCGGACAGATTATTTTTAGATATCAAGGAAAATTGGTCATCAACACCGCATGACTTCATTTGCATATGACTCCAAGTCAACGAAAGGTAGCAAATTGACAAGCGAAACATTCAATGACCTAAATTATTTCACATCAAATGTTTAGCGTAAAAATACGGTAAGTGTCTATATTCGTATTAACACGTATGACAGTTTGGGACTGATCTTTACAGAATTGAAGACCGGCTAGCGAACATAACTCCCGATGACGTATTGATGACGTTGTTTGAGCAAATTCAAATTGAATACGGGATTCCAACAGTTATGCACCCAATGTGAATGACCCCATGTTCTTCACAACTGTCTCGGCTAGATCTAAAAATAGATTAACAGCCTACTTAGGCTATTAGGGAAATACCCTGGTTTATTCTTATAAATGCCCTCTGAATTTCGCAAAAATGCTTTTCAGAATATTGTAATTAAATATTGTATATAAAGGGAATAAGAATATTCAAAATATGTGACATGAAAAAAACATTGATACCTACCTACTACAGAGTTAATCAATTAACCCATTCTCACTCAAGCCCTCCTTCTTACACCCCTCAGGAAAAAAGCTTTGGAAAACATTGTGGAAAATGAAGAAATTGCTTGTATCAAGCAATTTCTTCATTATTCACAATGTTTTCTATCCAGAAAGACAATGAAAATTTAAAGCCGCCGTCATAGCGCAGTTGGTAGCGCGTTGGACTGTCAATCTAGAGGTCCCGGGTTCGATCCCCGACGGCGGCACTCATCCTTTCCGACTATTTGTCTCTCACCAATGGGTCGATAATCGTAGACCTATGTGGGATAGCAGCTGAAGGCTAGGAAAGGATGTAATGGTAGTACTGGTGTGAGAAATACCAGGATTCCATTGTTAGGTGCTCCAGCCGCCGCGATATAACTGAAAGATTGTTGAAAGCGGTGTAAAACCCTATTCAAAACAAAAAACAAAACAAAGAAAATTTAAATTCCACCAACTTGAAAATATCGTCTGCAGCTTCTTTCAATTTGGACCAGTCTAAAATTTTGTTGAGTTGGAATGGGTTAATTACTCATACCAAAATTCAAAAAAGCTCCATTCAAACTCAAAATTTATCCAAAATAAAAAAAAACATTTAGTTATTCAATCAGGCAGTACTTATAGAACCTTTGAACACTAATGCAGAGCCTTTTTTAAATATTGTGTTGTTTAACTAAGAAAATTTTTATTAGCGGGCATTTTAGGTTTGATTAATAGCCGTTCCAGGTAGAGACAGTTATTTTGATTTCCAAATGTTATATTTCATAATATGTCCCTATATTGTGAATACTTTTTGTTAAATAATCTCATCAAGATGGTTCCAGTTAGTACATACAACAAAGGGTATGGAAATGAAATGACAGTTATCATAATTCTTTGTCATCTGGAGTTTTAATTCATGAAACTTTATAAGTTTCTATGGTATCAACTTCAGTCTTCGTAAGAACACTCATATACCGTAAATGTAATTAGCGAGAGCACCTACTCCCCCTCTTTGGGATCTGAACTTAATCTTAGTCTACACTTCCTGCCAAAACCGGAATATTCCGGGTTCAGCATGATTAGGGTTAAAATCCTAAAATGATTCTTTCCATTTCAAAATTAAGCCATCTACTATTGGTTCATTTGTTTTAATTCCACAGATCTTAAACCATAACCAGACCACAAAATTCTAAACCGGTCAAAGTTTAACCCATTCCCACACGCCAAAATTTTAGACAGGTCCAAATTGAAAGAAGCTGCAGACAACAATTTAAGTTGATGAAATTTTAATTTTTTTCATTTTTTGGGATAGAAAACATTGTGGATAATGAAGAAATTGCTTGTCACAAGCAATTTCTTCATTTTCCACAATGTTTACTAAAACTGTTTCATTGAGGGGCGTAAAAAGGAGGGATTGAGTTGGAATGGGTTAAAGCCTTGCAGTCAACAATTCAAGTTAATGAAATCTTACATTTTTTATCTTTTCATGGGTAAAAAATAGAGTGGAAAATGAAGAATTGCTTGTAACAAGTAATTTCTACATTTTTCACTGTTTTCCGAACTCTTTTTCTTGAGGGTGTGTGATATCGTAATTACATACACTATCATGAAAGGAACGTTTTGCTTGTTACAAGCATTTTGAAAAGTAGTCTGTAACTTCTCTCAAATTTAACAAGTTCAAAAAAATTCATCCAGTAATGGAAAGAGGATATGACTTTAAATCTGTAATACAACAGGGTGTGTTTGTTAACCCTTCCCGTTTTTAGAAATTTAAGACTAATCCAAATCAAAAGAGGTTGCAGACTACATTGGAAATTGCATGCTATTTGAAATGAAACCATCCTATGTAGTAGACAATATTGTGGGAGAAGGAGAAATTGCTTGTTACAAGCAATTTTCTTCTTTTGCAACAATATTTTCTCAAGCAAAAACTCACAGCTACGTAAAATGACCTTGAACTTGGTACCACTAGAAAGTTTTGCTATGAGAAAAACAGAATTGAGATATGCAGACCTTAGCTGTTAGCATTAAACAATAGCAACGCCTATGGGTGCGTACGCTCAGCTGTTGGGTGCTGGATATTGGACAAAATTCATCCATAGTTATCCCCCTTGATAGTATAGGTTGCTCTTTTGATAGTAAACAAGTATGCCAAGTTTCAAGTGAAAGCCTTTAGTAGAACCAGAGATATCACAAAGTGTCAAAGTTTTCACAAGATGATGACGCACGATGATGACGCAACAACGATGTCAACGACACAAAGGCGATCGCAATACCTGGGGTTTTCTCCGAAAATAGCCCGGCTAGAAAAGTTATAGTTAATAAATAATTATGCATAAATTAAACCTGGACATGTGAATTAGACCTCAACATAAAACCTTGTTCTTTACCTTTGTCCTGCTGAATATTTATCCTCTTTCTCTATATTTTAAGACTTAGACATCATCAGGTTGATGTTGCGCTCATAATTTTTCTGATTTGTTTGTTTGAATGGGGTTTTACGCCGCTTTTAACAATCTTTCAGTTATATCGCGGCGGCTGGAGCACCTACAATGGAATCCTAGTATTTCTCACACCAGTACTACCATTACATCCTTTCCTAGCCTCCAGCTGCTATCCCACATAGGTCTACGATTATCGACCAATTGGTGAGAGACAAATAGTCGGAAAGGATGAGTGCCGCCGTCGGGAATCAAACCCGGGACCTCTAGATTGATAGTCCGACGCGCTACCCACTGCGCTATTACGGCGGATAATTTTTCTGAACACAACAGGAACAAACAGGTAGTGTAGACTAAGATCAGACTGCACGTCTGTGCAGGCTGATCTTTTTCAATACACCTTCCAATGCCATTGTCATGCCAGGAATATTCTGGGATCAGCAGGACAAGGGTTTAACCCATTCCAACTCAATCCCTCCTTTTTACGCCCCTCGAGAAAAAAGCTTTGGAAAAAATTGTGGAAAAAGAAGAAATTGCTTGTATCAAGCAATTTCTTCATTATCCACAATGTTTTCTATCCAAAAAAGTGAAAAAATTTAAAATTCCATCAACTTGAAATTGTCGTCTGCAGCTTCTTTCAATATGGACCAGTCTAAAATTTTGCTGTGTTGGAATGGGTTAAACCAAACAAGCTGTCTAACAACTACTGACAGCGGCCAAACATTTTGTATATCTACACTACCTGATGTAATTCAATGGATGACTCTGATGGATAAGTATCCCACATCTTGGACAAGTGTTGTTTTCTAGTAGAAATTTCACGAGACAGCTTCGACAAACTATAAAAACAAAAGTAAACCAACTAAATAATGAAAACAAAAGTAAACTTACTAATCTTTTTAACCCGATATTAAATATTGATAATAATACCAAGTATCACAGCACTCTTGGCCTTATTGTTTGGGAGAAGAAGATTTATAAAGATTCCCTTCTTCATTTCTATGTAAAATCAGGGGTCATACAAAAAAGGGCTAATTTTCAAAATATTGTTATTCTTTGAAGCTCTTTGGTAGAGGGTCATTGGACATTAATTCATGCAAAATATTAAAGCTCTAGGCATAATGATTTTGAAGAAGATTTTCAAAGATTTCCTTCTTTATTTCTATGTAAAATCAGAGATCGAACAGAAAAGGGCTAATTTTCAAGATACAGTAATTCTTTGAAGTATTTTGGTGGAGGGTCAATAGATTATGATTTATACCAAATATCAAAGTTCTTGGCCTTATGAATTAGGTGAAGATTTTCAAAGATTTCCTTTATTTCTTCATAAATTCAGGGATTGAACAGAATATGGCTAATTTTCAAGATACAGTAATTCTATGAAGTATTTTGGTAGAGGGTCAATAGATGAGGTTTTATACTAAATGTTATAGTTCTAGGCCTTATGGTTTTGGAGAGTTTTTTAAGGTTTTCTTTTATTTCTATGTAAAATCAGGTATCACACAGAAAAAGGCTAATTTTCAACATATGTTTTTTCTTTGAAGTTTATTGGTAGAGGGTCAATAGATGATGAATTATAACAAATATCAAAGCTCTAGGCCTAATGGTTTAGTAGAAGAAGATTTTTAAAGATTTCCTTCTTAATTTCCATGCTAAATCAGGGATTGCACAGGAAAGAGCTTATTTTCTAAAGATACAGTAATTCTTTGAAGTATTTTGGTAGAGTGTTAACAGATGATGGTTTATACCAAATAATAAAAGTCTAGGCCTAATGGTTTGGGAGAAGAAGATTTTTAAAGGTTTCTTTCTTTATTTCCATGTAAAATCAGGGATTGCATAGAAAAGAGCTAATTCTCACGATACAGCAATTCTTTGAAGTATTTTGGTAGTGGGTCAATAGAACCAAATATCAAAACTCTAGGCCTAATGGTTTGGGAGGATTTTTCAAGTTTTTCACTGTGTTGCCATGGCAGCTAAAGTTCTTCATAGATTTCAATTCTTTGTGTACTGTATTTTGAAAGAGCATGACCTAAGGAACATTTCTGTGAAGTTTGGTAGAAATTCCATGGTTAATTTAGGAGGAGAAGATTTTTATGTAAATTGTAAATAGACAGACTGACGGACGCCTGATAATGACTGATCGCAAAAGATAAGACTAGTCCAAATGAAGAGAAATTTCCAAGGACGATTCTTAGTTGAAATTTTTTTAAACCAATTCCAACACAGTGACCCCTGTGAAGAAATTGCTTGTTACATTGTGGAAAATAAAGAAATTGCTTTTAACCAGCAATTTCTTCAGTTTCCACAATGTTTTCTACCCAGAAAGATGAAAAAATCTTCAATTTTATAACTTTAAATTGTCGTCTGCAACACTTTTAAATTTGGACCAGGTTAAAATTTTGTCATTGGGTAATGGGTTAAATGTTTTTTGGATAGAGAACATGGTGGATAATGAAGGAACTACTTGTAATGGCTGGTTTCAAAGAAAAACAGATATCTAATTAGGGAAAAACAGGAGGAAAAGAAGAAATTTCTTTTTTCATAAACTATTTTCTAACCAATATTTTGCTTTGAATCATTTACGACATAATATTCACTTAATAATACAAAAAGTCTCTTCGGCTCTTCAATCACAGAGGAGGACCTGTAAGACTTGGAACCAACTGGTCCTACAGGACTGTGGCATAATTCAGTGTGTGTTGAACCCTGCTAAGGGAAATAAAATATCAGTTCTCAGAAACATCAATAGTATCACCCCTGCAGTTGAACCATTTCCACGGAATCTTTGGTTTTGATGGAGTAGCTTTCTAAGAACTATTTTGTGATTTCTCTAGGTCTACCTTGCCATGCCCCCATTTTTGCACAAATCAAAATTTCGTGAACAAATTTTGTAAAAAGTCACCCAAAAGATGTTCTTGCTAAGTTTGGTTTGGTCCAAATTGGCCTCCAGCTTCAAAAGGATAAGTATTTCATGGTTTCCCTGATAAGCTCTGCCCTGCCATGAAGAATTGAAATTTCACAAACAAGTTTTGACTGGGTCTCCCAAGGATCATTTCTGTCAAGTTTTCTAAATTGGAAGAGTAGTTTAAGAGAAGATGTTGAGACAAAAGTGCCATTAGCCCTGAAGAGGTCACAAGTTTAGCAGTATTAAACAAAGGGTAATTATTGCAGAGAGTCACAAGTTGAAATTCCAATAATGTTATGTGAGACTGCGATGAAGATTTTCTTCTCTGTTTCTATACAAGTTGATTTTTAAACATTTTCCCTTTTAATTTCTATGAAAACAGGAAGGATCCACAGGTGGAGTTCAAGTATGACTTAAGGGTATTTTATGAACAAATTTGTAAAAGTACAAGGTAAGAGTCTACATACCTAATATCAATAATCTGAATTTCCTGGTTTTGAATGAGAGATTTCCTCCTTTCTTTCAATTTAAAATAGGTTGTGGGGTTGGTTGGGTTTTTAAGATTTTCTACTTTGTGTCTATGTATAAAACTAGCATTTGCCTGGGCAGAGATGAAATATGTCTGAAGGGTCATTACATGAACATGAGGTTCACTAGGAGGTTCTACCAAATATCAATGCTCTAGGCTTCCTCATTTCAGAAAAGATTTTTTTAAGTTTTCCTTCTTTATTTCTATGATGAATACAACATAGCTCAAATATGACCCAAAGCCTATCACATAAACAAAATCTGTATAGGTATACTTAGAGATTCTAGATACCAAATATCAATATTTTATGCTTTCTGGCTTGAGAGAATCAGATTTTTAAGTTTTCCTTCTTTGTTTCTATAGATGTTAAAATAGGGTACGCCAAATACGACTCAAATGGTATTGCATGAAAGACTGTACAGGTGCATTATATAAGAGATGCTGCATACCAAATAGCAATGCTCTAGATTTTCCCATTGTAGAGAAGAAGATTTTGAAAATTTTCCTTAGTTGTTTCAATGTTAATTTGGGTGCGTCAGAATGGAGTCTAAAGGGTATCACATGAACAAACTTTGTACAGGTTCACTTGGAGATTTTTGATACCAAATATCTATACTCTAAGCTTTTTTACTTAACCCATTCCAACAAAGTGATATTTTAGACTGGTCCAAATTGAAAGAAGTTGCAAGAAGACAATTTCAAATTGTTGAGATTTTTAATTCTTTTTATCTCACTGGGTAGAAAATAAGGTGGAAAATGCAGAAATTTCTTGTTATAAGCAATTTCTGTATTTTCCTCAGTAAAAAATAAAAGAACTTATTTTTTAAGACCATGTGGACTCCCTAAGTTCCAAAGCCATGGTAGCTAGGCTGTAAGTGTAATCCATCAATTTTATAAAATTTCCAACCTATATAGGACAATAGGAACATTATCCCATCACTTTTAAAACTTACACAGATATTGATAACTACTACACTTCCAGAGATATGCCCGAGACAAAATTCAAATTAGGAAAAAACCAAGGGGCGAATTCGAAAAGGAAGCAAGGTAGAATATGGTTCTTGTACATT
The DNA here is from genome assembly GCA_946902895.1 of Fragum fragum. Taxonomy (NCBI): domain Eukaryota; kingdom Metazoa; phylum Mollusca; class Bivalvia; order Cardiida; family Cardiidae; genus Fragum; species Fragum fragum. Next base: position 12,150,594 of record OX336374.1, read on the forward strand.
GCACTCCGTATTGATGTATTTTTCACAACTGCCGATTTTCAAGTCAGACAGAAGGTGTCAAAGTTATGCATTGGGCAATGTACTGAACACCGCCCTCCTTTTCTCAAAGACGCCATGGATAGTCCAATAATACATCCAATCTCCGATAGGCATATTAAAATTGTAAGTTAAGCAATTTAACCCATTACCATTACCAGATGACAAAATTTTGGACTGGTCCAAATTGAAAGAAGTTGCAAGCAACAATTTATAATTTAAGAAACTTTAGATTTTTTTCGTTTTTTGGGTAGAAAACATGGAAAATGAAGAAATTGCTTGGTTCAAGCAAATTTTCTTCATTTTATACAACGTTTTCCCAAATGTTCTCTTGAGGCAACATTGAGTGGAAATAGGTTAAAATGTGCTTACATGTATGAAGACATTCTGTAATAGTTGTGGCCTCAATAAGATATCCTTTACATAACGCACAAATGATACACGGGTTGACATTCCGTAGTTTGACCCGCTTTTCCATCATCTTCCACTTCTTATTGTGTGGTTAGCCTGTAACACGTTAAAAAGAACATTTTTGATATGGTGTAACAATCGATCAAACACAGCTGTCAATCAAACAATCAGTCGACCAATGAAATCATCCATTTAGACTGAAAGTCAATGGGTAGGGCCTAAGGAGTCAGTAGGCCGGGCCAGTGATTTGTTAATACCCATTACAACACAGTAACGCTTTCTGATGCTTTTCTGTGCCTGAAAAATATAAACATAGAAAAATTTGTGGGAAAAGGAGAAATTGCTTGTTCCTCCTTTTTTCACAATGTTATCAATATTTGGTGCTTATTTTCCAATTGTAGCACAATTTAAAATGACAACTGCAACTTCTTTAAATTTGCAATTGGATAAAGCCCTTTGAACATCATGTTATTGTATCTTAAGGTTTGAGAATAAAGGAATACGAATCTGAATTTATTTTCTTGAATATTTCATATATAGATGGTTGATTGATTGATTGAATGGGGTTTAAAGCCACTTTTAAAAGGATTTCAGTCATATCAGAGCGGCTGGCACACCTAACAATGGATTCCTGGTATTTCTCACACCAGTACTACCAATACATCCTTTCCTAGCCTCCAGCTGCTATCTCACTTAGGTGTACAATTATCCACCCATTGGTGAGAAATGATTGTCAGAAAGAATATGTGCTGCCACCGGGGATCAAACCCATGACATCCCATGGTTGAAGATTGTGAGTCTGATGCGCTACTGACTGCACTATGACAGCGGCATATATGGAATAGATGGTATTATATTTTGAATTATCATAAGCAACAAGCAATTTCTTCTTTGTCCACAATGTTTTCTACCAAGATGTGGAAAAAATCTTGAATTTCATAAGCCTTAAATTGTTTTCTGCAACTAATTTAAATTTGAACATGTCCTAAATTTTGCAGTGTGGTCAGTGCTACAGATAGAGGGCGTTATTTGGATTTTAGGTTTGAATATTTCAACGATACTACCATAAACCCTTTGCTGTAGGTACTCATTTGAATCTTCTCATCGAGAAGAATCAAATGAGTACCCACAACATAGGTTTCATTGGGAAGTAAGGATTTCAGAATGCTGTTATCCAATCTTATCTAGAGCTCTGACGGTAATGGGTTAACTTTTAAACCGAGAAGGTACATAAGATAGCTCTATTGAAGAGTTGATAAGTTTTGTGAGAAGTTCAATATGTTCATAAACGCAAGATAATCTTCTATGACAGCCGTCAAAATGTATGTCTTCATGGCAAATCTGTTTCCACATGGAATTGTTATACCAGGTTTTGTTAAAGACACAAAGAATCAATATACATTTACACAGTACTGCTTTTATTAATTTCAATTGCATGTCAGATGATAAAATATTACAGGCCACAATATAATAGCCAGACTACTTTTTAAGCAGTTAAATGTGGGGCTGACTGGTCAACTCGGCCCATTTTCAACTTGGTCCATCAGCAACTCGGCCCAGCGTATAACTTGGCTCGTATTTTATTTCATGTCAAATCAATTTCAATATTGATTATTTATGAAGAATATTTACTACAAATAGAAAAGTATTTAAACATCTTTTAGTTGTGAGGAAATTTATGTATGAATCCGCTGCAGATTGAAAACTTAAATTGAAATTCAACAGTCATTCAAATCGCACTTATTCAAGCAATGATTTGTTATAACAGACATGCCATTCGTCCCGGATTGTGCAGGACAGTATCAGGTTCTCAAAGTCTGTCCCTCTTTCTTTAAAGATGTCCTGGGAATTTGAGAAAAGAAATCCATATATTTTCGGTGCTAAAATTCCCATAAACAGTGTTGGTTAGGTAAAGTTATGGTTTAAGTGCCATAAACGACGTAATTATTGATTATTGGTTGCATCTAACACACACCAATCACCAGTTAAACGACAACTTTCACACCTTAACTGATATTAGACAATCAATGGTGACCCACGCACAGTCCTTATCAGGCTTTTTACTGACTCATGTGGTAAATGTCGTCTGCATTTATCAAAACATGTAACCGCTTTCTCTTATACCAAACAATTACTGTTGTACATATATCGGCCATTTTCGCACTCACCTGACTACCTCACATCGGCAAATATAAGTTATTCTCATTTTGGTTGTTGATCATTTGTTCTGCTCATACACATTTTTTTATACCAAAATACTGTAATTAAAGCTTAGTTCAGTTGTAGATCAGTAATTCTTAGATGCAGCAGTAATTCATTATTTTTTCTTTGAACACGGGAGATTACCGGGGATCAATGCTTGTGTCTTTTGGATGCACTTTAGTCCTCATATACTTCTATTTTTGTGTATTTTTTTTAAAATTAGTATATCACAAGTACACATTTGAAACCAGGGTTGAAAAGTGTACAAAAAAAACCCTACAACTTTAATATATGTTTGTCATTTTCTTACAGTTTTTCATTCATGCTAAGATTGAAACTGATAGAATTCAAATAATCAGTGGAAATCCGTAGAATGCAGATAATTTGATCTATAATAGCAAATTAATGAAAAAGATTGCTTTAAAGTTATTGCTAGTTCTATCAATTAGATTGAACAAAGAAACAACAAAACCGAAAATCTTACTTCATTAATGGAAAATGAATCCAGGTTAGAGTTCCGAACAATAAATCACAAATACATGTAGTCTACAATCGACAAATGACCAACTTTTGTGCACAAAATCTACTCTGGGAGAATAGTGAAACACGTGGGCAACCCCCTTGAGTCTGTCTTGTCAGTCTCTTTGATGTATGCACGACCCTGCTTTCCTGTAAAGTAGAATAGACAGGCCCGACATTTTCATGATGTCAGCTGTGTTTTTACATCAATAGATGTGCGTGTTGAAAGAAAACCTCTATGTCTGAGATCTTTTCTATTAAAGTTAAAACTACCGATCTAACAAAAAAGAACTTTTGATATGTAGTTTATGAAAAAATAAGTTAAAACTACAAATATTAAATCCACTTAAGGTCTTAAGTTTCCTTTTTTTTCGATTGGTGGGGTGAAGTGCTGAAAACTTGTTTAAGCGCATGTGTATGGAATTTTTGTTGTTGTTGTTATTATGGCAGGGAACAGGGCAGGTGTGTCCCGAAAAAATTGTTGTAAATCCTGGAAATATCAGTCCAATGTACTGGAAATGATTGAAAAAATTATTGCATGTCTGCGATATAATAATGTTAAAAATACAAAATAGTGTATCATGAAAATATTAAAGATAAACATAGTTAGGCATTACTGCATCATTTGTATAACACTTATAAAATATTCTAAGTATTACGATATATATTTTACTATAGATTCTATACTTGGGCACAGGCCATTTTTAGCGTTTTTTATGTCTTACATGTATATATAATAACAAGGGATGCAACTGACAAATTCAGAAAAATCTACCCGTCCCCACAAAAACACTTGTTACTCCGTTGATTCTAAAGGTAATTACACGAGATCTTCTTTGATTAACTCCTTACATATTTTTCAGGCGATAATCAAAGTGTTTTTCCAACAAAGTGTTTGGGGATACTCACTAGAGAAGCCGTTTTGGCAACATTTTGGTCTAAATTGCTTGGTCAAACTAAGGTCCGTCCAGAGAGCTTGTAAGACTAAATATATTATTTGGTACCCAGACAGGGCTCTGCAGAGTGGGCGACTCAGGCGAAAAAGTCGCCTGGTTTCATAAAACTTCGCTTGATTTGCTGATCAAAGCGAAGTCGAAGTCGCCTGGAATTTTCAGGAAGTCGCCTGAATATGATAGGTGATGACCAAATCTGGCCCAGTGGCTATAAAAGTAGGGGACAGTGTGCAATTATACAACTGCTGGTCAGAAGCCCTTTGATCGTAATTCAAGCGTGTATCAATAGTCACGAGGCCAGCAGATTATCAGAAAGAGGGGTATGTTCTGGCAGCTAATTGTCAACATGCTTGCTTCATTCACACCTACGCTGATTGGTTCTGGCAATGTTTTGTATACTATTGGAACCAGAAATCTTTATCTAAAATCCTTTCCCTTTTTCAGTTTTAATTTTTTCTGAAAATTAAGTTATCATCAGTCTACGAGATTTGTTGCTTACTTTCACATAATGAGAATATTCAATAATGGCCGACATTTACAGACGCTGTGTCATTTACCAGAAGTCAAAATTTTGTTAAAAATTTGCATCTTGATGAAAAATAATTCTGCCGAAAATCTATGTAGAGTATATTCATTTTTCATTAGAATCCTTCAATTTGAATTATCTGCTTTAATTGTAACAAGTGGAGAAAATTATGGCAAACAATTTCAAGGCTGCTATGATCTTTTCCTGAGTTTCTGATATGATACATTCTTTCCAAAAACTAAATTTCACTTACTTGTATTGGTAATAATTCCTTTAAATAACATGTAATCCTATAAAATGGAGCAAATTATCCTGTGTTAACTTTAAACCTCTGCATGTACACAGTCTGGTTTTGTGTACTCAGCAGTAACCCTTACCCTTATACACTATAGCTGATTTAATCACAGAGGACCTTTTTTGACCAATTAATGAAAGTGGACAGACTTTAACTCATTACCACACAATCCCCCATTTTGACATCTTGAAATGTTTTTATGGGAAACTGTGGAAAAAGGAGGAAATGATTGCAGCAAACAATTTATCCTTTCCCCACATATGTTTCTACCCTCTTTGGCACCTTCTTTCTTATTTAAGCTCACTTTGAAATGTCTTATTTAGCTTCTTTCAATTCTTACCAGTCTGAATTTTTTCTTCTGGTAATGGTTTGATTAAATACATGTTGTTACAATAAAATCTTTTCTCATTTTCTGCTTCAAATAGGATCACTACTCATTTCATTCAGACCGTCTATACACTATTCGCATTTTTTTTATTAGTTGACTTTTTTATCATATATGAATCTATTATGAAAAATTAAAAAAAAAAACAAAAAAACTCAGAATCAAACTCTTGAATTCTCAAACCTAAAAAAAGAAAAATACAAAAGTATTTGTTCACAGGAATAAGATCTTTATTGAGGACTGAAATGTTAAGCAGTATTTTCTATGTTGCATAATACATAATATAAAATGCAACTACTTGGTTGTAAAGCTATTTTATTTTCTGATAGAAATGAGGAATACGCGCAAAAACTTAATTTTTAGCGCGATCCACTTCTCCTGAAAGTCTCACCACTTCTCCCCATTTTGAAAAACTTCTCCCAATTCTCAGACTGGTGAGAAGCCCTGCCAGATATCAGTCAAAACACTTACCGATCTCATAAAATAAATTATTATATTTCACCAACCTCGTCATTTAATGTTAACATCGAGAATACAGCTTCAAATCATTCAAAGTTTTGCCCATTCACTCGTTTTTGAAGGATTCAGCAATCTTCATCGTCACGCGACCATCATGTATCATGGTATTTCATTGGTCAGGAACCAAAATCTGACCAATCTTTTTGTGGGGACAGGTAGATTTTTCTGAATTTGTCAGTTGCATCCCTTGTTATTATATATACATGTAAGACATAAAAAACGTTAAAAATGCCCTGTGTACTTGGGCAGAGATGTCAGGGCCTAATTATTTGATGGTCCAAGTTGACTGGTAACAAATACAGGGCTCTGCAGAGTGGGCGACTTAGGCGAAAAAGTCGCCTGGTTTCATAAAACTTCGCCTGATTTGCTGATCAAAGCAAAGTCGAAGTCGCCCGGAATTTTCGGGAAGTCGCCTGGATACGATAGGTGATAACCAAATCTGGCCCAGTGGCTATAAAAGTAGGGGACAGTGTGCAATTATACAACTGCCAGTCGGAAGCCGATTGTAATTCAAGCGTGTATCGATAGTCGCGAGGCAAGCAGATCATCAGAAAGAGGGTTATGTTCTGTCAACATGCTTGCTTTATTCACACCTACGCTGATTGGTTTCGGCAATGCTTTGTATACTATCGGCACTAGAAATCTTTATTTAAAATCCTTTCCCTTCTTAAGTTTTAATTATTTCTGTAAATTAATTTATCATCAGTCTACGAGATTTGTTGCTTACTTTCACATAATGAGAATAATAGCCGACATTTACAGACGCCGTGTCATTTACCAGAAGTCAAAATTTTGTTAAAAAATTTGAAATCTTGATGAAAAATAATTCTGCCGAAAATCTACGTAGATTTAAATCATTTTTCATTAGAGTCCTTCAATTTGAATTATCTACTTTAATTGTAACAAGTGAAGAAAATTATGGCAAACAATTTAAAGGCTGCTACGATCTTTTCCTGAGTTTCTTGTTATGATACATTCTTCCCAAAACTAAATTCTACTTACTTGTGTTGTAAATAATTCCTTTAAATAACATGTAATCCTATAAAATGGAGCAAATTATCCTGTGTTAACTTTAAACCTCTGCATGTACACAGTCTGGTTTTTTGTACTCAGCAGTAACCCTTACCCTTTACACATTATAACTGACTTAATCACAGAGGACCTTTTTTGACTAATTAATGACAATTTTTGGCCCTATATGATATCAGGTAAAGAGGACAGTCTTTAACTCATTACCACACAATCCCCCATTTTGACATCTTGAAATGTTTTTATGGGAAACTGTGGAAAAAGGAGGAAATTATTGCAGCAAGCAATTTATCCTTTCCCCACATGTTTCTATCCTCTTTGGCACATTCTTTCTTATTTAAGCTCAGTTTGAAATGTCTTATTTAGCTTCTTTCAATTTGTATCAGTCTGAATTTTTTCTTCTGGTAATGGTTTGATTAAATACATGTTGTTACAATAAAATCTTTTCTCATTTTCTGCTTCAAATAGGAACACTACTAATTTCATTCAGACTGCCTATACACTTTTTCCATTTTTTTTATTAGTTGACTTTCTTATCATATATGAATCTATTATGAAATATTAAAAAAAAAAAAAATCAGAAACAAACTCTTGAATTCTCAAACCTAAAAAAAGTAAAATAAAGGATTTGTTCAGAGGGATAAGATGTTTATTGAGGACTGAAAGAATAAGCAATAGTTTCTATGTTTATTGCATAATACATAATATAAAATGCAACTACTTGGTTGTAAAGCTATTTTATTTTCTGATAGAAATGAGGAATATGCGCAAAAACTTAATTTTTAACGCGATCCACTTCTCCTGAAAGTCTCACCACTTCTCCCCATTTTGAAAAACTTCTCCCATTTCTCAGACTAGTGAGAAGTGACTTCTCCCCAAATTCTGGGAGTCTGCAGAGCCCTGAAATACGGGAAAAAATCTTGCCTAGGAAATTGTATGCAATAATGGTTTGGATTTTGTGATCAACCTGTTAACACAAAATGTGCATAATTCCAAGGCATCGATCTAGGTACTGACTATTTTACCTGAGTCAAGGTACATACCTCAGTTCTTGCATTTCCCTAATGTGAATACTTCCCAATCAGGAAACGTCTACAGAGGAACAATGCGTATGAAAATCCCCCTCTAAATGCAACAAATTTCTAACAACTTAGGGAAAAATAAGAAGAAGTTCTACAAGCTTTTTATCCTAAACGGTCTCGTAAATTGATAGGACCAATTAGCCTGGGAATAATTGAAATGAGGGGTAATACCTGCGTAACTTTGTTTTTAGATAAATATAAGAAACAGAATGAAACGGAATTTACTTCTCGTCAGCTGTCTATACATCATGTGAGACCAAAAAAGTCCTCTGGATAGAGTTCGGAGACAGAAGACTCTCAAACTGTCCGTTTAGCCATTGTGAGAAACTTGAACACCGGAACATAAACGGTGACGAAGTAAACTAAAAGATAGACTGTAACTATATGCTAGACTGGATACATTGCTAGGTTCTTCGACATATTTCGGATTTCTAGCTCGCGTTATTCACTATTGTCAATGACTGTTATCACTAGAACTTTCAATTTAGCTACTTATTCGCATAAGTCTGTATAAAATTGAAACTAAATGTTTTGCTTTAAACAATTCCCACACAACGAAATTTTAAACTGGTTCAAATTTAAAGATGCTGCAGACGACAATTTCAACTTTTATGGAACTTTTTTTCATGTTTTGGGATAGAAAACATTGTTGATAATGAAGAAATTGCTTGATCGAAGCAGTTTCTTCATTTTCAACAATGTTTTCCGAAGCTTTATTTTTGACGTGCGTAAAAGGGAGGGATTGTGAGGGAATGGGTTAAAGCGACTCTTTGCGCGGATTATCAAATAAAAATTGTGGCCATCATTTTTCCAACTTCTAATTGGAATGCTTAAAAATATTTGAAAGAAGACGAGTAAGCTGATTTGTTATTAAAATGGTTGTCCGAAACTTAATAAAAGAAAGAAAAGACGTACACAGAATTATTTCACCTTACGACAAATAAGTCGTACATCCCAAAGGAAACCAGAATGCACCGGATAAATACGTTATCTGTCGATTGCGTGGAAAATTGCCGTATCTTTGGATTCCATGACGTATCAACTGAGTCATTGGCTTCCACTAGCAATTCGGTCGTTATCGACATTTCCCGGCGAATACTAACAACCTTATCCGATACATTCCGATGGTTCAAAGCAGTGGCTAGGGAATACATCACACAATAAATTCATAGTAAATTTAGTAAATTTTATAAAGAATTTTTATCGTGAAAATGATATTGATACCCTTTGGAGAAGCAGATAAATCTCATATATCAAATTTTCATGAAAACCTGTTCGAGAGCCGCCGTAGTCAAGTTTAAAAGTAAGACCACCAGGGCATCACAGGCCCATTCGTTTCGCATTTTGATTTTTGTCTTTTCAAGATTATATGAAAATAGGTATAGCCTAGATTGCGGGCAAACAACCAATCTGTGACAATACAATCTAATAACTTTATTTGGTTCCTGCATCTTAGATAGATAATCCAAATAAATGAATATTAGAGTTGAATGTATTTGTAGACATGTGGTTTATACTCAAAACATCGCAAACATAGTTTAAACTGTAGTTACGATGTTTTATGAAGGGGGCAAATCATTGAAGATGACTATAATTATAATTCACTCGTTGTCCAATCAAAATGCCATAAGGACCGCCCACTACAGAAGGTTACCGTCATGAATGGCCGGCAATGGCGAATGTTGCCTTGTCATAAGTCTGGTGACCCAATATTTTATTTTGCACGAGGACCATGTTTCGATTATTTCACAAACAAATTCGGATTTAAAAGTGATAAAAGTGATTTGATCATGTTTACAAACAAACATTTGGATATTCGCAAGGGATTATACTAAGCGTCGAAATCTAAATGAAATCTAGCTCACTCTAGCGGCCTTGAATTTTACATTTTCTGTGACAGTGAATTTTATAACACACTATATATCCTGCCAACCAGATTATTTAGCCTATTACCTCATATAATTGCTCAAATCAAAAGTAATTTTTTGAAAAAAGCTCTTTATTGCAGCGGCAACAATGTATAAGTAGATCTAGAACAATAAACGTGATTTCAAAACATTTTCATAATTGAGCCTGTGCGTGACATTTCCAACAATTTGGCATGTGCGTGACTCGCACACATTGAGCACCCTGGTCAGCCATTCGGGGCAATAAGAACATTCGCTGGTTGTTTAAAGAAGCTTTGGGTCAGTATCTTTCTACAGAGCGCAGAGTGAAGACTCTGATCAGACTGTGCGGATGCACAGACTGATCTGAGTCTTTACTTGGCGCACATGTGTAATGGTTGGAAATGTCACGCACGCGCTCAATTATGAGTGATTAATATCAAATGAGATTATGCACTGCGTCGTTATATGATCGATGGAAGGAGTCTCTACGATGAGTGTCCCAAAGCTCTTGTGACCATTCGGAGGGTCCCTAGAGGGTCAAATTAAAGAAGAATTCCAAAAAGTGTACAGAAAAATGTAAACAAAATGCAAATTGATAACCTTTCTTAGTCGATCCATACTGTTCACTTAATATCTGGTATCTCTATAGACAGTATAAAAATATCATGATCAAATTCAATAACACGAATTATTTTCATGAAATAGTACATTTTTTTCGTAATATTTATCTAGTATCATAGTTCAATATACTTGAAATGCAAATTGACGGTATTTTTGATACGCTTTATCCTGCATAATGTTCCTTTTGAGGAATTAGTTGTCGAGAACCAGACTGGCATATGGGTTTTTATGGGAAAAATCAAGATAGCCGACAATTGATGGATGGTTATATTGATAGGCGATATTCAGCTCGCCCCCTCTCCCCTATGATGCAGAATAAGATATAGTAAGTTCACCTAATACAGGAACCATCCATTTATCGACACATTCGCGATTTTATCGTAATTCTGAAACCGGCTACACTCGTGATATGATAATAATGATAAATAAATATTAGAAAATAAATAATAATAAATACTAATAAATGATGTATTTATTGTAACAAATGCCCATATTTTGATAAAGGCCAATCTCTATAAATACTATTAATAGTCAGCAAATTTTGACCGATTTTCGGCAGCAACAAGTGATTTTAATAGACGCCCATCCCTTTCTTTGATAGAACATCATCTTCCATAAATATATTACCTATAAAAATAAACTGAAATTATATCTACTTTTGGAGTCTAAAAGGTAAAATTATACTTATTAATATCAAATAGGCGTAGCAGGAAAAATGTCGCCCGATAACATGCTCTTTCGTGAAAATAATTACCATTCATGTTATTTGAATTTGAATGATTCGGTAATTTGTCGAAAAGGTCGAGGAGGTCCGACTGTTTCTGAACTCCTAGGAGTTTTCTTTAAAAACTAAAATGCGATATTAATTGGGTATAAATGAAAAAAAAAAAATAAAAAAAAATAAAAAAAGACCGAAAGCTAGGCAAATGGGATTTCAACTTATCTAGTCGATTCTCGGGCTTATACTTTTCAGTAGAGTGTTGGATGTAGAGTGAATTGAATATTAATAAACAACACTGTATCTCATTATTTTCCAGCCAAATTGGTGTTTCTTATTACGAAGGAAATTAGAATAATCTGCAGATAAATTTACGCGCAGTGATATCTCCTTGTTGACCGACGCGCTGTCTATACATTGTTTAATGCGATGAGATTGTTATGACGTCCTCCCAAACCTAAATCCTTCTCATTGTTTAACGTTTGTAACCACTAAATTTACGATTCTAGTTAAATGTTTGTAGGACTTGTCCCAACATTTCCAGTTCTTTCCTCAATTCCGTATGCTTAATTTGATTACCTATCTTGATTCGTCTCCCTAAAATTACAAATTATGTGGCTGCATAAAGGAGCGCGCATAGTGAAGACTACGAACAGACTCATTTTGAACACGATATGTTCAAGTTGGCTGAAAGTACCAAGGAGATTAACTTGCATGCAGAGTTTTCAATATTCCTGAAATACATAAGAATTACTTTATATGTGTTGGCATTCAATGGATTTAGTGGATAAGACTGCAGTTTGCACTCATTGAACTCTGAGGTGACCTCAAAACTTGTCTATCAACTTAGGCTATCAAAGCTTACGCTTTGCTAGCTAAAAAGATTCATAACACAACTCAGCCAACCTTGTCTCAAAAGTTTTACAAATTTGTGCTGATCCCGAGTACTTTTAATCAAAGTTCGGATAGTACTTATGAAATTTGAGGGAGACGAATCTAGATAGGCATACGAAATGGAGGAAAGACATGGACATGTTGAGACAAGTCCTACAAGCATTTAACTAGAATCGTTCTTTCATTTCTTTGATTATTTCCTCTTTTTTGTGTCTCTTATGTGTGTACTTAACTTTTAGCTTTAAACATGTTATTTTTACTTTAAAGGGACCGAACCCAAGACATCCCACCATTGAAGATTGGGAGTCTGAGGCGCTTTCGACTGCGCTATGACGGCGGCTTGTCGTAAAGCAATGGAATAAATCAACAAGGTTAACTACGTTGTTCATACAAATCACACATTTTGGGTAAATGCGCGTCTTAAAAATTGGGAGGGGGGTTGTTTTTGTCCAACCGAAATACCTCTACTTACAGATGAATTCTCATAAACCTTAATTCATTATTTAATGAACGTCTAAACGAAAGACAAGAACAAAAATAATAACAATAACAAATAATTCGATTTTTTATTTCGTCTATAAAAAAAAGAGCGTTCTGATTGGTCTAAAAAAATATTCAAACCTCCATGAACAGAATTTCGAGCACGCAGCTATTTGTATGCTTCTGCAAAATAGTCCCACACATAAAAGTATCAAATATGTAAAGTTTTTTCTTTTTAGCTATAGATGCTATTAAATTATAAGCGTAATCATACAGTGTGATTAGTGTTTTCGGTTCACGAAGATAAGAATGTACTCTTAATTTCTTTAACAAAACCCCGATATCCATTATATATAATTTCCAGCTGCTGGTCTAATACTTACTATAAGAATATATGCTATATTTGCAGTTTTCTTCTTCAGCGACTAAAATTCACGTCTACGAATCGGAGAATTTATTTATTTTTTCTGTCGGAAAGAAGTTGTCTTTCGCCAAAAATATTACGAAATAATTCGTTTAGTTAGTAATATAATTTTTATATCGTCTGAAAAACACACCTATCACCTATCACTTCACAACAAAGGTACAATTCATTAAGGTATTCTACTTGTACACATCCATTTTGTTTCATTATAAAACGCGTTGGAATATAATACAACCGACCATTCGAAATTCTTTAATCGCGCTGGAAGATTCAAATGAATGACATATTTAAAATTAGATTTGGATGAACTTTCAAAGAAATTTTTCTCGCGTCAATTTCACCACAGGCGTTTATATTCTTTGACAAAACAGCCATTTTGTCAAATGTAGTAATACTGGCGTCTTTTGACTTTTTGATGAAACAGCCAACTTGAGTTTCTAATGTACTCGCTATGTGTAACGATAGAATCAATTACTATAATCAGTAGAAGCCGAGTCATTTAGTTCGGTCGGTTGCGCGCTGTGCTCTCAACCCGGTGGTCGTGAACTCGAATCCCGTCTCCGACAATCAACGAATCAATCGCGACCTGTGTCACTTTTCTTTCACGAATGGGTAAATGATAAGTAGCTCGTCTGAGTGGATGAACAGATGGTGGCTCTGATCGAGTATAATGGTTGTACTAGTGCGCGAAACTAGCTATGGTTATGTGCACAAGCCTCGTGATATACCTGAATTACATCTGAAGGTGTCGTTACTCGTCCCCCCTTCACTACAAACAACAATATCATCTTTATAACTTTTATTATAAATGTCATTGTTATCACTGTCAATGTCGTTATTGCCTTTTTTACGTACGTTAAGAGTAGTACAGCCCAGTTTACTCAGTCGGTAAGGTGCGATGCTGTCAAACCTGTGCGCGTGAGTTTAAACCCCGGCTGAATCAACGTTCCTTTCGACATTCGACAAAAGTCATCGCGAGATGAATCATTTGTTTCTAACAAATCGACCAATCGCGACTGTCAATCAAGGAATATATCGCCAAATCAAATCATTCATTCAGCCCGGAATTAAGATTAGAACTCCGAAATTGGTCGCCATTTTTGTTAAGCTTTTTTGTTGGTTCGGCGGCTTAAACGTCGTAACCACAGCTTTTTAAAGCTGTAGTTACGGCGTTTAGGACGCCAACCATCTTTTTTCTGTCATTTTGTTAGATGCTACTTTCCATACGTTTTGGAAAACAATGCCGTTAAAAATCGAAGCGGACTTAATGTCGGAGTCGATGGGCATAACAAAAGGAGTAAGTGGGCAGGGCCAGTGATTGGTCAATTGGTGTATAAGCAGTAGTGCACCAAAGTTGGTTGAGCATCGTGTGGCTCTGATCAAATGCTCTGGTTGTATACTGGCGTGACAAACAACAAAAAGACATGGAGAGGTGCCCTAACCACCACAATTGAAATTCAATACAACGGAAAGTTGCGTTGAAAAGAGTTCCGTCTTGAAACAAGAGACACTTGTCTGCTGATAATGATAATACCGCCGTTTGATTGATTGATTGATTGATTGATTTTGGGTTTAACGCCACTCTTAACAGTATTTCAGTCAAATCGCGGCGGCTTGAGCACCTAACAATGGGTTCCTGGTATTTCTCACACCAGTACTATCACTACATCCTTTCCTACCCCCCCCCCCCCCAGCTGCTATCCCGCTTAGGTTTACGATTATCCACCCATTGGTGACGCCGTTTGATATCGAGGCGGTACTTTCATAGGTCATTAGGGCAAGACAAGCGGAGATTAGAGGGCACGACCAACGATCCGTCAATTGGTAAATAATTTTATTTTTAGTTTCGTCTATCAAAAACGGGCGTTCTGATTGGTCGAAAAAATTATTCATAACTCCATGAACAAAATTTTCAGCATGCAGTGATTTTGTATGCTTCCGCACAAAATAGTCCCATACAAAAATGTATAAAAATTTGTAAAGCTTTTGGTTTTTTCGCTCGATGCTATCAAATTATAAGAAATGAAGATAATATTTTTTGTTTTCATGGAGGTATGAACCGAAAAACCTAATCACACAATGTATGAATCCGCTTCGCGTATTCATACAGTGTGATTAGGTTTTTCGGTTCATACCTCCATGAAAACAAAAAATATTATCTTCATCTCTTAAATAATCTAAAAGATTGCATGTGTAGAAGGATGATTTTGTGCTATTTTATTAGTTTGTTTTGTTGAATTGGGTTTAACGCAGTATTTCAGTCATATCGCGGTGGCTGGAGCTTGGAGGTTTACGATTATTCAGCCATCGGTGAGAGATAAATGTCGGAAATCCAATCCATCGCGAGATTGAACCCTGTCCTCGTGATTGATAGTCTGGCGCGTTACCACTAAACTGTAGTCGCGGGCTTGACCTTATCAGCATAATCTCTACAAGCCAAAATTTGAAACGACCGTCCGTGTGATGGTAGTTGGTAGCAACATCATGCGCAACAAAGGCAGTGTGTAAATTATTATTTTACACATTCATAACGTGATAATACATATTTACAAATCACGTTTTGCTTCGCTTTAAAACTCACACACTGATCTCTAAATGTGCAAAACAATGTTTGATATTCGTCTTAAAGCTCCGGGGGAAATTCTGTCAAGAAATGAAGAGAATATTTTTTGCTTTCCTCGAGGTATGAACCAAAAAAAAAAAAAAACTAATCACGCTGTATGAATATGCGAAGCGAATTCATACATAAGTGTGATTAGGTTTTTCGGTTCATACCTCCATGAAAACAAAATTATTCTCTTCATTTCTGATGATTTAATAGCATGGAGCGCAAAAAAAGCAAAAATTGTACAGATTTTTAAAGGTTTTTTGTTTCGGACTATTTTGTGCGGAAGCATAATTATACATACATATAAACAGCCGCATGCTCAAAATTTTGTTCATGGGGGTATCAATATTTTTGTCGACGAATCAGAATGCCCGTTTCGATAGATGAAACTAAAAATTAAATTCTTCTTAAATGAATGAAGAAAGGTGGATTTTTCTGGAATAATCTTTACCGTTCTAACAAATATCGATGGGTCAGTGCGAAACAGTTGTAACTGCCAATATGTTGATAGGCAGTCACAACTGTTTCGCCCTGAACCAACGATATGACATGTCTAACAAAAAGGGCCTTTCTCGGTAGGATGAAAATAACAACAACAACCAAAACGAACCCCAAAACGAAATGAAACAAACAAACTTTCTCTTTTACAAAGTTTCTGGAAAAAAGAATAATCATTCTTAAAAACTGTAAATTCATTTTTGAAACCCCAATTATAGTTGACCTGGTTTAGATAAAATCTCAATTTCAAATATTTGCGTTTCCGGAAATCCCAAAACGTCCCTTTTCGCGTCCGGATTGCGATAAACGCAAAAATAACATTTTTTGGCAACCTGTCTCATTGGAAACGTCCCATGGAGAAATACTCGTATATAGGAAAAAATGGAGTTAACCCATTCCCACACAATGACGCTTTAAAACGTCCAACAAGGAAAAAGCTTTGGAAAACATTGTGGAAAATGAGGAAATTGCTTGTCACAAGCAATTTCTTCATTTTCCACAATGTTTTTCTGCCCAGAAAGTTGAAAAAAAATCTAAAATTTCATAAACTTTAAATTGTCGCCTGCAACATCTTTCAATTTGGGCCAGTCTAAAATTTAGCCGTCTGGTAATAGGTTAATTTTCATCAGGTTCTAAAGGAATTATTCCTTGCTCCCTGTCAAAAAGAGGGGATTAAAGCATCTATGTTGTCTTTGTCCGCCTGTTCGATCAACCGTAGTGTTAATTGACCAATTGCTAGCCCCGCCCACTTACTCCTTTAGCCACGCCCACTGACTCCGACACGAAGTCCCGCTTCGATTTTAAACGCCATAATTTTGCAAAATTCATAGGCAGTAGCATGTAACGAAATAACAATGTGGTTGGTTGGCGACCTACACGTCGTAACTGCAGCTTGAATAAGCTGTAGTTACCAAGTTTAAGACGCCAAACCAACAAAAAAGCTTAACAAAAATTACGCCCAATGCCGAAGTTTAAAGCTCAGTTCTCGGCTGAATGAATTATTTGATTGATCGATTGATGCCTTGATTGATGGCGATTGGTCAAATCAGAACCGAATAAATGAAATGAGACTTCAATGAGCCTTGTTAGATATCGTCGATCGGCGATCAAAATGTCGTAGCTACAGATTGAACAATCTGTAGTTTCGAGGTTTTGATCGTCTATCGTCGATATTCTCTATTAGGATCTACATGTTCACATTTCGGAAACTACACATATGACCATGAAAAGAGAAAGTAGTAGAAATCTAACTGTAAAATTAGAAAACTCTCCCTTTTTAACCTGTGATTTTATTGATATTCAAAATGAAATTCTTCCTTTGTAGAGTTAGTTATCCCTCTCGATTATGATTCATAATAAGTTCTCGCTTTGAATTCGTAGGCCAACAAAATAACCGAGATGACCGCCCCCATGAATCGAACTCGGGACCTCTTAACCTAGAAGCCGACGCTCAAACTTTCGACCACTAACGCCACCAATAAAAACGTTCTGTGACAATTGATAGAAATCGATTGAAATAGATTGCAAACTGCCAATCGTATCTTATGATTATGATAAAACAACATGTCGTCGGTGTTCTACAAAAACTTTTTAACGACAACTTATTCCAAGACGTAGTTACGAGGTTTTGGTTGAACACCGACAATGTTCTGAATAAGAAATAAATGATTTTATTATATACCTTGCTGTGAAATCTTGGGATTTCTCAGTGTAATAAATTTTGATATCGTCACTGGAGTTTTCAGTTTCACCCTCTGCAATAAATCTTTAATCATGTATTCATCCGCCCTTTTTTCAATATACCTTCTCTTTATCAAAAAGATTGGTTTCGATATTTCAATAAAAAAAAATTAATAAACTAGTAAGGTATATGATAAATATACGATAAATATTTCACTCGGATGCGTTGATAGGCGTTAAAAAACTCTTGCTGCGCACTCGTTTTTTCAACACCTAATAACGCATCCTCGTGAAATATTTTTTCATATCATGAATAACCAGTTGATTATCCTCTATTTAATCAATCTCCTATACTAATTGACGGATCGCTAGCCACGCCCACTCACCTCCGACGTGACAGTTCGGGGGAGGTTATGAAGGATATCATTTTGTAAAATATACGATCAAAGACAAACGAAAATCGTTTGTTGGAGACTTAAACCCCGTAATTGCAGCTGTTTAAGTAGACATGCCAACACAAGTTCTTATCATAAATGGTTCAACGTTTTCTTCCGGTCTAAATGGCTACTTTGATTTGTCAATCGATTTTTTGATTGGCAGCGGCGATCCGTCATTTGGCAGAAACGGACTTATTCTTGTTTGTGTCTGGTACGCAACAGTGGGCATCTAAACGAGGTAAATCTTGAGCTCTGTATTGTCAAAGTTTTTCACATGCAGTATGTAGCATCACCATATCGAATGTCATTTGATAAAAACAAGTCTAGGGGATAGAGCTCATTCAGAACAACAACAAAATACTAGACCCATGCTTAAGGCTAAGACATTGCTTATTTGGCATGTATCACCATAAATTATATTAGTTAACAAGTTTATTCCAGGTATGTGCCCTTGGACCATCTGTACTCTTGCAACGTATTGAAATTTACATATAATCGCTACCGTAGCACATGCCCATATGAGCGACGCCCCCCAGAAGACCGTTAGTTGTTACGTTGGATAGTGCAAGGATACAGTGCGAAACTACTGAGAGCTCCGCCAGGTTCTATACCTTGCTCAATGGACAGCACAGTCACACAGAGCCTCGGTTTAACGTCTCATCCGAAATACATTTAGTTTGTTAGTTTATATGGTAAGTCCAGGGCCCGAACCCGTGATCTTAAGATCACAAATGTATCTGTGTTGATTAGTTAAAGCCTGAATTTTGAATTAGGGAGTTGTTTACTTGCTGTTGTAGATAAGTGGACAAATGACCGTCAAATGGTCAGCCTACCCGCAAGCAGTTGGTTTAAAAATTAAAACGTATATACATATTTTGTCTTCAGCGTTTGACTAGTGCCGGGCTGTAAATAAAACATATTATACTACAGCCTTGAAGTCTAGATAAATAATGTAAATGTTCAAAGCCAACAATTTATAACTAATTTTGAATTAGGCGTACCCAAAAGGAGAGCCCACCGGATTTTCGGCCTTCTTTGTTCTATATAAAATTAGTTAAATTACACATGCTTATGATGCTGTAGGAGATTACAAAATATTCGTTGACATATGACCTCTTTAATGCTTCATCCTTAGAGGCACCGTCTTTTTCCACCTAGGAAAAGGTCTGTTAGTTTGGATACGCTCTCACCCGTTTGCCGTAAAGTCAAGGAAAGAGACGAATAAATCAAGCGTAGAACTATATAGAGTACATGTAAGAATCATGAAAAAGTAAGCATTTGAGCATGACAATCCCTAATGTGCTCTGAAAATACCGTTTTCGTATCGGACTAGTTTCGTTATCTTCCGATAGGTGGCATTTTTCAAATACTGACCTATCTAATTTGAGCATTCTGGGTAGTGTCATTCGTGATAACTCGGCCTATTCTGTCGAACTACATTCAAAATGTCAGCGCCCATGAAATGCACGCTTCGAATTTTTGATGTCTCTTCTTGGAGCACAGATAAGACATGAGTGCTTTCGCAATTCAAAATGATTATTTTTCTAATTAATTTTGGTCGACAGTAAGTTTGATTTCTTACTTATTGTAGGTTTTGTTGTAGGTTTTATTGCAATTATCCACTTGGACAACGGACTAGTTTTTGTAAAAGACCTACTTTTCTCAATTCCAGTGAGGTCATTCCACATGCATGCGATTATGGACTGAGTGGTTGAGGTAACATTATTGATAATTTATCATATAAACTGCACAAATAAACACTGAAATCGAATTTTCTATCATTAAATACACCCAAACAAGAGACTGCAAGGTCTTTGACTTAACCCCCAACCCCCACTTTTTTATGAAACTATGTCCTTAAAAAGAAAATGTAGGAATTTTAAGGTTTAGAATTAGGGAAAAATCCCGAAAATATGCATAGGCTAACTTTCGAGTTTAACTTACTCTGTATATTTTAAAGGGTATATATTTTGATACTAAAAACCAGAGACACCTTGTGTTGCGATTTGTGATATGACTGGTTGACTAAACACCGCTTTTAACAGTATTTCAGTCATATCGTGGCAGCTGGAGCACTTAACAGTGGGTTCCTGGTATATCTCTCACCAGTACCACCACTACATCCTTTACGAGCTCTAAGCTGCTCATCCCACTTAGGTTTACGATTATCCACCTATTAGTTGGAGATAAATGTCGGAAAGGATATCTACCGCGACCAGGAGTCTCATGTACCGCGCTATGCCGCGGCTACATGATATGGCTGGACTATCACAGTCGATCCTGTGTAAGTGACCACCTATGTAGAACAACCACTTCCATTAAGCGTCAAAACCGAAATCCATTAAACCTCTCATACATGAATGGTCTTGTTTGCTAAAAACATATCACACCTGAATCAAATGTTGTTGGAACTCATTAAAATCGTCTTATGCAATCGAATCAAATGAATCAAGCCTCAGTATAACACAAATATGTTTTTAGCGACTATTCTATTAAGCCAACACTTTGGTCGTCGCTTATATAAGATTTAGTCTGTGTCTTTTTTAATTCTTTTTTTTTTTTTTTTTTTTTTTCAATTTTGACCGGCGTAAAATGTTTAACTCTAATAATGACGTCAAAGGCCGTAATGAAATTGAAAATGTCCCGTAATAGATATAAATCACGTTGAAATCACATTACTTTAAGCTATTACAAAAGAATGACGCCCTGAAGAAATACAACCACGGAAATCTTTGTAGGAAGTGAAATGATTGCTTGTAACGATTTCTTTCTTTCTCACAATGTTTTCTACCCTATTTGGCACTTTTTTTTCAATTTTAGCACAATTTGAAATGTCGTCAGCAACTTCTTTCGACTTGGACCAGTGTACGATATTGTAGTCTTGCAATCAATCACAATCCTGCATTATGAAGATATTTCTGCCAGTCTTAGGAATTTTACTAACTTTATAAAAAACTTTTGATTTAATCTAACTGCTCTTTGAATATCGTCTAAGACTTTTTTACATTTTAAATCAAACCAATCTACTCAAACTGTCGTCTTGATGTGATGTAAAGAATTAAACATGTGGGCAGAAGTGGAGATGAATCTGATCGAAGACCGACTGAAGCCGGCGATCGATATCTAGACTTAAAGCGACACCTGCACAGATTTCCATGAAAATTTGTATAGGAAAATTATCTGCTTTTTCAATAGTTATTAATATCATTTGCACGTAAATACTATCTTCGTATTAAATTTTTTGGTTCACAATAATTTAATTTAACCCTCGTCATGCTGTATAAATTACCACACTGAATTGCTGTAAATCAAAGGACTGAAAGCACTGATAGAACTTGTTGTACAAAAATCAATATTTCTTTTAGAAATCAATTTAATACACAACTCTGTCAGGGATAGGACAAGCAGGAGATGTAGACTAAGATCAGACTGCACTTATGTGCAGGCTGATCTTGGTCTACACCTCCTGCCATAACCGGAATATTCCGGGTTCAGCATGGCAAGGGTTAATATGTTATATTCCTCTTGTCCTACTTGAAACATCGGACTTTTCCGGATAAGTTCGTCAGTCTTTGGGTAATGCCGACTAAATTGCTAGCGGAAGCTGATGGCGTAATTGATACGTCATTGAACCCAATTTTCAGTGCAATCGATAGATAGCGTATCTATCCAATGGATCACTGTTCCATTCGGATGTTACTTCGTTGACGTATTTGGCGTCTCGTAACTGATTTTGCTTCTTTTCTTTCTTTTTTTTTTTACTTCAGTAGTACTCATGTGCGTCTTTAGGACCGATGGATGTCTTTCGTCTGTCTTTCGTCTGTCTTTCGTCTGTGAAATTTTCCTCGAAACAACATCAACTCTAAAACAGCCGGTCCGGTTCTGAAATGATTTCATGTAAATGTTCCTTGTTCATATCGTTCCGATCCAATGCACACTTTGGCCGTGAGGCCCAAAAGGGGTTCAAATTAGCAAATTTCAAAATTCTTCATGTCTGAGAGTATTCTTTTTAGGTGTGTAGCCTCATTTAGAGGACCTCTACCAAGTTTGTTCAATTAATGACTCTCAGGGTCAAAAAAGCCCTGCCCAGAGGTCACTTGATTTTACAAAGAATTTATTCGGGAAAACTTTAAAAATCATCTTTTCCAGAGCAACAAAGCCTAGATTTTTTTTATAGTTTATATCAAGCTTTACCTAGTAGACCTCAATTCACAATCCCCGGGGTCAAATTGGCCTCGCCCAGGGGTGACTTAATTCCTTATAGAATTTATAAAGGAACAGTTAAATAATTCTTCTGCTCCAGAACCACAGAATCTAAAACTTAGATATTTTGTATTTGGTAGTGACTAGTAGATGCCCAAAAAGGATTTTTAGAGGGGTCGTACTGGTACCGGCCGAGGGGTCACTAGTGCCAGCTTGTGGGCCATTTTACTCAGTTCCTTCTACTTTCAACTAAATAGAGTTATAAAGAAAAATTATCTTTTAATTTCTTATTTCATTAGCATTCAAGGGCATCGCTACAATTTAATGGCTTTCTTAGCAAACGATAGTTATCTTAGCAACCAGGAATTTCTTTGGTAATTAGATAATTCCGCAAACTAGAGGTTTTTTTTTTTAACCACTCTTGGGAAATAAAATCTCTCATGTTGGGAAACCACCAAGCTACTAAAAATTCAAGTGGTCTTGTTTAGGTACGATTTTTTTTTCTTCTCACTTGGCCCTGACATTACCAAAAACATTGGATTCATCCCCATGTAACTAGTGAACCCTGTCTTCTATTATTGAATAAATGTTACCCAAGTCAGTATTAAAAGGCCAGCATGGAACTCTTGTTTAGGTTATGAACAGTCATTTCATTACAAAATCGGATTAAACACCTTCTTTTAAATGACTGAAAACATTGCAGTTAGAAATGTGAAAAATTGAGAACCAAAATTTTCTTTCATAAAATACGCAAGATCCATTTAAGTCCATCGGATTTAGCCCTTTACCAGACGGCAAAACTTTAGTCTGGTCCAAAATGAAAGGAGTTGTAGACGACAATGTTTCCCAATTTGTTGTTTTTTGTTTGTTTTTTTTTTTTTGGGGGGGGGGGCGTCAAAACACGCCACTGTGTGGGAATGGGTTTAACGGTCTACAGTAAGACAGTCGTCTGCCCAATGAAAACGAATCTTATAACAATTTCAATTTCAGTACCGGTGCTACTCGAACATTTAACCAATCCATGTACATATATATTTGATCGAAAACACAGTGGAAAATGAAGAAATTGCTTGCAATAAGTATCAAATTTTCCTTTTGCACACTGTTTCTACCCAGAAAACTTAAAATCTCTAAAATTTCACCAACTTTGACGTCTGCAACTCCTTTTAATAAAGACCAGTCTAAAATTGTGTCTTCAGGTAATGGGTTAAAAGAGGTGATGCACCATCCATCTACACATGGTGTCATTTAACAGAACAGAACAAACATTTTAACACAACAGAACAAACATTTTAATAGACGTGTACATAGTACATAGTCACAATTTCATTACATAATATAATATATCTATCACAAAGAGACCCGAATTTCGCAATGTTATTGTTCGTTCTTCAAAGACTTGATGATGGGTTCGATCCCCGGCGAAGGCACGTATCCTTTCCGACATTTGTCTCTCACCAATAAGAGGATAATCGTAAACCTAAGTGGGATAGCAGCTGGAGGCTAGGAAAGGATTTAGTGGTTGTACTGGTGTGAGATATACCAGGAACCCATTATTAGGTGCTCCGTGTGTGGTGTCCGTGGTCGAGGGGTAGAGCGTCGGCTTCCCGATCAAGAGGTCCTGAGTTCAATTCCTAGGAGCGGCTATCGATCTTGGTTCTGCTATTGGCCCACACTTTCGGCGCGAGTGCTGGTGTATTTTACAGGAAGCAGAATCGAGAAGGATTAATCTAAGTTGGAAGAACTTGTTTCCGAATCGATGTAAAATAAATAGGTTTATACCAAGGTGCTCCAGCCGCCGCGATATGACTGAAATACTGTTAAAAGCGGTGTTAACCCCATTCAATCAATCAATCTTAAAAAAACTTGAACCCGATCGCGTTTTCAGATGCGTTAGATTGCTCCAAATTGAAAGGGGTTACAGAATAATAAAAAATGGATGCAATTTGAAAGGAAACCATCCTGTGTGGAATGAATATTGTCTCAATTTCTGGTTTTCCCACAATGTTTTCTCAAGTATAAAATCATAGTGACGTAAAACCCCTGGTTGGTATAGGAAAGGGTTAAACCATTTAAATACCCAATTACAATATACAGTTATAAATGTGCTTATTTTTAAAGATGTTAACTTTTTTCCACTTTTGTGAACCAAAAAGGTAGTTTTCTTTAATTTAGAAATAAAAATGCATTTAGGCATGTTTTCTTGGTTAACTTGTGATATATAAGCAACAGAATGGCAAGGGTTGGACCAGAAATCAATCTTGGTTCAAACTGGCTGGTCGTTATTCACACCTTTTAACGAGAGCAGATTGGCTACAAAAAGGCTGGCATTCGATACAAAGGCCAGTTCGCACTTTCTGTTCGTCATCTATTCACGGGTGACAGTTGCGAACCTCGAGTTGTGTACGAGGCGACAAAAAACCCGTGAACTATATGTCAAAATTGTTATACACCTTTTATAAACATCATTGGCGATTTTACAGCTTATAGAAGTGTTATTTGCGGGCGAAAAAGTATCATAACGATTATTTTGTTTCCATACTTTTGATATATTTTACATTAATTTTGCACTTGAAGCAGATTACATGTAAATGTGTAAGAACATAGGCGTGATTTCCTTCAATATTTTGTTAAATATATCGATGACGTAACATCATAAACTGTGAGTGTATGAAACATTGATGGTACAAGAAAGAGTTGAAGACATGTTCTGTCAGTGGGAAAAAGAGCCAAGAAGTTCGAGTAATTATTCATACGACACGGTATGTACATATTTTGTCAGCATCATGTTTTCATTCGGCTTGTCACACCAACCGAAAATAATACGCTGGAAGAAGAACGAATTTGTGACCAGATTTATTGAAGAGACAACATTTTTGACTTGTCAAAAAATCAAATACAGTCAATCTCAATCGTGCGGTAAACTCTTTAAGTACCTCTATAATTAAGAGACAACAATCGAAATTCCTTTTCCAGATCAAAAGCTTTCATAAAGAAGTGGTCGTATTTGCTAAAAGCATATTACACCTAATGCATTGTTGTTGGAACTCATTCAAATCGTCTCTGTGAGAAGATTCTTACGAGTCCCTACAACTTGTGATTTAGCGAGAATTCTATTATAATTTATATCTATAATCGAATGAACCCTTCATGTGTTTCACATTAATGTACTTTTATACTTTCCTGTACTAACCCGCGATCTTACGCCACCGTGATTTTATTCTTGTTAAATCTATTGTGAAAAAAAGAAGACATTGCTTGTTAAAAGCAATTTATTCTCTTCCTACAATATTTTCCACCACACAGGATCGCTACTTCTCACATTGCATGCAATTTTCGTTGGCTTCTGCAACTTCCATCTTAATTTGGATCAGTCGAACATTTCAGAGTTGAGCGACCACTATATTGTCGTTCCAAGAGCGTAACCTTAACCATTTCCTGTTTTTTAAATTTTAGACTGGTCCAAATTCAAAGGTTTTGCAGACGTCAATTCAAAGTTGACTTTATTTTATAGAAAATCAGTAGGGTAGAAAATATTGTGGAAAAGAAGAAATTGCTTGTTACAAGCAATTTCTTCTTTTTCCACAATGTTTTCCCAATTATAAAATCACAGAGACATAAAAAACAGTGGTTGTACGACAAGGGGTTAATATAAGGCTTACTGTAATTTCCCTACAGAACATGTATCTGCATGTTGCTCCTGGAAATTTTGTAATTTTATCATTCAATTGGGTGAAAGACAAATTGATAAGGAAGAACTGTGACAAAAAAAAAAAAAAAAAAAATAGAATAATCACGGCATGTGAATCGTCTATTTCTTCCTTTTTCGGAATCATGTGCAGTAAATCTTGTATTATGACGGCTTAAAAGTGGTCGCTTATAAGAATGGTCGCTTTAAGCACTTTTTGTGAAATACATGGAGGATTGATTTGATGACATACACAAATTATTATAGATGTCTTTTTTTATTAAATGGTAAAACTTAATTACTCACAATTGACCATTCGCTTGCCCAGCTCACTGACTCCATTTGTCATGCCCATCGACTCCACGGGAAGTCCCGATTAACTTTTAAACGGCGTTATTTTGCAAATTTTTTGGCATGTAACAAAAGCGTAGAATAAGCTGTAGTTACAACGCTTTAGTCGCCTAGCCAACAAAACAGGTAAAAAAAATTGCGGCTAATGTCGGTGTTTACAGCTCAAGTCCGGAATTGATTGGTCGGTTGATTCCTTGATTGACAGCTGCGATTTGTCATTTATGTAGATCATAAGACATTACAAACTTATATTATCCAATTGAAATAGCACAAAATGAATTGTGTATGAATTTTATGGAAGGCCGCGGTTATAGCGCATTTGGAAGCGCGTCGGACCCGCACTCATGGATCTAGGGTTTATTCCGCGGTTGAGGTAAATTTCCTTTCCGTCATGTGTCTCTCACCAATGGGCGGATAGTCGATAACCTAAGTCGGATGAGCAACTGTAGGATCGGAAAGCATGTAGTGGTAGTACTGGTATAAGAAGAACCAGGAATCAGTGGTAAGGCCGCGATATAATTGAAAAACTGTTACGAGTGGCGTTAAAACACATTCAAACAAACAAACAAACAAAGAATCAAACAATCAAATAAACAAACAAACAAACAAAACACACACAAAAAACAAACAAAAGCAAACAAATTAGTTTTATGGAGAGTTAACATAATCTAATATAATTTCATTAACCTAGGTAGAATTTACATTAAAGTAAAAGATATTTTTAAAAAAAACTGAGTTGCACTTTGACATCAAGGTGGAGACAACTGTTAGATTTAAATTTACATTTGAGAGATGAAGAGAATATTTTTTGTTTTCATGGAGGTATGAACCGAAAAACCTTATCACACTGTAGGAATACGCGAAGCTATGCTAGAGAACAAAAACATAAAAGTCTCACCAAAGACGAGTCTTGGGAGTATTAAAATCAAATGATTCGGAAAATAAGTCATAGATTTAGAAAAGCCTTTCTACTTTAGGTCTGATTGTTTCATTATTTTTCACTAAAATGTGCTAGAATATCGTCGGTGCAATTCTAAAACCTCGTAACTACAGTTCGGTGAAAGCTGTAACTACAAGGATTTTAGAAATACACCGTCGTAATTCTGAATGGTCGCTTGATTCAAGCTGTAGGTACGAGGTTTTAAAATTACACCGACGAATTATGATTTATTTCTAGCCTTCATCGACATCCAGTCGTTTATATCGGGTGTTACAGTGTTAACCGTTTTCTCTCAGGTTTTTGTTGATCGATAATGTGGCACGAAATATACATTTGTACTATTGCCTAACACACAATCGCAGGTATATTCTGTCGGCGATATTGTGTCACGTGATCAAGACCAATTTTGGTCTACTCTCAAATGACGCAGGATAAAAATTGAAGTGTTATCCCATTCCCACACAGCGAAATTTGAAACCAGTCCGAATTCAAAGAAGTTGCAGATGATAATAATTGTGTCTCTGGGTAGAAAACAATGTGAAATGCAGAAATTACTTGTAAAAAGCAATTTCTTCATTTCCCCCATTGTTTTCCAGAACTATTTTCTTGAGGGCGTGAAGAGATGGGATTGTTTGGGAATTGGTTACAAAGTTATAGTTACAATTTTACTTATAAAACGAGAACACTTTATAATTAGTGACATATATACGAAAAATGAGTTAGGACAACACAGTTGCCAAGGTTATGATTTTAAAGATTTTTCAACATGTTATCCCCGGTTCGGTATATTAAAAAATGACTATATTAGAAATCAGATGGAATTGTGACGAGGAAACATCAGTATTCTACCAAAACCTCGCAACTACAGCTTAGAGTTTTAAGCTGTAGTTACGAGGTTTTGAATGACATGATGATATGAGATAAAGAAAATGAATGTTTAAAAGGGCTCGCATAGCATTCAACAAGAGGAAAATTATAGTCAAATAGGATTTGTTTTTTTTCTAAGATGTTCTCCTAAATGAATATCTCAGGCTAGTTAAAATACAACAACAACTACGACGCATCTATCAGAAAGATGATCTAGTTGTATATGTAACAAGTATTAAACCCTTTTTATGCTCCAATACCCACCTATGTGGTTTTTAGCTCAACTATTCGAAGAATTGACCAGTCGCGGCTGTTAATCAAGGAATATATCGACCAATCAAATTATTCATTTAGCCCACAATTGAGATTCAAACACAAACATTGGCCACCATTTGTACGAAACATATTAAAGTTGTAGCTACGACGTACAGACCGACAACCAACAATTCTTCTTTTTTGTTAAATGCTATTGACCATATTTTTTGAAAAATGACGCCGTTTTAAAATCGAAGAGGGACTTCCCGTAGGTGTCAATGGGTGCGATCAAAGGAGTAAATGGGCGGTCCCTTTTTCGATTTTTACGAGCACGTCTTCCATTTCTGTGTCTACAAATGCTCTGAATATTTGCACCCGTTTTGTGACTGTCATGTATATGTAATTCCTAGGCAAACATTAGTTACTCTAACATCATTTTCATTGGAACTCTAGCTCCTTTCCTATAGTTCTGCGTGCAACTGTTATATCTTGCTCTGCATATGCAATTGCTCCAAAGCTTTGTAAATGCCTTTGTGACCATAACCCACCCCTAGACAAAGTTTGTTTTTCTGACATTCATTTTAGACTAAAAAAACATTTATTATACTGTCTAATCTCTGTTTCTATTGTTTCATTGGCTACCATGTAAATATTTCTGTGACCATAATATCAACCCCTGATTCCGACAAGATTACCCCGACATTCATTTTTGTACATATGACCCCTTTTGACTCAAACATGCTTATATTTTTGGTTGAAACAATTGTTAAACTTTAACACAATTCATTTATATTTGAAATGTATGGTAAATACTAATTGCCTTAACATTTACTAAAGTGAAGATTCAGTAGATTTTAGTGTAACCTTTTTTGAATTTATAAATTAAAGTGGGAATTTCTATACCTAAGGTAATAGTTTGAAACTTTAGACATTTGTTCAGAGACATGATTTAACAAATGCTCATTATCCGACATTCATTAGATGGAATTAAATTGACATTAAATTGCTGCCACTATCCACTACTCGGAATGGTCGAGCGTTGCTGTCCGTTGACAACACATGTTTTTCACCACATTCACTATCCCCAGCTAAAGAGAAACGTAAAACGGTTCGCTTCAAATGCACGTCAATCCGTCTGTAGATCGGTCCGCCCGCCCTTAAATCCAAAGTTTTATCTAGAACATACCTCATATATGCAAGGCTATTGAATTTTAAAATTTATTTTCCCTGAGGCCCTTTATCTAATCACTTATTACGATAAGCCAACAACTTCATCCAGCCTGGATGTCAGTCGACTAACAACCTGGATGTTATTGCAGAAGTCTTCGTTCCTGATAACTGTTTTCGCAGTCTGGTCTGACTTGCCGATCTTGTGTCACTACATAAATTTGGAAATAAGTTAGCATATTTATAACATTTAAGTCAAGTACTTACTCCAAGTGCGTGCACCTATCTGTTTCAGTTTCATCATGTTTGTATCGTCTGTCAATGTTTGTGATTTATGCTTGTATTTGAATTTAATCTCCTGTAATGGAGGAAATAAATCTCCTGTAATGGAGGAAATAAAGGAACCAGTTCAGTTCTTTGTTCATATTATTTTCAAGATTTATACATACGTACGTAGAATGGCTGCAGTCGTTTTGGTTTGACCCTTAAATATATAACATTTTTTCCTCATGCATTGCTCTTTAATGCAAGTATGTGGCTAGTGCTGAACGAAAGCGACTCTTCTTTTTGGAGTCAGGGGACTTAATTTAGATCCTAATACAGCCATGAGAAGTTTTAATTCCCTTTAAGAAGAGTCTATTAGTCAGACTAACACGTATGACTTTGGAAAGAAATAAACCAGATGAATATTTTTGATATAACATGGGGTTAAATTACACTTTTAGAATATCTATTTCAAAAGACATTTCTAGATTTCATTAGGTCACACTTAACACTTTAGCACATGGTTTATAATTAAAGACTGTGTGGCAAAAGAATTTTTCCCAAAACATTATCTTTATTACCGGACAACAAAACTTTAGATGTCAAAATGGGAAGAAGTTGAAGACAATTTTAAGTTGATGGGAGTTGAAAAATGTTCGATTTTGAGGGCGGAAAACATTGTGGACATTGAAGAAATTGCTTGTTACAAAGAATTTCTTCGATGTCTATAATGTTTTCTAAAGCTTGTTGTTAGAGGGGCGTCAAAAAGCCGGATCACAGGTGTTTTTTCTATAGTTTTTAATATATCAAAGATCCATTTAGGGCAAAATTCTAGCTCAATTTTATTTTCATAAACACTAATGCTTCTTTTTTTGTTGATTTCATTGTTTTAGCTCTACTGGCCGAAGGCCACTAAGGCTATAGCGATGTTTTTTTCCCGTCCGGCGTCCGTGCGTCCGTGCGTCCGTCCGTCTTTCCGTCGTCCGTCCGTTAAACTTTTCCTCGTTTACGCGATTAAGTCCACAGTTTTCATCGGATTCTCTTCAAACTTTCACAGAATGATTGTACCATCATAAGGATCGTTCCTTTCGAAATTGGGTCAGATCCGTCAAGAAACACGGGAAAAGGGGCCCAATTAAAACTTAATTAAAAAATGTTCGTTTACGCGATAAAGTCCACAGTTTTCATCGGATTCTCTTCAAACTTTCACAGAATGATTGTACCATCATAAGGATCGTTCCTTTCGAAAATGGGTATGATCCGTCAAGAAACACGGGAAAAGGGGCCTTATGAAAATTTAATTTAAAATTCAATTAAAAATCCTCGTTTACGCGATAAAGTCCGCAGTTTTCATCGGATTCTCTTCAAGCTTTCTCAGAATGATTGTACCATCATAAGGATCGTTCCTTTCGAAAATTGGTCTGATCCGTTAAGAAACACGGGAAAAGGGGCCTTATGAAAATTTAATTAAAAAATCCTCGTTTACGCGACAGGGTCCAAAGTTCTCATCAGATTATCTTCAAACTTTCACAGAATGATTGTATCAACATAAGGATCGTTCCTTTCGAAATTGGGTATGATCCGTCAAGAAACACGGGAAAAGGGGCCTTATGAAAATTCATTAAAAATTCAATAAAAAAATCCTCGTTTACGCGATAAAGTCCACAGTTTTCATCGGATTCTCTTCAAACTTTCTCAGAATGATTGTACCAACATAAGGATCGTTTCTTTCGAAAATTGGTCTGATCCATCAAGAAACATGGGAAAAGGGGCCTTATGAAAATTCATTAAAAATTCAATTAAAAATCATCGTTTATAAGATAGAGTCCATAGTTTTCATCGGATTCTCTTCAAACTTCCTCAGAATGATTGTTCCAACATAAGGATCTTCCTTTCGAAAATGGGTATGATCCGTCAAGAAACACGGGGAAAGGGGCCTTATGAAAATTTAATTAAAAAATCCTCGTTTACGAGATAGAGTCACGGTTTCCATTGGATTCTCTTCAAACTTTCACAGAATGATTGTACCAACATAAGGATTGTTCCTTTCGAAATTTGGTATGATCCGTCAAGAAACACGGGAAAAGGGGTCTTATGAAAATTTAATTAAAAATTCAATTAAAAATCCTCGTTTACGCGTTAGAGTCCACAGTTTTCATTGGATTCTCTTCAAACTTTCACAGAATGATTGTACCAACATAAGGATTGTTCCTTTCGAAATTGGGTATGATCTGTCAAGAAACATGGGAAAAGGGGCCTTATGAAAATTCAATTAAAAACTCCATTAAAAATCCTCGTTTACGCGATAGAGTCTACAGTTTTCTTCGGATTCTCTTCAAACTTTCTCAGAAAGGTAGTACAAACATAAGGATCGTTCCTTTCGAAAATGGGTCTGATCTGTCATGAAACACTCTGGAGTCAATAGTTTTCATCGGATTCCCTTCAAACTTTCACAGAATGATTGTACTATAATAAGGATTATTCCTTTTGAAATTTGGTATGATCCTTCAAGAAACACAGGAAAAAGGGGCCTTATGAAATGTTTAATAAAAAATTCTCATTAATAATCTAGAGCCAACAATTTTCAACGGATTCTCATCAAACTTTTACAGAATGATTGTACCATCATAAGGATTGTTCCTTTCGGAATCGGATATGATTCCTCAAGAAACATAGGAAAAGGAGGCTAATTAAAATTCAATTCAAAGATCTTTTAAACACTCTAGAGTCCACAGTTTTCATCTGATTGACTTCAAACTTTCCTGTTAACACAATGAAGCCCACAGCTCTGATCAGATTTTTGTTGAAACTTTCACAGAATGATTGGAAGATCATAACAATCATTCTTTTCCTAACAGGGTTTGAACTGTCAAGAAGAACAGGAAAAGGGGCCTTATGAAAATTTCATTTATAAATCCTTGTTACCAAGTCCAGAGCTTTCATCGGATTTTCTTCAAACATTCACAGAATAATTGTACATGATAATGATTGTTTGAATTTTTTGCATTAGACCTGATCTGTCAAGCATCACAGGAAAAGGAGCATTATGAAATTTTATTTTAAAATCATTGTACCACAATAAAGGGGCTTTTTGAGAATCTTATCTATAATCCTTGTAACCAAGTCCAGAGCTGTCATTGGATTTTATTCAAACCTTCACAGAATCATTGCACAATAATCACGACTGTTGATGCTGACATGATCCTTCAAGTATCACAGGAAAAGGAGCCTTATGAAAATTTTATTTTAAAATAAATTTACACCAAGATAAAGTCTGCAGTTTTCATCAGATTCTGTTCAAACTTTCACAGAATGTTTGTACCATCATAAGGATTGTTTCTTTCCAAACTAGGCCTGATCTGTCTAGTATCATAGGAAAAGGGGCTGTATGAAAAATTATTACCAAATCCTCATAAACACAACAATGTCCTCAGTTTTTATGAGAATCTCTTCAAACTTTAATAGAATGATTGTACCATCATTTGGATTTTTCCTTTGTAAATTAGGTCTAATTGGTTAAGTGACACAAGAAAAGGGACCCTATAAAAATTTTATTACAAAACATCTTTATTACAATCAAGTCCTCAGTCTTTATCATTTTCTTCAAACTATCATTAAGATTGTTCCTTTGTACATTTGGTCTGATTTGTTAAGTTTCACGGAAAAAGTCCACTGTTTTCATTGATTCTCTTAAACTTTTAAAGAATGATAGGACCTTCATTAGAATTGTTCCTTTTGAAATTTGGTTTGTTCTGTAAAGTATCATGGGAAAAGGGGCCCTATGAAGATTTCACTATAAACTCATTAACACAATAAATTCCACAGATTGCACAGATTTATTGTACCATCATTCCGATTGTTGATTTTGACAGTGGATCTGATTATGGCAAGTCTCACATAAAAAGGGGCCTTATGAAAAACTTTCTTAAATATTCTGGTTAACACAATGATGTCCCTTGATTTCACCGGTTTCACAAAATTTCACAGAATGATTGTACAATCACTTAAATGGTTCTTTTCAGAACTGGGTACAATCCATCAAGTATCATGTAAAAAGGGGCCATATGATTTTTTTTTTTTTTAAATTCTAGTAAACATAGTGAATTCCCAATATTTCATCGGATTCACTTCTAACTTTCACAGAATGATAAAACCAACAGTAAAATATCATAGGAAAAGGGGTCTTATGAGAACTTGAATATAATAACTTTGTTAACACAATAAAGTCAACAGTTTTATTGGATTCTCTTCAAAGATGCATGGAATAATTGTGGCATTCGAAACACAGGAAAAGGGGCCTTACAGATTATCATTCAAAACATTCTTGTGTATGTGATGAAGATCACAATCATTATCAAATTGTCATTTAAATTTCACAGGACAATTGTCGGGTTGTAAAGAAAGTTCCTTTTGGAATGAAATTGATCCATCAGAAAACACAGGAAAAGGGGCCTTATTGATTTTCGTTCAAAACAATCCTGTTTATGTGATGAAGTCAACAATTATTGTCCGATTTTGATGAAATATTCACAGAATGGTTGTAGGGTCATAAGGTAACTTTCTTTTGGAAATGCAGTGGATCCGTCATGAAACATGGGAAAAGGGGCCTTGAGGAGTGTTGCTTAAAATGATAAAGGGGATAAAGCCCCTTTTTTTCTCTTTATGCATTCTTCTTTGAGCAATTAACTTCCTTAAATATCAGATTTCTTTAACGGAAAACTTGATAACCAGTAGAGCGTCTCAGGCTCTCATGGGCCTCTTGTCTTTATCTCAGTCGTTTTAGCACTCGCTCCATAAGCGAGAGGTCCTGTGATCGGGCTCCAATCAGGCGGCATATTTTCTCTAGCCAAGACAGTAAATTTAATCAATTATTACATTTCAGGAAGGCGTGCTTGATCTGTCCCTACCGAAGAATCACAATTTCTCAGGTTCGGAAAGTACATCGTCTTCCGATGTTGGACGTTCGTCAGTTTCCGTCGCGGCGTCATCAAGCTTCGTCGATGCCGACATCAGTTCACCTGAATCTGACAACAACAACTCTGCATGGAGTCTGGTTTCTCGTTACAGAGTGTATACAAGTGATTCTGAAAAGAGTACCGAAATACAAGAAGAGGTAAGTTGACCAATCACGACTGTCATTCAAAGAATAAAACGGCCTATCAGATCAATTATTTTACCCGGAAGTGAAATTGGAAAAACCCGATATTGGCCATGAAACATTCTATTAGATTTAGCACCAGAAAGGTCGTAACTACAGCTACAACAGACGCTTAGGTCTCTGACCTAATCTTTTACTTTTTTCTAGAAGTAACTGGTAATAAAGTTTTTCAAAATAAGGGGTTATAATATGGAAGAATGACTTACTGTTGAAGTCGTTGGAGGGCTAGCGGAGTCTGTGGGCGGAGCAAGAGATATGTTAATTGTGTGACCCTCTGTATATTCTAAATGATTTAATAAATTGATAGACGATTAGTCTTGTTCAGATTTAAAGATTTTGCAGACAGCAATTCGTAGTTTAGAATTTTTAGCTTTGATAGCTTAAGTTAACAGACAAAATTTTGAGGTCTTCTCAAAGTTCAACAAATGCAAACTGCCACAGTATGCTTAACAGCTAAATCTTTTGAATGCCTTCGCCATAAAAATAGTTCTCATGTATTTCAAGAATTATGCAAACTTTATTTAAATCATAGAGAAATCTTTCAAAAGCTCGCTATTTAACCCTCCCAATCAATTCCGCTTTTTAAGCATATTTCATGGCAATTTCTGCATTATCCACAATGTTTTCTTTCCAACAAGGGAAAAATCTCTAAATTCAACCAACTTGAAATTGTCGTCTGCAACTTCTTTCAATTTGAACAAGTCTAAGATTTGGTCGTCTTGTAATGCGTTAACTCCTGGGTTACTTTAACCTCGTTTATGTATCATGATAACCTTTAGCACAGAAGATTACTTAACAAACTATTCTTTGCTAGCTTACAGTACTATCAGTACTTCGATTACAAATCTCGTGCATGTTTGATTTTGGACTGCGGGGTCAAAACTAGGTTACTACCTTGAATCTGAGGAAAACATCGTGTGCACTCAAGAGCCCTTTTTTGCTCAAATATCTTGATATTTGCAGAGGTCTAGATAAGAGGGGTTAACGGAATTCTAAAATCTTTATTTCTCAATTAAACCCTATGTTGTTGGTACTCGTTTGAATAGTCTCGTCGAGACAATTCAAATGTGTACATACAACATAAGGTTTATGACAATATTGGTGAAAAATTTAAATATAAAATACAATATACGCCTTATATCTATAGCCCTGTATCTGGTCAGAATGATTGTCTTTGTTAAATCTTACGCAAGTTCAATATTGGGTCATTTCACTTCAACAGTAATCGGCCCCGGTAAGCGCTTTATGGTTAACGATTCCCCTGTTTCTTTTCTTTATCCATTTACTATTACTTACTCCAGGCTAAGGAAAAGCAAGATGACAGTGCTCGAAACATAAAGAAGCAAAGATTATCTTCTCCGGAACCGGAAGTAAATGACCAGATCTATGAGTATATACGTCCTGAAGATAACGACACCTATGGGGGACCAGACAATCAGCCAATCAGATGCACGAACAACGGAGTGGTTATCAGTCTACATGACGAGGTTCTTTGGAATGCTTTCAGAAAAGTCGGCACCGAAATGATCATCAATCGAGGCGGAAGGTAAACACATTTTTGTCTGGATGCTATGGACAGATTTACCATCTAGGTTTATGTTATGCCTCTTAGTCGCTTAAAAGAATGGTGGTATCAAACATTCTTTTTTGTGAAATATAAGAAGGATTTATTTGATTTCACACATGAATTATTTCAGATTGCTCGCTAAATGCCATGATGTTGGGACTCATTAGAATCGTCTCAATGAGACGATTCTAATGAGTTCAAACAACATTGGATTTAGGTATGATATCATTCTAGCAATAACGACCACTTCTTTATAAGGGCTTTTGATTTTGAAAAAGTGATTATGATCACTCAATGAAAATGATCGCTTAATACAGGCGATCGTTCGAGCAAGATCCACTGTAATCTGACGGTAGGACCAACTTATATAACTGAGCTAATCCCTGATTTTTCTTACTTACATAAATATTTCTTATATTTTTTTCTTAGCATACCTAGTGTAGATTGTTTATTACTATCTTTGCGCCGTGCGAAATAACATTCCGTATGGCATACTTTTAGAATACATTTTTGACCAGTTTTCAGCCTTATTTACCCGATAACACATAAATTCCTTTTTTGGTGTGTCTTAACCCGTGTCATGCTGATCACGGAATGTTCCTGTATTGACAAAAGCTGTGGCAGGTGTATAGACTAAGAGCAGCCTGCACAAACAATCTAAGTCTTCACTACCTTCTTGTTCTTTTAGTGTTAAGCAAACGTTTGAACACAAATTAGATCTTAATTTGACAAAAATTCAAAATTTTGTAAAGAAAGGATAGATATTCAGCAGGACAAGGGTTAACGTAATGGGTATATCGAAAAGTTTGGTGAAAAAAGAATAAATTTCCTGAAAAAAAAAAAAACAACAACAACAACAAAAAACAATTTACTCTTTTCTCACTACGTCTCCCAAAAAATTTGGCACTTCTTTTTAATTCAATTACACTCTGGAATGTCGTCTGCAACTTCTTTCAAATTGGACCAGATTAGAATTTTGTCGTCCGTCCGTCCATCTGTCTGTTCGCAATTTAAAAAAGAATCTTCTCCACCTAAACTAACGATGGGATTTCAACCAACCTTCACAGAATTGATCCTTACGTCAAGCTCTTTTAAAATAATCCAAAGAATTGAAATCCATTAAGAACTTTGGTTGTCATGGCAACCAAATGAAAAAAAAAATATTCTCCTCCCAAACTATTAGTGTAAATCATCATCTATTGACCCTCTACCAAAAACATCAAAGAATTACAGTCCTCTGAAATTTGGCCCTTTTGGAAATCTTTGAAAATATTCTACTCTAAAACTATATTGCCTACAGCTTTGATAATTGGTATAACTAGTCATCTATTGACCCTTTGCCAATATGCTTCAAAGAATGTTCATACTCTGAAAATTGGCAATTTTCTGTACAATCCCTGATTTTGCTTAGGAATAAAGATGGAAATCTTTTTAATAGAATACTTCAAAGAGTTATCGTACTATTAACGTTTTAAAAAGGAATTGAGATGAATATGTTCGAAAATCTTCTCCTCGAAATAATTAGGTCTAGAGCGTTGATATTTGGCATGTATCAATGCCTTTTGACCCTCAACCAAAATAATTCAAAGAATTACCCTCCTCTGGAATTTAGCGCTATATTTTGGGATCATATATATTCCTTGGATCAAAGGAGAGAAACATTAAAAATCTTCTCCAAAACAATAAGGCGTTGATCTTTGTATATATCATAAACACTTGCGCTATCATACTAAGGGGAGCGATATAAGACTATCATGTTCCTCTTTGTTTTCATTTTAACTTAATTTGAAACGTCGTCTGCCGTAAACCGCCTATCCTATTATTGCTTGCTGCAATGAAAGGCTTTCGCTCACTTTGATTCAATATTAGCATTAAGGTGACCGTAAGCTTTTCTTTATTTCATATTTTGTTCATCAACAAGTGCTTTTTACACGTTTTTTCTCATTTACCTTCTGTATAAAACCTTTTGGTTACACTAAGTTTCAGAAAAATCCAGACGAATATTTCTTATTTCTCCAGGCGAATGTTCCCACACGTCATTCTATCAGTCGTCGGTTTGAATCCCAGCGCCACATATTCTATATCAATGGAGATTGCCCTAGCAGACGACCGGCGGTTTAAGTACGTGAATAACCAATGGCTAGGGATGGGGATGGCCGATCCTGGTCCAGGCGCGAAGACAGTCGCACACCCAGACTCACCCAACTCGGGGGCTTACTGGATGAAATCGAGGATCTCATTTTCAAAAGTTAGACTGACAAATAACAAGGATTCGTCAGACGAAAATGTAAGTGTTTGTTCTCACCAACAATACATATTTTAGATGTATACAGTATACAGGAGACTTATATTACTTAAACCCTTTTCTTTTAAACCCGTATTTTTGATTTTGTACTTCAAAAAACATTGCGGAAAAAACAGACATTGCTTGTAACAATTTCTTCTTTTCCACATTATTTTCTATAACATAGGATGGTTTCATTTGAAACTGCATCCAATTTTTATCGTCGTCTGCAACCTCTTTCAATTTGGACTCGTCTTAAATTAAAAAAGGAAAGGGTTAATAAGTCTTGGCATCGGTAGTTGATAGAATAATGTATCGGTAATCAATAAATCACACATCCCTCCCCAACAAAGGGATGGTGGTGGTCACAACATCAAAAACAAAATAGTAAAAACAATACCAATACCATACGTGTTACTTCAAATATATTTCAATATCAAATTTGTTTGTAAACGATGAAACACGATTGTCAACAAAAACCGATTAATAATTAAGTCATGCATTTAGACCGGAATTGAACTTTGGACTTGGACATTTGTTGTTGGTTTCGCGAATTCGACGTCATGACCATAGCTAATTCATTTAAACCATTCCAACACAGCAAAATTTTAGACTGGTCCAAATTGAAAGAAGCTGCAGACGACAATTTCAAGTTGATGGAATTTTGAACTTTTTCGTCGCTTTGGATAGAAAACATTGTGGATAATGAAGAAATTGCTTGATACAAGCAATTTCTTCATTTTCCACAATGTTTTCAAAAGCTATTTTCTTGAGGGGCGTAAAAAGGAGGGATTGAGTTGAAATGGGTTAACTCTTTTAATACATGTTGCTTACCACAAATTTTGCAAAATAACACTATTCATGATCGAATTCGAACTTTCTATCGGCGGTGGTCAGAGATCCGTGAATTCTTTCGGTACACAGTTTTTTTTATTCACGGGGTTTAGATCAAGCCTTTTGCAAATAGTTTCAGTATCAACGGAATTTTCTTTTTAAAAAAATATAAAAAAAAATATACAAGGATATATACCAGTAACCCTGTCTTCTTACTAACTGTTAGTCCTTGTCACGCTGAACCCGCGATATTACTCTATTGGCAGAAGGTATAGACAAAGATCAGACCGCACATATGCGGAGTCTGATCTTAGTCTACATATCATGCCTTCTCCATATTTAGCCAGAATTTGTAATAAAATAAAAAAATGAAAATAATAATAATGATGACAATCACCCTTACTGCTTCCAGTGCTGATTTTAATGTAATTCCTCGGAGTATTTTATTCAGTATTGTTAGGCTTAAAAAATTCCTACGAATTTTTGCAAACAACTTCCGTTTCAATGAGAAAAGTGCATATCTTTTATCGTTCAAATTAAAAAAAAGGTTTATATTGTATAGTCCGTTAAATGATAAACTGCTGTTTGTATAATTCAATAACAAGGAAATGTGAAAATCGTGCTTTCTTGACAAGAATTAGGGATATGCTTTTTAATTGAGTAATTGCATTACGTGTTACAACGAATGTATTTTTTTTCCAATATTTCAGATTTTACTGCTGTCCATGCACAAATATAAAGTCGTTATCAAGATAAGAAATGAATCGCTCCCCTATGACAACATGACGTCTTTCGTATTCGACGAGTCCACCTTTGTAGCGGTGACAGCTTATCAGAATAACAAGATCACCCAACTTAAAATACAGAACAACCCCTTTGCAAAGGCATTCCGAGATGCACCGCATAAACAGAAAGGGGAAGGGTGAGTGGTCAAAAATCCAATCTAATCAAATCAAATCATTGATTTAGATCGGAATTACATTTTCGTTTGTTGGTGACACCCATTCCCACTCAGTGACGTTTTTAGACGCCCCCCCCCAAGAAAAAAAGCTTTGAAAAACAAAATTGTGACAAGCAGTTTTTTCATTTTCCACAATGTTTTTACCTAGAAAGTTACAAAATCCAATTTTTTATCAACATTAAATTGTCTTCTTCGACTTCTTCCAATTTAGGCCTGTCTCAAATTTAGCTGTCTGGTAATAGCTTAAACGTCAAGTCTACAACTGATTCAGGTTGAAGTAACGACATTAAGTCCATCCATTAACTATTTGCTATGTTCTACGTTTCTTAAATCTTTAGGGAAATATTGAAGGTTTGAGTAAATATCCAGTAATCAGTTGAAAAAAGAAGATTTTGCTTTATACGCCATAAAAATGTCAAACAATATCTATTTTATTCAACCTATCTCAAACAATGACGCTTTTTGACGCCCAAGAAAAAAAGATTCGGAAAATATAGTGATTGCTTGTTACAAGCAAATTCTTCAATATCCTGTATGTTTTCTTCCACAAAAAACAAACAAACAAAAACACACACAAAAAATAAATCCTCCAAAATTGATCAACTAAAATTTGTCGTCTGCAACATCTTTAAATTTTGACTAGTCTAAATTTTGTTATTTGGTTATGGGTTAAGAGATTTTAACAAAATCTGATGCTTTGTAGATTTGATTGAACGCACCCCCGTTATTGAACTTCGTCCTGCAGATGGTATTTCTTGTTCAGAAATACATTGAAAAATCAAAGGGCTGTTGACACTGTAGGTCTGGTTGTCAGAATCAATATTTACTTTGGAAAATCTCATGAACAATTCATACTTAAAAAAGGACATGGTGGTGGTGTAGGCCAAGATCAGATTACACGTATGTCCATGCTGATCTGTGTCTCTGTGTCAAGCCAAAGCAGGATTATTCTTGGTAAAGCATGACAAGGGTTAAATAATGAAAAAGAATCAATTGAAATGAAGTACTTGAAGACACTCGTAAGACGTCTTCTTGTCCAAAAGAATCGTCTGAAATTCATATGAATTGTATGTTTTAAAATTAATTTATCAGGCTTGAACTTGCCCGTCCTTCTAGCCCTGTTTATCCTGAGGTCATACGTTAGATCTAGGCTCGCTGAACATCCTATGCCAAAATTTATTTAAAAATGCAGCATTTTTCTCATCAAGGTCATATGATAAGAGGTGATCTTACATGAGAGGGACAGTTTGTCGCTCAGATGATTTTTATACCGGCGTTAGAAACGACAGTAGTAGTAAGGCGAACCAACAGGCGCGATATGAATACAATATTGTTGAATCTTCAAAACACCATAATATTAAGTGCAGAGTGTCTCATCCTAAATCGATTACCTCTACATTGGTTACTATCACCAACGTAACATGGTCTAGAAAGGATTAATAGCCTTCTGTAATACCATCCTTGAGAAATCTACACTTTTTTTCTTTTTTGAAAATAATTCTACGTCGTAGCAGGGTACCAGTCTATTAATCAGGGAAGTCAGTGGGCGGAACCAGGGGAATCAATGGGCAAGACCAGGGGAGTTAAATGGCGGGACCAGGGGTGTCAATGGACGGGACCAGCAGATTCAGTGGGCGGGGCCAGGGGAGTAAATAGGCGGGACCAGGGGAGTTAATGGGCGGGACCAGCAGATTCAGTGGGCGGGGCCAGGGGAGTCAATGGGCGGGACCAGG
The DNA here is from genome assembly GCA_946902895.1 of Fragum fragum. Lineage (NCBI taxonomy): Eukaryota > Metazoa > Mollusca > Bivalvia > Cardiida > Cardiidae > Fragum > Fragum fragum. The sequence continues at coordinate 12,193,072 of OX336374.1, forward strand.
GGAGTTAATGGGCGGGACCAGGGGTGTCAATGGGCGGGACCAGGGGAGTCAATGGGCGGGACCAGGGGTGTCAATGGGCGGGACCCGGGGAGTTTATGGGCGGGACCAGGGGTGTCAATGGGCGGGACCTGGGGAGTTTATGGGCGGGACCAGGAGAGTCAATTGGCGAGTCCAGGGGAGTCAATGGACAGAACCAACGACACGTCAGTTTTACCACGTGTAACAACATACTGAAATATTGAGTATAGTGTTATTGTAAAATTTCTTAACCCTGTCGGGCTGAATAAAACCCTCTACAGAATTTCATTGAATTCAAAGGACTATCAGCACTGGATGCACTAAGTGTGTGTTAATAAAGATTTTGTAAATTCAATTTTAATACAACTGTGGTTTAAAAGAGAGAAGTAGATCAGACTGCCGATATGTGCAGGCTGATCTTTGTCTATACATCTTGCCGAAACAGGAATATTCCGGGTTCAGCATGACAAGGGTAAACATCGTTTATCAATTCAAAGCAAGACAGTTGTTATTTTTACGTGATTCTCTACCACTTAACCTTTTCTCATAACATTTTTTGCGCCTACAATAGAAAAAGCTTTAGAACACATTGTAGACAATGAAGAGAATGCTTGTTATAAGCAACTTCTTTATGATCCACAATGTTTTAAAACTCAAAAGACAACCCATTCTTACACAATGACGCCTTTTGACGTCCCACAAGAAAAAAAATTGGATAACATTGTGTGAAATGAAGACATTTCTTGAACCAATCGATTTCTTCATTTTCTAAAATGTAATTAAGGCAAAAAGTTGAGAAAATGAAAAAAAAATCATACACTTAAAATTGTTGTCTGCAACTCTTTTCAATACCTGTACCTAAACTTTTGTCGTCTGGTAATTGGTTAAGCATTTTCGAGTTCAAAGGTGGGAGTTATAAGAAATTTCGGATACGCGTAATTATTAATATGAGTTCAATTTCAATTCCAGAAAACGAAAATCAAGTGAAAAACAACAAAATCTCGACAACGACTTCTCAGTTTTTCAAGGTAAGGAATAAATAGAACCGACTTTAATCGGCTGCGTGTCGCGTTCCCACGAAATAGCAATTCGTTTTCTTTCTTTTCCATTATGTTCTTAACGTTCTTTTAAGCGATCACTTTTTAAACTAAAAAAATAAAAAAAAAAGATAATTATAATTAAAAATTTCTATCTCGTTGAAACGAGATAAAAGAAAAAAATTCTCATGCCACCTCTGTCCAATCGAACAATTGATCTTTTATTTTTCTTGCACTTTCCACACTTTTGACCGTTAACTGTCATAGAAAAAGCCAATTAATATTTTGTCCTCTAGTAACCTCAATGATTTAAAGTAGCATATTTTCTCTTTGTCCAGTTTCAGGAAACAAGAAACAACACTTGACGTCAACACCCAAAGATAAACCAAGGAGCCAACTGCCATATCCCGGATGGGATCCTTGGTATATGAACGGGTTCGGACAGAGATTTTCTGTCCCCGGGGCCCCTTTTTATGACGTCACGGGCCCTAGATATGATAGGTATATTGACCCAAGGGTGTACATGAACCCGGCTCTGATGGCGCATCTTTCATGTAAGTTGTAACAGAAAGGTTTAACATTTTCAAATTTATTTTAAAATTAAAGAGAGAGACTTCTCCGATCAGTTTCTTTACCCTTACATAAAAAATGGCCGGAACTGTCAGTGAATGAATGAAATTGCATTCAGTGACAGTTCCGGCCATTTTTATGCCGCAACTCTTCGACAGAAGCACGCGTTACTAAAATTTTCAACTCTCATTTTCTTGAATGTCTGGATCCTGTTTATTTAAGTTCAACGGAATTCACACTGCATTTATCGAAAGACAAGCTTTATTAACACATGCTGACACGGTACCCCCCTAAACAAATAAAGTCATTGTGGAAAATGAGCATCTCAGATCCTTAAGGGACTCTAAAAAGTTTTGAATATTAACACAAATAATTTAGCAATTGCTACTTTTCTTATGTTGCTTTCTACCCTATATGGTGGATATCTGACAATTCAATCATACTTTGAATTATCGACTACATCATCCAGTCCCGTAGGAAGCTTTTCGAGGTTGTGGTGGCCAACTTAAAAAAAAAAATCCAGAGGAGAGGGGCTTACTTTGGAATTCGGTGTGTATAGGACTTACCTTCTATCATTTTAGGCCGCCGTCATAGCGTAGTTGGTAGCGCATCAGACTCTCAATCTTAAATCTTGGAGTGTCATTGATTCGATCCCCGGCGGCGGCAAATATCCTTTCCGATATTTGTCTCTCAAAATGGGTGGATAATCGTAAACCTAAGTGGGATAGCAGCTGGAGGCGAAGAAAGGATGGTGTAACTGGTGCAAGATATACCAGGAATCCAATGTAAGGTGCTCCGACCGCTGCGATGTGACAGAAAACTTTTTAAAAGCGGCGTTAAACCCCCATTCAAACAAACAAACAAATGTATCATTTTGAACTAGCCTAAAGATTTGTTGCCCGGTAATGCGTTAAGCAATTATTTTTTTATCTTGCAGATCTACCTTTCCTCTCTATGAGTCACCAATTAGGCCAGCGGTTACCGACCAGCCAGATATCCGGCATGCTTAGTGAAGACACGAGCAGCTCGGGTTTATCAGACCTTCCGAATTCTTCATCGGATGACACAGACGAAAATAAAACGTCCACTGATATTGATTCGGCATCAAAATCCTCCGACGATTACACATGAGCGATAAACTAGAGGATGGGTATTCTTCTTTAGGGAAAAAGTTTTGTTGATGACTGATTTCTTGTAACACGCCGTGGTTTATGGACGTATAATGGTATAATCTTTTTCGTCTGTCTGTCCGACTCGGCTTATATGCGTCCGTCCGAACGCACTTATCTCCACATCATATTAACGCATCTTAACCTTTACTATGGACGAATTTGAATGAAAATTTCAAAGAACGTCCTTGTCACCTGACTTGGAGTATAATTTGTTGTTAACACATTTCCTAAATACATGGACGAAATTGATTGGAATTTTTCACTGAGTGTTCCTAGTCAACGTTTTCCCGGGAATTTTAGACTGCCTCAAAGAAAAGTTGGCTGAATGCAATATGACGGCTTATAATGTGGCTATGGCATTCTTTTTTCCGTCCTTTTCAAACTTTTTTGAAAGCAAAAAGAGAAAGAAACGCTTCCAACAATCGAATAAATTTTGCCAGGAATTGCATATTTATTATGTATAGTTTGATTTTGTCAAGCCCTATTGTATTGAAACGTAGCTGTAACTATATCTCTGACGTTCGTGCGTTCGTCTGTGAATGTCTGCGTGAGTAGTTCTAACGAGTTGTCTCTATAAAAATTGACCAATCGCTGGCCCCGCCCACTTACTCCATCGGCAACGCCCATTGACTGCTACAGGAAGTTTAACATCAATTTAAAATTGAGCTCATTCGCAAAATGTATGACCAGCAGCATGTAACAAAAAAGTAGAATGGTTGTTTGGCGACATAAACGTCGTTACTGCAGCTTGAATAAGCTGTAGTTACGTAGTTTAAGTCGCCAAACCAACAATTAAAATTAACAAAAGTGGCGGCCATTGTTGGAGTTAAAAATTTACCTCTGGTCTAAATGAAATATAACATGGGTCGAATGATTTTATTTTGACAATCGCGATTGGTAAATTTGGTGCATGTTACAGTGTAGAAAACTTTGTAAAAGAGGAAGACATTGCTTATTACAAGTGTTCCCTTTTTCCTTAATGTTTTCATAAATTTATTCTAACCGTCATAAAAACAGTTATTCGATTGAAAAGGATAATTTTCTAGGGTAGACGCTTTGTTTTTAGCTATGTTTATATCCTATGAATAAAGTCAACAAAACTGTTAACAATCACCGGGTTAAATTGAAAATATAAAATTATTTGGCACAGTCCGTTTAATGTCATGCAAACTCGAATCAATTCAATAACCTTAAATGCTTATTTTAGAGAAAGATGACAAATGTTGTATAAAAGATTGCCATTAACCCATGACAATACAGCGATATTTTAGACTGGTCCGAAGTGACAGAGGATAAAGACTACCATTTAAAGGTGTCCTTTAGATTGACAACTCTTAACTCTTGTCATGCTGAACCCGGAATACTCCTGTTTTGGCAGGAGGTATAGACAAAGATCAGCCGGCACATAATGTGCAGTCTGATCTTAGTCTTCACCACCTGCTTGTCCTTTTAGAGCCAGAGTTATTCATAAGATAAAATTTCTAAACAGATATAAACATAAAATTAGTACTTTCTTTCTTTTCAGCCCGTTGATTGTAAAGCAGTTCTGAAGAGAATTCTTATTCAGCATGACAAGGGTTAAGATAATAAAGAAATTGCTTGTGACAAGCAACTTCTTCATTATTGTCCACATGCTTTCGTTTTTTTTTCTCGTGTCGTCAAAAAGCGTAATTGTGTTGGAATGGGTTGACTGAGGCATAATTTATCAATTAATTGTTAAGTTAAATAGTGCTGTTTGTGTTTTGTGAACTAATGTTAAAGTGTATTGATTGAAAAAATAAAATAAATATGTTTTCAATATTTGTCCTATCGTTCATTTTTTTTCTAACCGTTTTTTTCATTGTTGAAGTATACTTACCTTTTATTACCGAACATAGACAGATCGGGGGCAGGTTGTTTTACCACTGTCCGTCTGTCCGTTTGTCTGCCTAAAAAACTTAATATTTACAAAGGCCGCGGTCATAGCCGCGATTGGTAGCGCGTAAGACTCCTAACATGGGGTCCCGGGTTCGATCCCCGGCCGCGGCGAATATCCATTTCGACATTTGTCTCTCGCCATTGGTGGATAAAAGAAAACCTAATTGGGGATGAGCAGCTGGAGGCTCGGAAAGGATATAGTGAAATTACTGGTGTATGAAAAAACAGGAATCCATTTTTAGGTGGTCCAGGCCGCGCGAAATGCACGAAATACTGTTAAAAGTGGCGTTAAACCCAAATTAATCAATCAGTACTTAGAATTAATTGAGTCTATTCATGTTACAATGCCCATGTTTAGATCACCGATGCGCATCTTCAAATAAAAAGGTCGAGGCTATGCGATAAGCCCAAACATTTTTCAAGGTCAAATTTGACATTAAGTAGTCGTGATAAGTCCTGCTCTCACAAAATGGTTCTACTTGAGAACCATTTCAACGCTTGCACGCAGCGCAGCCGTGTTCTACTATTATATCCATATCAACTTTAGTTCAATATCTTTTATCTAGACCTACAATCGATGTAAGAAATGTAACCACCGAGATCTTCATTTGAGAATACTTATAGGGTATAACATATATTAGAAGTCACCCCACTGGAGTTTCACGCACGGCGGTCTCATCCAATAAAAAATACCTACACACGATTCTCGAACACGATAACAACAAATAGAAAAGACACTGTTGTAATATTCCTTTTATTATATACCTTTAGGACATGCCATTAAGAAAATTCTCATTAAGAAAAAACCAAATTCCGAAATAAAACATCAACCCCAAATCCAGAACGTCAATACACTAAAAGTAGTCCGTGCTTGACGGTACTCGACGAATACGGTTTTTTGGTACACGGCGAATACGGATTTTTTTGTCGAGTTTTATTAGATAGCCAGGTTTTAATAGGTATGTATTAAATTGCTTTACAAAATCCCCACACTTGACATTCGTAGTCTGTATTGCCCCTTAAAAACGAATCAAATAGTTATAATGGTAAGTCAGGGTTAATCGGATATCTTTTTTTATGTTGTTTTATAATACGTTCGATGCACTAGGGGCTTTCCTTGTACACTGAATGTTAATCCTTGTCATGCTGTGCCCGGAATATTCCTGTTTTGGCAGAAGTTATAGACAAAGATCAGCGTGCACCAAAGTGCATTCTGATCTTGTCCTACAAATCTGAAAAGAAATATTGACCTTCAATAAGAACTTCCAGTGCTGTCAGTACTTTGATTTCAAAGCACTTCCGTATTGAATTTTAATTCAGCATGTGTTAAGATGGTGTGACCCTATATAATAAACGTTATGTCTAAGTCATTAAAATTATCGACATTTCCGGCTCTTCGCTGCCATAGACCAACTTTTCATTAGCTCGAAGTTGTCCTCTCGACAAGGAACAACAAGTTTGCTTCTATTTGTAATTTATGTAAAACCTCAATGGACGACCTAAAAAGAATGGTTGGTTAATACATTTTGTGACGCTATTGTGATCGATCGATTTGCTTGCACTCATAAATCCCACACAACAATATTTTAGACAGGTCCAAATTCAAACATATTTAAGTTGGTGAATTCTTTAAAATCTTTGTCTTTTGGGGTAGAGAATATTGTGGATAAGGAAGAAATTGCTTGTGACAAGCAATTTTTTCCTTTTCCACAATATTTTCCAAAGCTTTTTTCATGATGGGCGTTTAAAATCGCCATTGTGTGGGACTGGGTTAACTCATTACAATCGTCACAACGCGCAATCGGTAGAGCGCAGGACTCTTAATTACGAGACCAAGGGTTCAATTCCCGGTGGCGGTAAATATCCTTTACGACGATTTTCTCTCACAAATTGGTAGATAATGCTAAACCTAAGTTGAATGAGGAACTGGAAGCTAAGAAAGGATGTTATGGTAATACTGGTGTGCGAATTACCATTGTTAGGTGCTCCATCAGCCGCGATATGACTGAAAAACTGTTAAAAGTAACGTTAAACCCGTTTCAACAAATCAGATAATTTAGGGGTTTGTTTTTGTGTTTTTAAAAAATTATCCAACTTCTGAAAGGCTTAAGCCTTTGGAAAAGGAAATGATGATTATTGTCGCTTTGTCAAAGTGGTAGCTTAAAAGAGGTGGTTGCTTAACCCTTTCCTGTTTTTGGAAATTTTAGACTAGTCCAAATTGAAAGAGGTTGCAGACGACAATGAAAGCTGGATGCAATTTGAAATAAAACCATCCTATATGGAAGAAAATATTGTGGAAAAAGGAGAAATTTCTTGTTATAAGCAATTACTTCTTTTTCCACAATGTTTTCTTGAGTAAAAAATCACATATTTGATCACGTATTTGAACGGGAAAGGGTTAATCAAGATGGGCTGTATTCCTAGCCCCCACTAAGTGCAATACTAGCATAGCTTGTTAGAGCTTTGTTTTAGGTCCTAGGATGAAATCCATTTATAAAAGCTGCATTTACGACATTTTGCCCCCCCCCCCCCCCCCGACAAAGTACATTTGCACTGTCCCTATTTATGATAAGAAATAAAGAAAACAGAATCATATTCCGGTCAGCCTTATTACAATGTGACTGGCTAGCCTGTCCTGATCTTACGATATAATCGGGGAGTAGCGTAGATGGGACAGGTTCACCAGTCTATAACAGAATGCGAAGCTTTTCACGTGTCATATCTTTTGGGTCACGTGTATATAAATTATAAAAACACGATTTGTAAGCAGCAGTAATACAAAGCTTGAACTAAGTGTAATAACTAGATGGAAAAAAACAACAACAACAAAAAAAAAACAAAAACAAAAAAAAACAAAAAAAAAAAAAAAAAAACCCAAAACAAAACCCAAAACAAAAACAAAACAAAAACAAAATCTAAACAAAACAAAACATTCCAACCAAATAATTAAACCGACTTAAAAAACAAAAAACTAACCAACCATTAAACAAACAATCAAAAAACATATGAACTCACACTCACGTTCGCGCGCACACACATAAAACAAAAATGAAACAAAACAAATAAACATAACAAAACCCGAACGCTGTAAACCCCATTCTAGACTACGACATCAAAGATGTATGGTTTGTTGAGAAATTTTAAGTAATAACCATTTTTTTTTCTTGCTTATTTTGAGAAATGGAAATAATACATATTCATTTGCACTAATAAGCACAGAGCAGGCTATTTTTTATGTATTTGAGATAATTCAGTATCCGCTTTAAAACGTGCATTAGAAAGGAAGGTCAGCCCAACACCAGTAATAACCACGTGACGAAATGTCGTAAATTGTCATAACATGGAACCGAACGCCTTTCTAACAACAATTCATCGAGGGGATAGAAACAGTTACTTCCCAAATATACTGTGACAAAAATATTCAACCCTAGAAAAAAAGTGGTGGATTAACATTAGCCGGTTTATGTATGATTACATAGCTTGGTCAATAAACTGGTCGCCCCCCCACTAACCCCCAAACATAAAGTTTCACTTCAATATTAACCTATTTCCAAACGAGTCGTCTTCGTACGCCGCTCCCCCCCCCCCCCCCCCCTACAAAAAAGAGTTTGGAAAACATTGTGGAAAACATTGTGAAAAATGCCTTTTTGTGGTTTCCATGACGTGATTGGATTTGGATCCGTTGTCGACATCACCAAAGACCACCGACCACGACCGATAATTTCCGATGTTTCAAAGCTGTATCACACAAAATCATACATATTGAACGCGAAATAAGTAGATTTTAAACGACGAAAGAATATTCCTCTTGAAATTGACAACAATACCTATTGGAAAAGCAGGTTATTTTCCAGTTTTTACAAAGATCTCTTCAAAGGCCACTTGTAATGGCGTTATTTTGTAAAATATAATGGCTGGTAACATGTTGGCGACTTGACATCATTGAATAAGCTGTAGTTTAAACGTTTTAGTCTCCATAACAACAAAAATGCTTCACAAAAGCGCCCTACAAAGTCGGAGTTTCAAGTTCACTTCCGTTCTAAATAAATGAGTTACCCAAAAGATTAACGACATATCATAGAAATGATATTCCTATCAGACGCCTTATTTACACTATAACAAGAGTAAGCCAGTGCATATTCAGGCCAAGTTTCAAGTTACATTTTAACTTGTATTAAGCGATCACACACCGTTAGCCCGATTAGCTCAGTTGGTAGAGCACTTGACTTTAAACCTCAAGATCACGGGTTCGAGCCCTGGGCTAACCATATCAATTAGCACAACTACTTGTCTTTCGGATGAGACGTTAAACCGAGGCCCATGTGTGACGATGCTATCCATCGATCACGTTAAAGAACCAGGCGGAGCTCTCAGCAGTTTCATCCTTGCACTATCCCCGTTACAACTAACCGTATTATGGGAGCGTCGCTCATATGGGCATGTGCTACGGCGGCGACGATATATAAACGGAAATACACACACTCACACATTGTCACACGACTGCATACAGAAATTATTGCAGGATTCTCAATTTATCCCGTGTTGATTGTACTCATTAGGATCGTCTCATTGTACAATTCAAAAGAGATCCACCAACTTTGGATTTAGTTTTGATAATTCCATATGCAATAGCGTTTAGTTGTGAAGATCCTTGTTTTTGAAAAGGGAATTTTGATGCTGGTCGCTAAATAAAAGTAGTCGCTTAATAGAGGTGTTCACTTGAGCAAGATTGAATGTAATACAATCGAAGGTGTTATCGGTAGTATTCACACACATTATTATTTTTAGCTAGCAAAGCGACAGTTTTGTTAGCTTAAGATAACAGACGAAATTTTGAGGTCGTCTGCAAACTGCCATTGGAGGCTTAACCACTAAATCCATTAAATGCCTACGCCATTAAAAGTAGTTCTCATGTATTTCAGGAATATTGCAAACTCTATTCAAATTGTATTGAACTCTCTCAAAAGCACGCTATCTTACCCATTCCCTATCAATTCCGCTTTGGGAAAAAGGCTATTGAACACATTGTGGACAATGAAGAAATTGCTTGTAAAAGCAATTTCTTCAATGTCCTAATGTTTTCTACCCAACAAGGAAACGTTTTCTAAATTCATGCTTTGCTAGCTTAGAGTACTTTCAGTACTTTGATTTCAAAATAGAACCTAGGCTTTACTCGACGATTATCAGGGCCCGAGACAAATAAAAATGTTCGTACTCAGTTGAGAATTTATTCAAGATGCATTTCTGCTTAGATCCTGTGGTTATAGCATGGAAATAATTATAATATTTGAGCCCATGCGTGACATTTCCAACAATTACACATGTGCGCAAAGCAAAGACTCAGATCAGCCTGTGCATCCACACAGTCGGATCAGAGTCTTCACTCTGCGCTCTATAGATAGATACTGACCCAAAGCTTCTTTAAACAATCAGCGAATATTCTAATTGCCCCGAATGGCTGTCCGGGGTGCTCAATGTGTGCGAGTCACGCACATGCGAAATTGTTGGAAATGTCACGCATAGGCTCATTTGTAGGTTGTTAATTATTACTCTTAACATACAATTGAAATTTATATTTATTCAAATTTGAAGTTTGAGTAAATTTTCAATTTACCAATCGCGGCTGTCAATCAAGAAATATATCAACCAATGAAATCGCTTATTCAGCCCGAAATTCAAATTTGATCGCCACATTGGCAGCCATTTATGTAAAATATTTTTGTTGGTTTGGCGACCTAAACGTCGTAACTACAGCTTATTCGAGCTGTAGTTACGAAATTTAGGCCACCATCAAATGGTACTTGCCATGAATTTTGCAAATTAACTCCTTTAAAAATCGGAGCGGGTATTCCTGTCGAAGTCAGTGGGCCTGGCCAACATTGTAAGTGGGTGGGGCCAGCGATGGGTCACATGAGTACGAAACAATTTTTTATAGTCTCGGGCCCTCATGTTGAAATTGTCTGTATTATCGCAGAACAACAAACCAAAAATTAACCCTTGTTATGCTGAGCCCATAATATTTCTGTTTTTGGCAGGAGGTGTAGACAAAGATCAGCCTGCACAGAAGTGCAGTCTGATCTTAGTCTAAATCACCCGCATGTCATTTTAATTTCAGAGTTGTAAAAGAATTAATAAAAAATAATTAACAGCAATATCAGACATTCCAGCGCTTTCAGCCCTTTGATTTTAATGCAATTCTGAGTAAGGTTTCCAGCACTTTCAGCCATTTGATATCAAATTAATTCTGAGTAAGGATTTGATTTAGCATGACAAGGGTAAAGGTAAAGAGAGAGCTTTTTGTATTTCTTGTTGTTGTTGTCCAGCCCACTTTCTCAGAAATTGGACTTGTCTTAGATATGGTTAAGTTTCAATAAAAAGGGGGAAAAAGTTTAGGCCCTGGAGTGAACTTTTGGTGACACAAGACGGACAACACACTCTGTTAACGTACACAGCAAAATCTTGCAAAATTATAGACTGGTCCAAATTGAAAGAAATTGCAGACGACAATTTAAAGTTAATGAACCTTTGGATTCATTCAAACTTTCTGGGTAGAAAACATTGTTGAAAATAAAGAAACTCATTACCAGACAATATAATTACAGACTGGTCAAAATTCAAGGAAAATACAGACGACCACATATAGTTGGTGGAATTTTAAAAAATACATCTGTTTTTTTTAATAGAAATCATTAAGGACAATCAAAGAAATTGCTTATAATAAGCAAATACCTCTTTTATCACATTGTTTCACAAATCATTTTCTGGAGGGGCGTCAAAAAGCGGAATAGTGTAGGAATTAGTTTAACATTGTAACTGCATCTTATTCAAGCCGTTGTTATGATATTTATCGTTTTTATTGCATGTAACTGGCCATAAAAGGCGTATTGGAACTTCCTTTCAGTGCTCAGAGGGCGTGGCAACCGATCCTTTACCCCATTTCCGCACAGTCCACCCTTTTAACGCCCTTCAAGAAAAAAACTTTGGAAAACATTGTGGAAAATGAAGAAATTGCTTGTTACAAGCAATTTCTTCATTTTCTACAATGTTTTCTATCCTAAAAGACGAAAGAATAAAATATCATATTGAAAAGTCATCAGCAGATTCTTTCAATTTGGACCGGTTTAAAATTTTGTTGTAAGGGAATGGGTTATTTGAGGCACAAATCAACAGATCAAAACATTGACCGGTTTCGAGGGCTTACAAGGAAGATTTACAGTATTTTCCGCACCTAACATACTAAATATCACATTCTGATCAATGTGCAATGGATGCCTGTGCCGCACGTTGACAAAAATAATTATCGCTGAAGGTGAGATACCACAAAAGCTGAAAGTCACGTGCACAAAATATTTACTTAACCCTTTCCTGTTTTGCCAAAGTGTAGACCTGTCCGAATTCAAAGGTTTCACAGAGGAAAAGTGTATTTAATTTGAACAATAACCATTCAGTAGGGTAGAAAATATTTCAGAAAAAGAAGAAATCGCTTTCTCTTTCTTTCTTTTTCTACAATGCTTTCCTGAAAATAAAAACACAGGGACGTAAAAACCAAGGGTTGAACGGGGGGGGGGGGGTCCTATTGGTTAAGACGTGTAAATACAAGCTTACGCCACTTTCAATCTCGGTTAGCCGAACTGTAGATTGCTTGTTACAATTGCAATTTCTTTAATTTTTTGATAACGTAATTTTTCAAGGGGTAGGAGCTAAATAATTGATTGTGTTCCAACGGGTTATAAACTAGCAAAGCGCTAGCTTTGATAGCTTAAGTTAACAGACACAATTTAGAGGTCTTCTCAAAAGTTCAACGAGTGCAAACTGCCACTGGAGGCTTAACCACCAAATCCATGGAGATGCATACGCCTTAGTTGCATTAACTACCTTATCGGGGAGGGAATTCCAGTGCTTTATCACTCTTTGGTTGAAATTAAATATCCTTTTATTAGCTAGCAAAGCGTCAGCTTTGATAGCTTAAGTTAACAGACGAAATTTTGAGGTCGTCTCAAAGTTCAACAAGTGCAAACTACCACTGGAGGCTTAACCACTAAATCCGTTAAATGCCTTCGCCATTAAAAGTAGTTCTTAATGTATTTCAGGTATAATGCAAAATCAATTCAAATTGTAGTGAACTGTGTCAAACGCGCGCTATTTAACCCATTCCCAGTCAACTCCGCTTTTTAAGCATTTTGAAAAAAAGCTTTAGAAAACATTGTGGACAATGAAGAAATTGCTTGTACAAGCAATTTCTTCAATGTCCATAATGTTTTCTACCAAACAAGGGAAAGTTTTCTAAATTCAACCATGCTTTGCTAGCTTACAGTGTTTTCAGCACTTTGATTTGTTCCGTTATAAGATTTGTATAGTTTGAAGATATGGCCTCTTGTAGTATTTTTACTCATAGTGAAAACTTTATATTTTGGTTAACTTATCAATGTCACTTAAAATTCTATATACTTGGATTATATCCGATCTTATACCTTTGCCCGTTTCTCGAAATCTTAGACTACTCCAATTTGAAATAAGTTGCAGACGACAATTAAAAATGGATGCAATTTGAAAAGTAACCAACCTACAGGTTAGAAAATATTGTGGGAAAAGGAGAAATTGCTTGTGGCAAGCAATTTCTTCTATTCCCACAATGTTTTTTTCAAGTATAAAATCACAGGGACTAAACAGGAAAGGGTTAACCTTCTATATTGTAAAGAAGGCAATCCTAGTGTTTTAACCCATTCCCACCCAATCCCTCCTTTTTACAAAGAAAAAGCTTTGGAAAACATTGTGGAAAATGAAGAAATTGCTTGGATCAAGCAATTTCTTCATTATCCACAATGTTTTCTATCCAAAACGGCGAAAAAATGTAAAATTCCATCAACTTTAAATTGTCGTCTGCAGCTTCTTTCAATTTGGGCCGATCTAAAATTCCACTGTGTTGGAATGGGTTAATCGATGTGAATATGTCAAATAATAATACCAAGGTCTTTTTCGAGAATCCATGGCCTGCTTCATCAACTGTTTAGGCTTTACAAAAATGTAAGTCCGAGTTCAAAGTTGGATTCAGGTCTAAGTGCATAATTTGAATGATCGAGTTTTTGTTAGACAGTTTTGATCGGTTAATTCTCCCGCTCTTCTAACTAGCATTGCCAAAGTCAACCTATCTATCAGTCGAACGATTAATATTCAATCGACTATTACACATCCAAATAAGATAAACACTAACCTCAAAGGCTATGTCAACATTCTTTGTGGACTACTTCCCTGGCACACGTAACAAATTATATATTGGTGCACCAGCTTTTTGCCTTATCTTCAGATTCAAATAAACGTGTAACGCTTCAAGACCACAGATTTCTTCAACTGCAATGATACTGTTTGCAACAAAGAAAATGTAATCGAACTGAATTGGAATAAAAAAAATATATTAAGAGCTCCGACGAACCTCTCGTTCGACCAACATACATTCAGTATTACACAATTTTTGGCATGTCACCCATGCATAATTTGAGCGTTCTGACTGGCCAAAAATAATTAATCATAACTCCATGAACAAAATTTAAAGCACGCAGCTATTTTGTATGCTTCCACACAAAAATAGTTCAATAGAAATGTATAAGAATTTGTAAAAAATTTTCTTTTTCCGCTTAGTGTTATGTTAGTCCAACTTCTTTTCCATATGGGACCCATATAGGTTGCCAACACGGCTCCAATGAAAATTCTAGTGGCCCATAACATCGGAGTCCCGGATGGGAAGTCCATATTCGACCCATATAGATTCTCACGTGGGCCCTAAATGAATTTTTTTTTTCTAACTCGACACATTCAGCTCCCAGTTCCGATTGACAGTGGTGTGCTTCTTTTCAAGCAAGGGAAAAAATGACCCCCGTGCATGCATCTTTCGTATCAATTTCCACGTGCAACATTTAATCTCAATCTTTGAAAATGGCGTTATTAATTATCCCTTTATGTATAGTAGCAATATCTATTTGATTTCACAGAACAAGCAGACCATAACAGTCACATTTCGCTCACCTTAACGTGGTAGCTTTAGCTTCTACTGTAATAGTTTGCAGAATTTAGGCAGATTACAGCAAAGCAATGCCTTTTTGAAAGTTCTACGACGATTAACGGTTTGGGGAATTTTGGTTACGATGCCTCATTTTTCTCTAAGTGTTTATAGGGTAAAGTGAACGTAATTTAACCTGAGCCTGACCTACTCATTTAAATAACTTGAAATTCGACCAGTCCACCTCGGTATAGCACTAGCTGCCTTCGGAATTCGCTCGATATATAGGGTATTTTTTCATAGCATACTAATATACTACCTATGCCTTGAATATTAACCAGTTCAATCCCCGGTTTAAACGTTTTTGTTATTCTACAATTCAGAAAAACGTACAAATCGCTGTCATAACGCAATTGACTAGATGGTTAGCACTAAATGCAATCTCCAATCAGAGTTCGTTACCCTCACCAAACACCTCTGCGATGGGCTAAATGACAAGATTCTTGTCAAATCAAAGAATGAAATATATTACTTTTCTGTTGATTGGCAAGAAATAAAACACTAAGGGCGTAGTAATTATGGTTCAAGATAGATTATGTTAGCATTAAAACTTGATAATTTACCTTAAAACCACCGAACTACTTTTCACTGGGTGGAAACGGGTCCCGGATATTGCTCCTAAAAATGGCCGCAATGTCAAAATATTAAGGAACCAGTGTAAGTATTTGTTTATTTTCTATTATTAAGTTATGTACTCACGCTAATTAAGTCTAGCTTTAAAGACAGTATGTGTCTAAAATTAAGTTAACATATTCATTACGTCCTGTACTCGAAGGATTGTCGTCAAAACACCACATGACCCACGTGTTTACCACGAAGAGCCTTACCCCACTCGCATTTATTCAACCAATGTTACAAAATAAGGAGTATCATTTGAAAAAATTGAATCGAGCGATCGATTTTAATACAATCCACGAAACAATGCTGAAAAAATAGGCCACTAACATTAAAATTTGACAAAGATATGGCCTTTTTTCGGTGGACTGTAGCAATTCTTTTGGGTACTGGGAATTGATATCTTAGCTGTTTGGACATACTGGGAATTGCTTAAAAGGGTACTGAGAATTGCAATGTAAATGTTATTAGTTTGGGCCAATTTTATATTTTAGAATTTTTTAAATATAATTATAAATATATATTTTATAATTCTTTATAATGTTTATAATGTATATTTCCTTTTGTCGGACAGATACATGGAAAAATACATTATGCAATCTGGAAAAATGATTAGCTTTTGTATGTTTTTAGCTCCTCCAAACTAAATCGTAAAATAGGACGCCTGTTTGGCAGGGGATACGGTATCAGAGCTCATGTCGAAAAAATACGTCTTTATAGAATTATAACAATATTATAACTCTAAAATTAGAGGGCGATTGGTATCTTTATTGAAATATGTATGCAAAATTTGTTTACAAATAGTAAATGATTTTACATTTTATCCGAACCCTCAAGGATATATCTCGATAATTTTACACCAAGACTACTATATCAAAACGCTTAAACTAATTCTACAAAATGGTGTTTCACACTAGAACGCTAGATTTCAGAGTGCTTTGTGGACTTTCGAAGAAGCTAGCAAGCCCAATTGTAATATATTTGACGATTCGTTTCAATCGTGATTCTAAAATATACTGAGCAAAAATGAAAAATTTACGTTTAATTTCGGGACCTAGTGCTTTATGTCAACGTGGCTCTTTGGTGGTATAAGCGCTTTGTAATTTTACCATTTATATGTTTCTTGGTGACTCATACAAACTACATTGTAGCCAAAAATAAGCCCATTTACTGTATTTGAAATCGATTATTGTTGCTTCAAAATGTGAATCATCTCAGTCCAAATTTAACTTATATTCCACGAGTAAATGTTGTTAGATGAGACATGAAAGATACCAATAAAATGAACAGTACCGCTTTATTGAAGTTGGTTAACAATCTTGTTCGTATTTTTTGTCGAGTCATCTGTTCTTTAAAGTTTCAAAACAAGTTTAAAGTTTTGGAATGATTGTCAATTAACAGTACCCAAATATTTTCAAAAATGCAATCCACAGTATACATTTTCAATTCCCAGTATCCCTTCTCCTAAGTACGAGACCGCACGATTACGACCGTATCTCTTTCAATTTTAGAAGATGGGGGCTGAAAATTTCAAGATATGAACTTGAATGATAAACGTTGAAAATGTTCGCTTCAGATTTTTTTAAAACCATGATTTTATTGCTCATAGATGTAAAATGATAGAGGAATGTATCAACTTTTGTGTGAACATGCCCTACAAACAGTCGTTTTTTAAAGGGAGCGTAGAATTTAAGTCAGTATTATACACATTGAATGTAAAGTATGGATATTGTGTCTCTTGTAATTGGTCCAATTAGCGATAAAGAATAACAGAATAAAAGAAATTAGGCATTTACGTACCAGTGTCGATGAGTCTGTAGATAAAAAATGGCGGATTTCGATTAAATTTTTAGCAATATCCGGGACCCGTATCCACCCAGTGCTTTTGATACGTTTGAAATGCAAACGGAAAAACATCTCAAATGCATGTTTCAGGTTTCAATTTGGAAATCCGTTGCGGTCATGTGATGAAATGATGACGTATTGGCGGATTATTTACTGAGCCCATTACAAAGCTGAATGGAGAGTAAAAGACGCAAGGTCATCGTAATTTTGAAGTCAAAAATATGTCTTGATCTTTTTAACGTCTTCGATTGGACTAGATCTACTTTGTATCTATTTTTAGATAGCAGAGCGTTAGCTTTGATAGCTTAAGGTAACAGACAAAATTCTGAGGTCTTCTCAAAGTTCAACGAGTGCAAACTGCCACTGGAGGCCTAACCACTAAATCCGTTAAATGCCTACGCCATAAAAAGTAGTTCTTGTGTATTTCAAGAATATTGCAAGCTCTGCATGCAAGTTCATCTCCTAGGTATATTCGCTCACTTGAGCACATCGATCTTCAAAGAAGTTGCAGACGACAATTTCAAGTTGTTGAAAATTCTGAAATATTCATCTCTTTAGGTAGAAAACTCTGCATGCAAGTTAATCTTCTAGGTATATTCTTGGTATATTCTAGGTATACCAGGAATCCAATCTAAGGTGCTCCGACCGCTGCGATGTGACAGAAACTTTTTAAAAGCGGCGTTAAACCCCCATTCAAACAAACAAACAAATCTATCATTTTGAACTAGCCTAAAGATTTGTTGCCCGGTAATGGGTTAAGCAATTATTTTTTTATCTTGCAGATTTACCTTTCCTCTCCATGAGTCACCAATTAGTCCAGCGGTTACCGACCAGCCAGATACCCGGCATACTTAGTGAAGACATGAGCAGCTCGGGTTTTTCAGACCTTCCGAATTCTTCATCGGATGACACAGACGAAAATAAAACGTCCACTGATATTGATTCGGCATCAAAATCCTCCGACGATTACACATGAGCGATAAACTAGAGGATGGGTATTCTTCTTTAGGGAAAAAAGTTTTGTTGATGACTGATTTCTTGTTACACGCCGTGGTTTATGGACGTATAATGGTATAATCTTTTTCGTCTGTCTGTCCGACTCGGCTTATATTCGTCCGTCCGAACGCACTTATCTCAACATCATATTAACGCATCTTAACCTTCAATTATAGACGGATTTGAATGAAAATTTCAAAGAACGTCCTTGTCACCTGACTTGGAGTATAATTTCTTGAAAACACATCCTAAATACATGGACGAAATTGATTGGAATTTTTTACTGAGTGTTCCTAGTCAACGTTTTCCCGGGAATTTTAGACTGCATCAAAGAAAAGTTGGCTGAATGCAATATGACGGCTTCTATTGTGGCTATGGCATTCTTTTTCTCGTCCTTTTCAAACTTTTTTGAAAGCAAAAAGAGAAAGAAACACTTCCAACAATCGAATAAATATTGCCAGGAATTTCATATTTATTATGTTTAGTTTGATTTTGTCAAGCCCTATTGTATTGAAACGTAGCTGTAACGATATCTCTGATGTTCGTGCGTTCGTCTGAGAATGTCTGCGTGAGTAGTTCTAACGAGTTGTCTCTATAAAAATTGACCAATCGCTGGCCCCGCCCACTTACTCCATCGGCCACGCCCATTGACTGCTACAGGAAGTTTGACTTCGATTTAAATTGAGCTAATTCGCAAAATGTATGACCAGCAGCATGTAACAAAAACGTAGAATGATTGTTTGGCGACATAAAAGTCGTAACTACAGCTTGAATAAGCTGTAGTTACGTAGTTTAAGTCGCCAAACCAACAATTAAAGTTAACAAAAGTGGCGGCCATTGTCGGAGTTAAAAATTTAGCTTTGGTCTAAATGAAATATAATCATAGGTCGACTGATTTTTTATTGACAATCGCGATTGGTCAATTGGGTGCATGTTACAGTGTAGAAAACTTTGAAAAAGAGGAAGAAATTGCTTATTACAAGTGTTCCCTTCTTTCCTTAATGTTTTCATGAACAGTTATTCGATTGAAAAGGATAATTTTCAAGGGTAGACGCTTTGTTTTTAGCTATGTTTATGTCCTATGAATAAAGTCAACACCGGGTTAAATTGAAAATATAAAGATATTTGGCAAAGTCCGTTTAATGTCATGCAAACTCGAATCAATTCAATAACCTTAAATGTTTATTTTAGAGAAAGATGACAAATGTTGTATGAAGCATTGCCATTAACCAATGACAATACAGCGATATTTTAGACTGGTCCGAAGTGAAAGAGGATAAAGACTACAATTTAAAGGTGTCCTTTAGATTGACAACTCTTAACCCTTGTCATGCTGAACCCGGAATACTCCTGTTTTGGCAGGAGGTATAGACAAAGATCAGCCGGCACATAATGTGCAGTCTGATCTTAGTCTTCACCACCTGCTTGTCCCTTTAAAGCCAGAGTTATTCATAAGATAAAATTTCTAAACAGATATAAACATAAAATTAGTACTTCCTTTCTTTTCAGCCCGTTGATTGTAAAGCAATTCTGAAGAGAAATCTTATTCAGCATGACAAGGGTTAAGATAATAAAGAAATTGATTGTGACAAGCAACTTCTTCATTATTGTCCGCATGCTTTTGTATTTTTTCTCTTGTCGTCAAAAAGCGTAATTGTGTTGGAATGGGTTGACTGAAGCATAATTTATCAATTAATTGTTAAGTTAAATAGTGCTGTTTGTGTTTTGTGAACTAACGTTAAAGTGTACTGATTGAGAAAATAAAATAAATATGTTTTCAATATTTGTCCTATTGTTCCTTTTTTCTAACCGTTTTTTCATTGTTGAAGTATACTAACCTTTTATTACCTAACAAAGACAGATCGGGGGCATGTTGTTTTACCATTGTTCGTCTGTCCGTTTGTCTGTCTAAAAAAACTTAATATTTACAAAGGCCGCCGTCATAGCCGCGAGTGGTAGCGCGTAAGACTCCTAACATGGGGTCCCGGGTTCGATCCCCGGCCGCGGCGAATATCCTTTTCGACATTTGTCTCTCGCCATTGGTGGATAAAAGAAAACCTAATTGGGAATGAGCAGCTTGAGGCTCGGAAAGGATAAAGTGAAATTACTGGTGTATGAAAAAACAGGAATCCATTTTTAGGTGGTCCAGGCCGCGCGATATGCACGATATACTGTTAAAAGTGGCGTTAAACCCAAATTAATCAATCAGTTCTTAGAATTAATTGAGTCTATTCATGTTACATTGCTCATGTTTAGATCACCGATGCGCATCTTCAAATACAAAGGTCGAGGCTATGCGATAAGCCCAAACATTTTTCAAGGTCAAATTTGACATTAAGTAGTCGTGATAAGTCCTGCTCTCACAAAATGGTTCTACTTAAGAACCATTTCAACGCTTGCACGCAGCGCAGCCGTGTTCTACTATTATATCCATATCAACTTTAGTTCAATATCTTTTATCTAGACCTACAATCGTTGTAAGAAATGTAACCACCGAGATCTTCATTTGAGAATACTTATAGGGTATAACATATATTAGAAGTCACCCCACTGGAGTTTCACAAATATAATAGGTAATATCCTAATTCTTTTTTTACGGCAGCCTGATTAGCTCAGTTGGTAGAGCACTTGAATTCAAACCCCAAGATCATTAAATCGAACTCTACGCTATCCAAACAAACGCCAAAATTGACTTCCTTCGCCGATATCCTGTGTGAATGGTGCTTTATACCGAGCACCTTAAAGAACCAGACCGAGATCTCAGCACTTTCGTCCCGTATCATTGCACTATTCCCCGTGTACCGGGGCGTCAATCATATGGGCAAATACTAAGTTAGCGAAGACAAATAATTGAACACATACACACGCACACGCGCACGCAAACATGCGCGCACACACTCACGCACGCACACACACACGAACACACATTTCCCCTTTACCACTGCGTTACTCTTACTATTCTATTCTCCTGGAATCATTTTACTAATTGATTGATTATACACAAACAAATAGGGAATATTACAACAGTGTCTTTTTCTAACTGTTGTTATCGTGTTCGAGTATCGTGTGTAGGTATTTTTTATTGGATGAGACCGGCGGTCTCATCCAATAAAAAATACCTACACACGATTCTCGAACACGATAACAACAAATAGAAAAGACACTGTTGTAATATTCCTTTTATTACATACCTTTAGGACATGCCATTAAGAAAATTCTCATTAAGAAATAACCAAATTCCGAAATAAAACATCAACCTCAAATCCAGAACGTCAATACACAAAAAGTAGTCCGTGCTTGACGGTACTCGACGAATACGGTTTTTTGGTACACGGCGAATACGGATTTTTTTGTCGAGTTTTATTAGATGGCCAGGTTTTAATAGGTATGTATTAAATTGCTTTACAAAATCCCCACACTTGACATTCGTAGTCTGTATTGCCCCTTAAAAACGAATCAAATAGTTATAATGGTAAGTCAGGGTTAATCGGATATCTTTTTTTTTATGTTGTTTTATAATACGTTCGATGCACAAGGGGCTTTCCTTGTACACTGAATGTTAATCCTCGTCATGCTGAACCCGGAATATTCCTTTTTGACAGGAGTTATAGACAAAGATCAGCATGCACCAAAGTGTGGTCTGATCTTGTCCTACACATCCTGGTTCTCCCCTGAAAAGAAATATTGACCTTCAGTAAGACCTCCCAGTGCTGTCAGTACTTTGATTTCAAAGCACTTATGTATTGAATTTGAATTCAGCATACTAAGTGTTAAGATGGTGAGACCCTATATAATAAACATTATGTCTAAGTCATTAAAATTACCGACATTTCCGCCTCTTCGCTGCAATAGACCAACTTTTCATTAGCTCGAAGTTGTCCTCTCGACAAGTAACAACAAATTTGCTTCTATTTGTAATTCCTGTAAAACCTCAATGGACGACCAAAAATTGTTCGCTAAAGAGAATAGTTGGGTAATACATTTTGTGATACTATTGTGATGGGTCGATTTTCTTGCATACATAAAATATTGGATAATTCTTACCAAATTCCTTGTTGTTTTAACTCATCAGAATCGCCACAACGCGCAATCGGTTGAGGACCGGACTTTTAATCATGAGGCCCAGGGCTCAATTCCCGGTGGTGGTAAATATCCCCTATGGCGATTTTCTCTCACCAATGGGTAGATAATGCTAAACCTAAGTGGAATGAGCAACTGGAAGCTCAGAAAGGATGTCTGGGTTATACCGGTGTGAGAATTACCATTGTTAGGTGATCCATCAGCCGCGATATGACTGAAATACTGTTAAAAGTAGCGTTAAACCCCATTCAACAAATCAGATAATACAGGGTTTTGTCACTGGCACTTGATCATTAAGATATTTCTAAAACCTGGCAAAGCCAGTGACATAATTTACCTTCTTACTCTCTAGCATACGTATTATTATAATTATTATTTATATTATACGTAGGTAAATGAACCGGCAAAATGCATTAAGATCAAGTGCCAGTGGGTTTTGTTATTGTGTTTTTAACAAATTATTCATCTTCTGAAAAGCTTAAGCCTTTGGAAAAGGAAATTTTGATTATTGTCGCTTTGTCAAAGTGGTAGCTTAAAAGAGGTGGTTGCTTAACCCTTCCCTGTTTTTGGAAATTTTAGACTAGTCCAAATTGAAAGAGGTTGCAGACGACAATGAAAGCTGGATGCAATTTGAAATAAACCATCCTATGTGGAAGAAAATATTGTGGAAAAAGGAGAAATTGCTTGTTATAAGCAATTTCTTCTTTTTCCACAATGTTTTCTTGAATAAAAAATCACAGGAACGTAAAATCCCGTATTGGAACGGGAGAGGGTTAATCAAGATGGGCTGTATTCCCAGCCCCCACTAAGTGTAATACTAGCATAGTTTGTTGGAGTTTTGTTTTAGGTCCTAGGATGAAATCCTTTCGATCAAGATATCGTTTGGAAACAGCAGTATGGAATTATGTTAAACCATGTACCCTGTTTAGGTCAACTTGTTAGAAAAGTTTAAAATCTTCAATAAAGAATGCAAACAATGTTTTCGAATTATTTAAGCTTTGAAATAATCCAACGCCCATGTAACCCATTCACACAGAGTAACGTTTTTTGACGCCTTTAAGAAAAAAAAAGCTTTAAAAACATTGTCGACAAGTAAGAAATTTCTAGTAATTTCTCCATAAGCAGCATAGTTTTCAAACTCAAAATAAATATGTAATAATAAGATAACATCAACTATTAATTTCATGTCTGCAACTTCTTTAGACTTGGACCAGTCTGAAATGTTGCCCTCTGGTAATGGATTAATACATGAACTTATGTGTACATGTACACTAATTTGAATATATGTTGTTTTTTTTTTATCGGACAATATCTTGAACAATCTATTTCTATCTATACAATCAAAAGCTTTTTATAAAAGCTTAATAATTCTAGTTAGTGGGAAAAAGAACTTAGACAATAGAACTTAACCAAAACAATATTAAAAGGACCATATTGAATCAGAGCACCTGAATCTGGTTGATATCAATAAAATCGTCGGCGGGCGTGTACAAGTCATAAATGCAGCTTTATAAAAGCTGCATTTACGGCATTTTGCACCCCCCCCCGACAAAGTATATTTGCATTTTCCCTATTTATGATAAGTAATAAAGAAAACAGAATCATATTCCGGTCAGCCTTATTACAATGTGACTGGCTAGCCTGTCCTGATCTTACGATATAATCGGGGACTAGCGTAGATGGGACAGGTTCACCAGTCTATAACAGAATGCGAAGCTTTACACGTGTCTATTGGGTCACGTGTATATAAATTATAAAAACATGATTTGTAAGCAGCAGTAATACAAAGCTTGAACTAAGTGTAATGACTGGATGAAAAAAAAAAAAAACACAAAAAAACAAAAAAAACAAAACAACAACAACAACAAAAAAAAACCCAAACAAAAACAAAACAAAACATTCCAACCAAATAATTAAACCGACTTAAAAAACAAACAACTAACCAACCATTAAACAAACAATCAAAAAACATATGAACTCACACTCACGTTCTCGCGCACACACATAAAACAAAAATAAAACAAAACAAACAAACATAACAAAACCCGAACGCTGTAAACCCCATTCTAGACTACGACATCAAAGATGTATGGTTTGTTGAGAAATCTTAAGTAATTACCATTGTTGTTTTCGTGCTTATTTTGAGAAATGGAAATAACACATATTCATTTGCACTAATAAGCACAGAGCAGGCTAATTTTTTATGTATTTGAAATAATTCAGTATCCGCTTTAAAACGTGCATTAGAAAGGAAGGTCAGCCCAACACCAGTAATAACCACGTGACGAAATGTCGTAAATTGTCATAACATGGAACCGAACGCCTTTCTAACAACAATTCATCGAGGGGATAGAAACAGTTACTTCCCAAATATACTGTGACAAAAATATTCAACTCTAGAAAAAAGTGGTGAATTAACATTAGCCGGTTTATGTACGATTACATAGCTGGGCCCCCCCCCCTCCCACTAACCCCCAAACATAAAGTTTCACTTCAATATTAACCCATTTCCAAACGAGCCGTCTTCGTACGCCACCCCCCCCTTACAAGAAAAGAGCTTTGGAAAACATTGTGGAAAACATTGTGAAAAATGCCCTTTTTGTGGTTTCCATGGCGTGATTGGATTCCGTTGTCGGTATCACCAAAGACCACCGACCACGACCGATAATTTCCGATGTTGCAAAGCTGTATCACACAAAATCATATTGAACGCGACATTAGTAGATTTTACACGTCGAAAGAATATTCCTCTTGAAAATGACAATAATACCTATTGGAAAAGCAGGTTATTTTCCTGTATCAAGTTTTACAAAAATCTCTTCAAAGGCCACTTGTAATGGCGTTATTTTGTAAAATATAATGGCTGGTAACATGTTAGTGGTAGGTTGGCGACTTAACATCATTGAATAAGCTGTAGTTTAAACGTTTAAGTCTCCATAACAACAAAAATGCTTCACAAAAGTGCCCTACAAAGTTGGAGTTTCAAGTTCACTTCCGTTCTAAATAAATGAGTTATCCAAAAGATTAACGATATGTCATAGAAATGATATTCCTATCAGAAGCCTTATTTACGCTATAACAAGAGTAAGCCAGTGCATATTCAGGCTAAGTTTCAAGTTACATTTTAACTTGTATTAAGCGTTCACACAGTTAGCCCGATTAGCTCAGTTGGTAGAGCACTTGACTTTAAACCTCAAGATCACGGGTTCGAGCCCTGGGCTAACCACATCAATTAGCACAACTAATTGTCTTTCGGATGAGACTTTAAACCGAGGCCCTGTGTGACGATGCTATCAATCGAGCACGTTAAAGAACCAGGCGGAGCTCTCTGCAGTTTCATCCTTGCACTATCCCCCGTTACTACTAACTGTATTATGGGAGCGTTATATGAAATCGCTCATTCAGCCCGAAATTCAAATTTGAACTACACATTGGCAGCCATTTATGTAAAATATTTTTGTTGGTTTGGCGACCTAATCGTCGTCGTTACGAAATTAAGGCCACCATCAAATTATTTTCAGTTTTTGTCCCATGCTACTTGCCATGAATTTTGCAATAAACTCCTTTAAAAATCGAAGCGGGTGTTCCTGTCGAAGTCAGTGGGCGTGGCCAACATTGTAAGTGGGTCAAATGAGTACGAAAATTTTTTTATGGTCTCGGGCCCTGATGTTGAAATTGTCTGTATTATCGCAGAACAACAAACCAAAAATTAACCCTTGTTATGCTGAGCCCATAATATTTCTGTTTTGGTAGGAGGTGTAGACAAAGATCGGCCTGCACAGAAGTGCAGTCTGATCTTAGTCTTAATCACCCGCTTGTCATTTTGATTTCAGAGTTGTAAAAGAATTAATAAAAAATAATTAACAGCAATATCAGACATTCCAGCGCTTTCAGCCCTTTGATTTTAATGCAATTCTGAGAAAGGTTTCCAGCACTTTCAGCCATTTGATATCAAATTAATTCTGAGTAAGGATTTGATTTAGCATGACAAGGGTAAAGGTAAAGAGAGAGCTTTTTGAATTTTTTGTTGTTGTTGTCCAGCCCACTTTCTCAGAAATTGGACTTGTCTTAGATATGGTTAAGTTTCAATAAAAAGGGGGAAAAAAGTTTAGGCCCTGGAGTGAACTTTTGGTGACACAAGACGGACAACACACTCTGTTAACGTACACAGCAAAATCTTGCAAAATTATAGACTGGTCCAAATTGAAAGAAATTGCAGACGACAATTTAAAGTTAATGAACCTTTGGATTCATTCAAACTTTCTGGGTAGAAAACATTGTTGAAAATAAAGAAACTCATTACCAGACAATATAATTACAGACTGGTCAAAATTCAAGGAAAATACAGACGACCACATATAGTTGGTGGAATTTTAAAAAATACATCTGTTTTTTTTAATAGAAATCATTAAGGACAATCAAAGAAATTGCTTATAATAAGCAAATACCTCTTTGATCACATTGTTTCACAAATCATTTTCTGGAGGGGCGTCAAAAAGCGGAATAGTGTAGGAATTAGTTTAACATTGTAACTGCATCTTATTCAAGCCGTTGTTATGATATTTATCGTTTTTATTGCATGTAACTGGCCATAAAAGGCGTATTGGAACTTCCTTTCAGTGCTCAGAGGGCGTGGCAACCGATCCTTTACCCCATTTGCGCACAGTCCACCCTTTTAACGCCCCTCAAGAAAAAAACTTTGGAAAACATTGTGGAAAATGAAGAAATTGCTTGTTACAAGCAATTCCTTCATTTTCTACAATGTTTTCTATCCTAAAAGACGAAAGAATAAAATATCATATTGAAAAGTCATCAGCAGATTCTTTCAATTTGGACCGGTTTAAAATTTTATTGTAAGGGAATGGGTTATTTGAGGCACAAATCAACAGATCAAAACATTGACCGGTTTCGAGGGCTTACAAGGAAGATTTACAGTATTTTCCGCACCTAACATACTAAATATCACATTCTGATCAATGTGCAATGGATGCCTGTGCCGCACGTTGACAAAAATAATTATCGCTGAAGGTGAGATACCACAAAAGCTGAAAGTCACGTGCACAAAATATTTACTTAACCCTTTCCTGTTTTGCCAAAGTGTAGACCTGTCCGAATTCAAAGGTTTCACAGAGGAAAAGTGTATTTAATTTGAACAATAACCATTCAGTAGGGTAGAAAATATTTCAGAAAAAGAAGAAATCGCTTTCTCTTTCTTTCTTTTTCTACAATGCTTTCCTGAAAATAAAAACACAGGGACGTAAAAACCAAGGGTTGAACGGGAAAGGGTTAAAAGGATGTTTATACGGGGGGGGGGGGGTTCTATTGGTTAAGACGTGTAAATACAATATCTCATTTAGGGGGGGTCAAATAAAGAAGGATTAAACTAGGCCTTTAAACTAGGTCTTTAAGACGTGTAAATACAAGCTTACGCCACTTTCAATCTCGGTTAGCCGAACTGTAGATTGCTTGTTACGATTGCAATTTCTTTCATTTTTTGATAACGTAATTTTTTAAGGGGTAGGAGCTAAACAATTGATTGTGTTCCAACGGGTTATAAGCTAGCAAAGCGCTAGCTTTGATAGCTTAAGTTAACAGACACAATTTAGAGGTCTTCTCAAAAGTTCAACGAGTGCAAACTGCCACTGGAGGCACCAAATCCATGGAGATGCATACGCCTTAGTTGCATTAACTACCTTATCGGGGAGGGAATTCCAGTGCTTTATCACTCTTTGGTTGAAATTAAATATCCTTTTATTTGTTCCGTTATAGGATTTGTATGATTTGAAGATATGGCCTCTTGTAGTATTTTTACTCATAGTGAAAACTTTATAATTTGGTTAACTTATCAATGTCACTTAAAATTCTATATACTTGGATTATATCCGATCTTATCCCTTTCCCATTTCTCGGAATCTTAGACTACTCCAATTTGAAATAAGTTACAGACGACAATTAAAAGTGGATGCAATTTGAAAAGTTACCAACCTACAGGTTAGAAAATATTGTGGGAAAAGGAGAAATTGCTTGTGGCAAGCAATTTCTTCTATTCCCACAATGTTTTTTTAAGTATAAAATCACAGAGACTAAACAGGAAAGGGTTAACCTTCTATATTGTAAAGAAGGCAATCCTAGTGTTTTAACCCATTCCCACTCAATCCCTCCTTTTTACGCCCTTCAAAGAAAAAGCTTTGGAAAACATTGTGGAAAATGAAGAAATTGCTTGAATCAAGCAATTTCTTCATTATCCACAATGTTTTCTATCCAAAACGACGAAAAAATGTAAAATTCCATCAACTTTAAATTGTCGTCTGCAGCTTCTTTCAATTTGGGCCGATCTAAAATTCCACTGTGTTTGGAATGGGTTAATCGATGTGAATATGTCAAATAATAATACCAAGGTCTTTTTCGAGAATCCATGGCCTGCTTCATCAACTGTTTAGGCTTTGTTGGATCATATTTGTAACAAATCATATATGTAACACAGTTGTTACGTACATGATCACATTCGTAACAGATAAAGTGTGTTACAAATGTGTTTGTCCGAAATGGGGGTTGACATGAGAAGCATATATGTAACAGGTTTAGTTGTCTATTTGTATTCAAACAATTAACAGCAATAGCAATATCATCACGCCACTAAACTACCAACTTCGCAAACATTATCAAGACGGACCATGATCAAGTTTCAGTCCCATACCGAGATTTTTCAACATTATGTCAGTTATATTACGGCGGTCAGTTAACCTACCTACTCACAGTTCCTGGGTAGACTTAGGCCTCCGGCCTAAGGGGTTGACCAGTACAAAGTGCATATCTTCGCCAGTTTCTGACAGCTGTCCAACGTGAATCATCGGTAGGGGAAGAATGCGGTAGATATCTCATGACCAAACTTCACGAAGGTTATGCTGCAAGTGAAGCTCAGTTTTTCTTAGCGCTATCCTGTAAATGCTGAGCAACAAGCAAGGGCTGCTTGTGTCATTTTTAACGTCTTCGGTAAGGCTCGACCGGGGATTGAATCTCCCGCACTCGGAACGGATGCTGTACCACTGGGTTATTAAATTCGTAACAAACAAGACAAAAAACGCAAAAAAGAACATACACATGTACATGTATAAGACTACTTTCGTTGCATATTCCATTTGTAACGTGTTATGCGATTATATATGTAACATGTGTTACATATATGATCACAAATGTAACATGTGTTACATATATGATCACAAATGTTTGTTTGTTTGTTTGTTTGAATGGGGTTTTACGCCGCTTTCAACAATCTTTCAGTTATATCACGGCGGCTGGAGCACCTAACAATGGAATCCTGGTATTTCTCACACCAGTACTACCATTACATCCTTTCCTAGCCTCCAGCTGCTATCCCACATAGGTTATCGACCCATTGGTGAGAGACAAATAGTCGGAAAGGATGAGTGCCGCCGTCGGGGATCGAACCCGGGACCTCTAGATTGACAGTCCGACGCGCTACCAACTGCGCTATGACGGCGGCTGATCACAAATGTAACATGTGTTATATATATGATCACATATGTAACAAATATATGATCACATATGTATCACATGTGTGTAATATATCACACACACACACACACACACACACACACACACACACACACACACACACACACACACACACACACACACACACACACACACACACACACACACACACACACACACACACACACACACACACACACACACACACACACACACACACACACACACACACACACACACACACACACACACACACACACACACACATACTTGTACAGCATACAATATAAGGACCTTGACTTTCCGCGTTATCCTGAGGACCCATGTAAAACGTTTGCGTATAAAACGCAATGTGATGTCAGTTTCTTTTTCATTGCGTGGAAAGTACAAAATTGATATTGTTTTCCCTTAACACTCAGAGTAAATCAAAGAAAACGTAGTGAGGACTTGTCACCTTTAGCCTGATTTATGAGGACCTTCGGTATGAGGACCCTAATTTGCATATTTTACACAATACCTTTTATGACCATAATTACGAGGACCTAACTTGAAAGTTGTGATGAGGACTTGCACAATTGATTGAGAAATAAAAGTAACTCCTGACCATTTGAATATGGAATATGAAAACAAAAATCCAGTTGGTCACCTAAGGTGTATATACGTAAACGTTATCCATATTTTCCACGTTGACGTCGTGCGAAATAACGTGGTAACTGACTGCAATAAATTTTATTGAATATCGTGTCTTATTTGTTGAAATATATATCAGAAGTAGAAATTTGATCATGTTGACTTTAACTAGGAAAAAATTTTGAAAATAAGTGATGCGTTTTTAAAGTCAGTCAGTATAGTTGTTTTTTATAGTACGTACAATATGGTATGTTATTTGAGCTTTATCACTGGAGGTGTAAATTGTACAAGGACATTGAGTAACGAACAGTTCCGCGACTGTTCATTACTACATTTTGGCCGACTTCGATTGACGATAGTTCAGGCTATAGTGTGGCTTAGACCGGTAACGCTGTCGACTTTAACAAAGGCTTTTTGTTAAAGTCGACAGTGGTACCAGTCTATAGTGTGGCTGTTCCGTCTATTTTATTGAACATCATGGGCGGATCTAGAGGGGGGGGGTCAGGGGGTCCGGACCCCCCCTGGCATTTGCAGAAAATTAAATTTTTACTAAATAAATTTAGTGTAATGTTACATATTTATTACATTTTAAGCCATAATTTGAGCTTAGACCCCCCTGGAAAAAATATCTTAGGATTGGACCCCCCCCTGGAAAAAAATCCTGGATCCGCCCTTGAACATAGTTCTTTGTTTATCTCAACACTGATTGTTTTCTATGTTTTCATTCGGGTTAATGCGTCGATTTCTTGACCACAAGAGTTCGTCATGTTGCCGGTTGAAAACATGGGATATCCCAAACGTGTAAATGTAGGGGGTTTCTCAAAATGAAACATCGATGGAAAACAACTCTAAATTAATATTCTTCCTGCGTAAAATGTTTTGGGCTAATTTGGTTTCCCACCTGATCGATAGGATACATTTTGGCCAATCAATTCGGCGCCGTACAACCATTTCGTCTTGTATGTTACTTGGCATACTCATGCATTTGACAACAGTAAGTATCAAATTACAGTTGATGCCTATAGTACATGTAGGTACTACGAAACTAGCTTGTTAATTTGGAATTTCGGTCAAATGGTTTAATTTTTGACAGAGAAAACATTTTGAGGACCCGTGTGCAAGTCCTCTAATTGTACCGCAGTCAACTAATCGTTTGTGTGCGTTCAAGCCTGGGTCCTCTGTTTGATCCATATACAAACACGTTTAATATCTGGGGCAAGACACGGATTTTTTAAAACCTTACTTTTCTTAAAAGTGAAACAAGAATATGACACACCAATGAAACTGCTACAGCTGTGGTTTTCTTTTTCACAGTGTTTACATAGGCTAATTACGGTCTCCTGCTCTAATTACGGTCTCCTGCTCTTTTAGATGACATTGTGATGTTTAGGCAGTTTTTAGTTATGATTTTTCCGCTTTCGGTTCGGTTTATTAGCGATTTCGCATCGCATCTGAGTTTCAGTACTTATACAGTCTCAATAGCTCAGTGGGTATCAATTTACATGCAAGTGGTCTCGGTTTGGAACTGGTTCGAATCCCGGCTCGGCCAACTTTCTTTTTGACGCTTGCTGAAAGTCACTGTGATCCGGTTCATTTGTCTTAAATGGACTTTGTTTAAGTGATAACAACAGTGAGTATCTTGGAAAGAACGTTGTGCCGGTGAAGAAATACCATGATCGCATTGATGGGTACACTTGGAAAGAATGTTGTGTATGGTTTCCGCGGATTATCTGTTGTTAACGATAAAGAAGCTATAACTCGCGAGCAATGGCTTTTTCCCACGATGCTTGCAACAGCTCCTTTATTTTGAATTTCGGTCAAATGAGTTAATTTTCGACTTAGCATATCAAAATCAGTTGAATACAAAGAAATATTTCAGGACCCGTGTGCAAGTCCTCCAATTGTACCACAGTCCTCTACTCGTTGATGTGCATTCAAGTCTGGGTCCTTAGTTTGATCTGTATACTTGGATGATTTCCCCTTAAAGTGACATTTCATATTTTTTTTACATAAATTTTACATTAATATTTATCTGAAAGAACAAATTCTCTTATGAAAATTCCGAAAATTTCAAGCCAAAATACTGAACCGTTTACGAGAAATACATATTTTTGTGCTAAAATCAAACAAGTTGTTGTTGACAACAGTTCAGATTTACATGGATTTTTTTTCATTTCTGTCTCATTTTTAAAGGCGTATTTTTCTCTCACAAATAACAACCTCAAAAAAAAAAAAAAAAAAAAAATGATAGCATTTCTACGCATTAGAATAACACATCCTTACATCAAAACATACTTTTAAAATATGAAATTGAAATGTTATGTCCCTTTAATATTTTATACCCTATTCACACGCAGTTCTTTCGTTTTGGACAAGTGGAATAACTTTTTTCCATTTCACACAGTTAGGCCTACGAAATGTCCTTTTCTCCATGCAACACATAGCCATCCTTTTAGAATGGTAGGTCATAAACTTTACTTAGATAGTCTTTTAATTTTACGTCTGAACCGCAACATCCAATAATCCCTTTCACAGACGACAAAAGTTTTGACCGGTCAAAATTCGAAGGTGTTGCAAACGACACGGTGAATCATAGTTTATAGAGGCAAGTAGCTTTCTGTGGAGTGGGGTTGATATGAGACTGCTAGTCGCCACCATCATCGCTTTTCAACAAAAACCTCGTAATTGCACCTGGTTTTAAGCTGCAGTTACGAGTTTTTTTGTTGAAAAGCAGCGATATGCTTGTTCTTTCTCTCAATGCTCTGTAAGGGAAACTTTATCCAAAACTGTTATGGAAAGCAATAAAGGGGACCAACATTTTCAAATGACGCGTAGTAAATTTACTTAAGCCTCTCTTACAACCGGTCGTACGTGCTCCTGCGTGCGGTCTGCGTCTAAAACGTACGTTTAGTCGTGCGATGCACGTACGTGCAACGTACGATTCTGGTGGACACAACCACGACACAGACTGCACGCAGCAAAGAATTGACCGGACAATTCTTTGAGGCGCTCTTACAACCCGTAGTGCGTCTTTATAAATCGTGCGATTTTGCAGAGTTTTAAAACGTACGATTTAAAAAGATGCACGACGGGTTGTAAGAGAGGCTTTATATAGCCCTTTAATTTTTACGTTTGAACGGTAAAGTCCAATTAACCCCGCTTACTGAACCGGCTAAAATATAGTTGTTTTTCTTCGAAAACCTGGTAACTACAGCTTAAATCAAGATGTGGATAAAACCTGGTAACTACAGCTTAAATCAAGCTGTGGATACGCGTTTTTTTTTAAAGAAAAGCAACGTCATTCATCACATTCAAAAAGTTATCATAAAATTGTACGCTACGAAAATTGATGAATTGGCATTATTTAAATAAACTGACGTCCAAAAGAAACGCCCCAATGAAATTTGTCGTTATTTTCCTTATGCCTGCATCAATGTTAGTAAAATGTGTACTGTATATCATCATTTTGACCGACAATTACGGTAAATGAAAACAATGTGCGTTTTTATTCGCCAATATGTCCATTTCCGGTGACTGGTCACGTTTTCTACGTGCGCTTCGTGTATGTTTATCACGTGATGAAATGGGTCATATTTTACACAGTGGCATGTGTTAGTGGATAGGCAACCACGAGTTTAAAGATTTTCTAATGAAACATCCAAATTGAAGGATACCAAGACTAAATTCTGAAAAGGGAGCGCGTAATATGGCATTTTTTTTAATGCGACGAATGCACAAACAAGTCGCAAGATGGTTTAACATATTGTGTTTCTCGATTCGGTGTCTTGATCGACGCGTTAGAGTTCCGCAAACATCTATCGATCGGTCACGCTCAAGTAGACCCCATATAACGCCTATAAAGCATGATAATTCTCCACGTTTACGTCATGCACGTTTCAGGTTTGTGACGTTGGGATCGATTTTCTGTCGAGTAGTGTGTTACTGTGGTGGTCAAATAAGTATTTTTTTGGTAACTGTTGTTGTTGTCATTTACGTTTGAAATAGACACACTGCTTGGAAAATAGAGCTCGTAGATAAGCCATTTTCGAATACGTGGAAGTGAAAAACAAGCCGCCTGACGTTTTAACGTCTTTCATTGCACAATCTGGCATCTTGTTCGACGAGTTAGAGTTAGAGAAACATTTGCCAATCGTCCAAAGTCAGGTAGACCTCGCGTAACGCTTGTTATACAAGAAGCCGTCTTACGTTGACGTCATTTGCGTTTCAGGTTTGAAACGTTGAAATCAACATCGCGTTTAGTATTCAATAATTGTGGTCACCAAATAAGCCGTTTTTCGGTATCTTTTGTCGTCGCAAGTAAAGTTTGAACCACGTGCTACAGATTTTCAAATAAAAATTCTGATACCGCTCTGTTTAAATGTGCCGTTTTTCTAAACTGTAACAATTTGATTATTTCTTTATCATCATTTTTCAACAACAGATAGTCAAATTTACAGATGGAAATTATTTTTTAATTTCAAATCAGGTTTACTGAATAATCGGACATTTATTAGGACTGGGGCGTTTCTTTTGGACGTCAGTATAGGTTCACATAAGATTATTGTGCAAAATTCGAAAATTGACACTTTTTGATTTGGGCGTTTACGTATTTATTTACCGAAACGTTTCCCCCTTTGAGCTTTTTACATTCGCTTCTTTCAATTTGAAATGGCATATTTCGTTCTGATAAACTTTTATGTTCTCTACAATGCATGCTCATAATTTATTTGTCTCTTTATACAAGTTGTACAGTGTAGTTGTGAGCTAGCTTTTTGCAGGAAAGCGAGGGTATAAGATATATTGCTCAATATTTGTTTGGGAACAAAATCGTGATCAAAGTCTTTAAAATTATTCTTGAAGCACCCTTACCCATTTCCACACAATGACGTCTTAGAAACCCTACAAAATAAAGACTTTTGAAAACATTGTGGAAAATGAAGAACTTGCTTATGACTAGCAATGTCTTCATTTCCCACAATATTTTCTTCCTCAAATTATCAATAAATGTAAAATGACATTCAAATAGAGTTGTCGTCTGCAACATCTTTGAGGTTAGACCAGTCTAAAACTGTCGTTTTGTAATGGGTTAAACCTTCAACTTTGAAACAATCAATATATACAGAGAGGCAAAATTAAGTATACACCATAGTTCTTTCACGTTTTCGGAGAACCGATTAATAGATTTTGTACAATTTTTAAACGCCACCGAAGGTATTCGTCTATTGATGTAACCTTCTTAGCCTATCCGTCCATCTATCTTTTCTTTCGGTGCGACGTTTTTTCATAGTATACAGCGTCATCGAAAAAGGGGATTTAATCGCTAAATTAATGCAAGCATATGTGTTGACATATTCCCTACATTTATGAACGGATTTTGACAGAATTGTCACAGAAAAAGTCTAGTCACCTAGGACTACGCGTACATTGTTAGTGCTTTTCCATATTACGGTGCGTCATGGCAAAATGGGACTTGATGCAAACGGGTTATCTGACATAACTCCTTCTAAATTCATTGACGGATTTTGATAAAGTTTGCGTAGAATGTTCCTAGTCACCTGACTAAGTGAATATAAAGTCGCGTTTCTTTCATTATTATGCTGCGTCATAGAAAAATGGGTCTTAATGCAAAAAAGTGGCATATTGGTCAATTTCTACCAGCCACCGAGAATTGGGTTAGAATGTTAGAGAACATTTAACGTTGTGATTTGTTATGATAAGGATTAAAGACACCAAATAGGGAATAATGGCAATATCTAATGCTTCGCTAAATCGGCATGTAGCAGGAGTATGGGTAGTCAAAGCAATTTCAGGTGAAATTCATCATAACTAATATTGGTTTTGGGGTAGAAATAAAAAATGCAAAATTTTGAGTCGATATGATGGAAATTAAGAGAGATATATAGAGACAAAAGGTGTATACTTTCTTTTGCCTCTCAGTATATTTTACGACTAAATAGCCTACCGCCATTTGCTATAGCACGGTGGGAATTGTGCATGCTGGGATGGGTAAATCTACGGACAAATTTGCCTCGCTTCAGCTAAGACATTTTGCAATAACTTCCTTATTTCTGCGCCAATTAAAAAACGGTTTGTTGCTTGTACCCCGCCTTACTGAGCTCTTTCCCCCGATGTATGCTTTACACGAAACCCTTTTGTACTTTTTGCGAAAAGTGATCCCAACCGACCAGAAAAACGACAAAAAATCTGGTCGTTTTTCAGGTCAGTTGGGATCCATTTTTGGGAAAAATATAGGGAGTTTTCAAATAAGTAATACACCTGAGGAAAGCGCTCAGTAAGGCGGGGTACATGCAACAAACCGCTTGAAAATTGACGCAGTAATAAGAAAATTATTGCCCAATTTCCTACCTGAAAAGTGGCTTATTTTGCCGTAGTCGTTATCATTCCGTTTTCTGGTCATTTGGGATCAATTTTTTGAAAAATTAAAAGGATACCACAAATAATCCATGTATCCCAGGAAAGGGATTTTCAAGGCGGGGTACATGCAACAGACCTTTTGAAAGTCGACAAAGAAATTAAGGAGTTATTGCAAAATATTTGACAAGATTCGAGATTATTTTTCTCCGTATTCGTTATCCATCTCAGCATGCACAATCCCCACCGTGTATAGGTTATAAATTTATATTTGTGTCCAATGAAAAAAAGATACGCCTTATAAATTCCCACGGATTTGGGGACTTTTATCTTATTTTATTGTTTTTACCCTAAATAATTGATATAATATCCGCGATTTCGTTTGTATTATTAATAATTCTCATGCTAAAATAACACCCCCCAAACAAGACCGGTTTTGACGTCCCTGAAGAATGTTTGCTTAAAACCCCAAAATGGAAACGGCATTGCATTGATGTTATAGCAAGATACCTCGTAACTCCAGCTATATAATTAAGCTGGAGTTACGAGGTTTTTCAATAACACCGACTGTTTTCCTCTTTTCTCTCAAGGATTGAAAAGAAAACCCACCAAAAATTATTAGGAATCCACTATGACGTACTAAATGGGTCAAAAGTCTATATAGGCCTAGAGCGTGAACGCATAAAATATACGCGTCGACGCATATATTTTCAACTGCTAGCGTAAATTTTTATGCGTCCACGCGTAAATATGCGCGTCGACGTATAAAATTTTCGCGAGCAGTTGAAAAAATATGCGTCGACGCGTAAATTATACGCGAGCAGGAGTAAAAAATCTGAAACCGATGCTGGCAAATGGGAGAGGTGGTTAGAAACCTTTCCCTTTATACCATAAAATTGATTGATGAAACGAAGGAGCTGATGGGTTCACAGATAAAATACGCGTCGACGCGTGTATTTACGCGAGCAGTTGAAAATTTCGCGTCGACGCATGAATTTTCAACTGCTCGCGTAAATTTTATGCGTCGACGTGTAAATATATGCGTCGACGCATAAAATTTACGCGTGGACGCGTATATTTTATGCGTTCACGGTCTAAATAGACTTTTGACCCATTTGGTACGCCATAATCCACTTTATAAAGTATACAGTGGCGTCATGTTAGGACAATCTCAACGTGTGCAAGTCCTCTAATTGTACCGCAGTCCTCTAATGGTTGGTGTGCGTTCAAGCCTGGGTCCTTAGTTTGATCTGTATGCAAGAGACGGCTTTTTTGAAACCTAACTTTTTTTAAAAAGTGAAACAAGAATAAGACACACCAATGAATGGTTATGATCTGCTACGGTATAGTTTAGAAACTAGTCAATTACTATCAATGCAATATTGTCACCGATATGTTTGGCCAGGGATCCAACCCGCAACCTCCTGCCGTCTTTTAAAGCGTAAATTTTATGCGTCGACGTGTAAATATATGCGTCGACGCATAAAATTTACGCGTGGACACGTATATTTTATGCGTTCACGGTCTAAATAGACTTTTGACCCATTTGGTGCGCCATTATCAATTATCAAGTATACAGTGGCGTCACGTTAGGACAATCTCAACGTGTGCAAGTCCTCTAATTGTACCGCAGTCCTCTAATGGTTGGTGTGCGTTCAAGCCTGGGTCCTTAGTTTGATCTGTATGCAAGAGACGGCTTTTTTGAAACCTAACTTTTTTTAAAAGTGAAACAAGAATAAGACACACCAATGAATGGTTATGATCTGCTACGGTATAGTTTAGAAACTAGTCAATTACTATCAATGCTATATTGTCACCGATATGTTAGGCCAGGGATCCAACCCGCAACTCCTGCCGTCTTTTAAAGCGTAAATCTTATGCGTCGACGTGTAAATATATGCGTCGACGCATAAAATTTACGCGTGGACGCGTATATGTTATGCGTTCACGGTCTAAATAGACTTTTGACCCATTTGGTGTGCCATAGTCCACTTTATCAAGTATACAGTGGCGTCACGTTAGGACAATCTCAACGTGTGCAAGTCCTCTAATTGTACCGCAGTCCTCTAATGGTTGGTGTGCGTTCAAGCCTGGGTCCTTAGTTTGATCTGTATGCAAGAGACGGCTTTTTTGAAACCTAACTTTTTTAAAAAGTGAAACAAGAATAAGACACACCAATGAATGGTTATGATCTGCTACGGTATAGTTTAGAAAACTAGTCAATTACTATCAATGCTATATTGTCACCGATATGTTTAGCCAGGGATCCAACCCGCAACCTCCTGCCGTCTTTTAAAGCGTAAATTTTATGCGTCGACGTGTAAATATATGCGTCGACGCATAAAATTTACGCGTGGACGCGTATATTTTATGCGTTCACGGTCTAAATAGACTTTTGACCCATTTGGTGCGCCATAATCCACTTTATAAAGTAAACAGTGGCGTCACGTTCGGACAATCTCAACGTGTGCAAGTCCTCTAATTGTACCGCAGTCCTCTAATTGTTGGTGTGCGTTCAAGCCTGGGTCCTTAGTTTGATCTGTATGCAAGAGACGGCTTTTTTGAAACCTAACTTTTTTTAAAGTGAAACAAGAATAAGACACACCAATGAATGGTTATGATCTGCTACGGTATAGTTTAGAAAACTAGTCAATTACTATCAATGCTATATTGTCACCGATATGTTTGGCCAGGGATCCAACCCGCAACCTCCTGTCGTCTTTTAAAGTGTTTCAATTTGTTCAAGGCGTCATTTCACGCATTATGCAGTTTCAATAGCTCAGTGGGTAGCGACTTATAAGCAGCAATTTACAAGCAAGTGGTCCCAGTTTGCCACTGGTTCGAATTCCAACTCGGCTATCTTTCTTTTCGACGTTCGATGAAAGTCTGTGACCCGAATCATTCGTCTTTCACCAATGGACTTTGTTTGAAAAAGTAATTCTAATTTTGGAAGAAAATAAACGTTACTTGCGGTACCGGTGAAGAAATACCATGGCAGCATGGATAGGTGCACTTGGAAAGAACGTTGTTTCAGTCAAATCATGGCAGTCAGTGCACCTATCCACCAGTACCACACATAGCTTTCTTTCCAAGCCACTGACTGCTTTATCACATAAACTTTGTCCATTGGTGAAAAAGAATGAATCAGGTCACATTGACTTTTCGGAAAGTAAGTTGGCTGAGCTAGGTTTCGAGCCAGTGCCATATTGAGATCCCTTAAATTGCCAGCCTGACTACTGACTGAGCTATTGAGGCTTGACGAAATATTTGTGAGGACATGTACTGTAACAGAAAAGAGTTTGTGTGAACCTATGCATACAGTCAAGAGAAAAACAAAATATATGTATGTTCATTCATGTTACACTCCCAAGTTTGTGAGGACCTGTGCATACAGCCATGGGAAAAACAAAATATATGTATGTGAGGACCTGTGCCAGTCGTCAAGCACACTCTCAAGTCACGTGACAAAAGCAAAGTGTGCATGTTCTGTGCGTCCAGACTACTTTTTAACGTTTAAATGAGGACTCGATTATTTTTCAATTTTCTATAATAGTATATCAAAATCAGTTGAATACAATGAAAACATTTTGAGGACCCGTGTGCAAGTCCTCCAATTGTACCGCAGTCCTCTAATCGTTGGAGTGCGTTCAAGCCTGGGTCCTCTAATTGATTGCTATACACACACACACACACACACACACACACACACACACACACACACACACACACACACACACACAAACGCATGAATCTCAACGTGACAAGATGTACCTTCGGACATTCTGTCATCACTAGTAGAAAGCTGCAAAAAGAGGAAAAATCATGTAATATAAATGTTTTAAAAATATCACTGTAATTGTAATCTTTCAACTGAATGAGTTTTAAAACATATTTATTTCAATACTTGGATTTATCTGCCCTTGTCTCAGCCCATTTTATATATTTTCCTATATCTATCGTTAAAAGGTAACCATAGCAACCACATCGCAATAAAATACACAAAATAATTTCAACATATTGCCGTAACAATACGGGGTTTGATAAGTGCTTAAACAGTTTTAAGCAAATGCATCGAGTTTTGTAGGTTCTGCTAACACGCAGAAATGCATTACGCAACTTTGACTTCATTTTTCAGGTAAATGACGTTTGTAGGGTTCATATAGTAAATTGGTCATAACTCACAAAATAACCTGAATAATCTGTTCAAATAAAGACTAACATACTCCAGAAATATTATACATTCAAAATAACGTTGTTTATCAAATACTCACCAATTGTCCGAAGGTACATTTTCTCACGTTGTGGCCCATATATATATGTTTATATATATAAACAGAGAGCAGCCACGATACCGGACATTATATTCATGAATATCCTTTAAAGAGTTGAGGAAATATGGAGCGGACGCGAAAGAGTGACGTCGACGTCACCGCCGATGACGACGATGGACAAAGTGACACAACAAATCAGTATCAAGATATTGGCCCATCTGGTGAATAAAAACCTGCTACAAATGTGTTTCAGATGTAAATATGCATTCTTTTGTACTGTTTTTAAATCAAAATTGACCTGTGACATATGTGATTTCATGTCACATCAAAAACCGGCATCGATCATATTCGTCACAAAATATGTTACATTTATGCTTGATTTCCGAGTCATATATGTAACACATGTTACATATGTGATCATATATGTAACAGGTGTTACAT
Source organism: Fragum fragum (assembly GCA_946902895.1). Lineage (NCBI taxonomy): Eukaryota > Metazoa > Mollusca > Bivalvia > Cardiida > Cardiidae > Fragum > Fragum fragum. The sequence goes on from OX336374.1 coordinate 12,234,605, forward strand.
ATATGATTTGTTACAAATATGATCCAACAAGGCTTTACATAAATGTAAGTCCATGTCTGAGTTCAAAGTTGGATTCAGGTCTAAATGCATAATTTGAATGATCTAGTTTTTGTTAGACAGTTTTGATCGGTCAATTCTCCCGCTCTTCTAACTAGTATTGCCAAAGTCAACCTATCTATCAGTCGAACGATTAATATTCAATCGACTATTACACATCCAAATCAGATAAACACTAACCTCAAAGGCTATGTCAACATTCTTTGTGGACTACTTCCCTGGCGCACGTAACAAATTATATATTGGTGCACCAGCTTTTTGCGTCATCTTCAGATTCAAATAAACGTGTAACGCTTCAAGACCACAGATTTCTTCAACCGCAATGATACTGTTTGCAACAGTGCAAAAGTAATCGACCTGAATTGGAATAAAAAAAAAATTAAGAGCTCCGACGAACCTCTCGCTCGACCAACATACATTCAGTATTACACAATGTTTTGACATGTCACCCATGTATAATTTGAGCGTTCTGACTGGCCAAAAATAATTAATCATAAATCCATGAACAAAATTTAAAGCACGCAGCTATTTTGTATGCTTCCACACAAAAATAGTTCAATAGAAATGTATAAGAATTTGTAAAACATTTTCTTTTTCCGCTTGGTGTTATGTTAGTCCAACTTCTTTTCCATATGGGACCCATATAGGTTGCCAACACGGCTCCAATGAAAATTCTAGTTGCCCATAACATCGGAGTCCCGGATGGGAAGTCCATATTCGACCCATATAGATTCTCACGTGGGCCCTAAATGAATCTTTTTTTTTTCTAACTCGACACATTCAGCTCTCAGCTCCGATTGACAATGGTGTGCTTCTTTTCAAAGGGGAAAAATGACCCCCGTACATGCATTTTTCGTAACAATTTTCACGTACAACATTTAATATCAATCTTTGAAAATGGCGTTATTAATTATCCCTTTATGTATAAGTAGCAATATCTATTTGATTTCACAGAACAAGCAGACCATAACAGTCACATTTCGCTCACCTTAACGTGGTAGCTCTAGCTTCTACTGCAATAGTTTTCAGAAATTAGGCAGAGTACAGCAAAGCAATGCTTTTTTGAAAGTTCTACGACGATTAACGGTTTGGGGAATTTGGGTTACGTTTCCTCATTTTCTTTGAGTGTTTCTAGGGTAAAGTGAACGTAATTTAACCTGAGCCTGACCTAGTCATTTAAATAACTTAAAATTCGACTAGCCCACCTCGGTATAGCACGAGCTGCCTTCGTAATTCGCTCGATATATAACGTATTTTTTTCATAGCACACTAATATACTATCTATGCCTTGAATATTACCCGTTCAATCCCCGGTTTTACGTTCCTGCTATTCTACAATTAAGAAAAAAACGTAACAATCAATTTCTCCTTTTTTCCACAATATTTTCTACCCTACCGAATGGTTATTTTTCAAATTAAATCCACTTTAAATTTTCGTATACAACACTTTTCAATTTGGACAGGTCTAAAATTTTTCAAAATAGGAAAGGGTTAAATTTCACATCTTTGTCATAACGCATCTGACTAGTAGGTTAGCACTAAATGCAATCTCCAATCAGAGTTCGTTACCCTCACCAAACACCTCTGCGATGGGCTAGATGACAAGATTCTTGCCAAATCAAAGAATGAAATATATATTACTTTTCTGTTGATTGGCAAAGATATAAAACACAAAAGACGTACATCACAACTACGATGTTTTGTTTAGTTTCAGTGGGCTTCGTTACTTGAGCGAATATGAACGATATGTGTCGAAGTATAGTCGGAATCTTATTCATGAACCTAACAAATTTACTTGACTGCAAACCTCAAGATCACGGGTTCGAGCCCTGGGCTGACCATATCAACTAACTAACTAATTGTCTTTCGGATGAGACGTTAAACCGAGGCCCCGTGTGACGATGCTATCCATCGAGCACGTTAAAGAACCAGGCGGGGCTCTCAGTAGTTTCGTCCTGTATCCTTGCACTATCCCCCGTAACAACTAACCGTCTTCTGGGGGCGTCGCTCATATGGGCATGTGCTACGGTAGCGACGATAAATAAACGGAAATACAAACAAACGAACCTAACAAGACAAATTTTTGATGCAGGACATCAAAGAAGCCGGCAAATTCTTTGATTTTCACCAGTGATAATTGTTTTTTCAATTGTATATAAATGTTGACATATATGATTTATATAAAATTGCTTCATTGATAATTTTTATCTGAATGACAAAAGAATAAAAACTTAACATGTCCTGGTTCGAACTAGGAGGCTCTCGCATGCGAAGCGAGCGTCATAAAACTACACCGGCTTTAAATGATTAATCCTACACAAAGGTCTGGATTGGGTCAATAAATTCAGTCTAACACAGAATAACACATCAATCTTATAATGGTTCCTATGAGATAAGGAGCATATTATGTAAATGATAAAAAGGGTATTCTCATCCAAAGAGTCCAATTGGCACCATTTTTCTTTAATCCATTACAAGATAACAAAGAACTGGCCCAAAATCAAAGAAGTTGCAGACGACAATTTCAGCTTGACAGAATTTAGCATTTCTCTGTCTTTCTTGATAAGAAACAATGCCCAATGCGAAAAATGCAAAAATTGCTTGCAACAAGCAATTTCTACATTTCCCACACACTATTTTCCTAAACCTATGCCTCGAAGGGCGTCAAAAAGCGGGATTGTGTGAGAAATGATTAAAACTTTATGATGAATTATTTGGAATTTCGGTGGATTACTACTTGAAAATTTCACCGGAAAACAATTGAAATTATACAAATGATGCATTGGATTTAGTCCCGCTTCTGTTCTTTGCGCGCTACTGAACTGTCTCAGCCGGACAAGGGACACTGATGACGTCATTAGGTTTTGAGCCAAAATGGCGCACCATAAGACATTATCTCAAATAGAAAAAAAATCATGTTTTGTCAATTTTTCACAGCATAGGGATAAAATAATCGTTTGTTTTACGTGTAAAATCGACAGATTCTTCATTTCCTGTACATCAACAGCTATATTCTCGTGGTGGACGTCCCTCGAGACATAGTAGAGTGATACGCCCGTTTTTTTGTGCAGAAAATGTTACTTTTCATAGATATAATCTAATTAAATAAATGTCATTGCCACACGCATCATTTGTCTCCTATCGATAGAATCATTATAAGAGATTTGGCTGTGAAGTTGGCTGACCAGCTAACGTCTGAAATTTAATGTTATAGTTGTACATTTAGATGTTCTGGTGTGAAAATATGAGGAAACCATGGTTTTGATCACCTACCAACTGCGGTATTAGAAATTCTGAAAATAACATTAAACTAAGAAAATGCAGCATCATGGCAAAGCCAATAAATAAATAAATACATAAAAACTAATAAAACAAAATAATGGCAATAAATTTAACACCCTTTTGAAAGGGTCGCAAGGAGATGCAAAACATTCGATCTCTAGGCCTCTGTTAAAATATCTTAACCTATATTTATGTAAAATAGGATCAGCATGGGGAGCCCATATGGTACCGAAAGGACATTATTTTAACGAGTGAAAACATTTTCACAAAACCAGGTTTTCAATGGTTTCATCAAAATTATGCATTCACTATTTTAGTGGATTTGGTCCTGCTTCTATCATTTTCAAACATTTGGTGAAAAATTCATCAACATTTCTCAAGAATTGTATAAGTAGCTGCAAATTCAATCATTTTAACAGTAGGTCATCTTTTTCACGAAACAGCATTGAATCACGAAACACTGATAATATGCTTAAGGACAAAGAGCTTAAGGGGGGTTTCGACGATAAGTTCGCTTTTCCATGATACAATAATAAACCACAAAAAACCGATAATATGCAGTAGGTCGCATGAAGATGAATATTTTGTGAAACATTTTGTCAAAAAAAAAAACGTCAAGAATTGTAGGAGAAAGTGTGCATACAAAATAAAGTTAACATCCGTCCGTCCGATCAGGATGTGTCCGGCCAGAGCCCAATTGAGGCCCATGTGGTATTATTTATCCCGTATCGACACAATGACGCTTTTAAACGTCCCCCAATATGAAAGTTTAGAAAACATTTTGGAGAATGAAGAAATTGCTTGTTACAAGCAATTTCTGCATTAACCACAATATTTTCTTCCCTTAAAGATAAAGGTTTTAAAGATTTCATCAACTTAAAATTGTCGTCTGCAGCTTCTTTGAATTTGGAATAGTCTAAAAATTTATTCTGTGGGAATGGGTTAAACGACTTTAATAGAGGGTCACAAAATAATGTGACACGCAAAATTTGGAACCTCTAGGCATTATGGATCCTAAAAAAAAAAAAAGATTTTCAGAGATTTCCAATTTTAGGGTGAGCCCGGGAGGAGCCCAAATTAGACCCATGGACATTATTTAAGCAACTTTAGTAGAGAGTCACAAGACAATGTCGCATGCAAAAATTAGAACCTTTGGGCCTTATGGTTTCTCACAAGAAGATTTTTTAAAAAATATTTCCCTCTTTTTTCCTATGACAAAACTGTTTGCTCAGTTGCGCTAAGAAAAACCAACCAAACAAAATAAAAAAAACGCACTCGCAAAAAAGAACAGACATAGACCTTTATGACTCGATTTGTTAGCTAGTAAAGCCTCAGCTTTGATAGCTTAAGTAAACAGATAAAATTTTGAGGTCGTCTCAAAGTTCAACGAGTGCAAACTGCCACTGGAGGCTTAACCACTAAATCCATTAAATGCCTACACCATAAAATATTTCTTATGTATTTCAGGAATATTGCAAAATCTATTCAAATTGTAAAGAACTCTGTCAAAAGCATACCCATTCCCACCCAAGTCCGCTTATAAAGCATCTCAAGAAAAAAGTTTTGGAAAAAATCGTGAACAATGAAGAAATTGCTTGTTACAAGCAATTTCTTCAATGTCCACAATGTTTTCTACTCAAGAAGAGAAAGATTTTCTAAATTTAACTATACTTTGCTAGCTTACAGCACTTTCGATACTTTGATGTAGGTTAGTAAACGGCGAGCTCAGTAAACTTTATAGTATATCGTCGTTGGGCGAGAAAAATGTCGTAAATACTGCTTTATTCAAGGTTTCGTTAAGGCATTTTGTTCGTCTAATGGCGATATACCGTAGGTATGGTGACAGACAGTTAGCATATGTGTTAATCAAAGTTAGAGAAGGTGTGATATTGGCACGCGACCGTAAGCCCACATGAATTTTTTTAGACTTTCAACAATTGAAAACATTATTACTGCTTATATGGCACTGTTGTGTGGTTGAAACTTGATAACTATTTTTTTGGTCTAGATGAAGATGTTTATATAGGTGGTGTATATATATGGCCTGAAAGTTCAACAGCTTACAATGTTGCACAGGTTGACTTTTTTAATATAATTGAAAATGACATAGTAAATTACAATACATTAGGTAAAGTTTACATAGTAGGAGACTGGAACAGTAGAGTAGGGAATAAACCTGATTGTGTGATATTAGATAGTAATAATAGGGAAATAGATGATGCAGATTATGAACCTGACTATGAAATGCCTAGGTTTTCACCTGATAGGACATGCAATACATTTGGAAATAAATTATTACAATTATGTATCGCAACAGGTTTTAGAATTGTAAATGGGAGATTATTTATTGATAATAGCCATGGATATACTTTTGCTAATGACAAAGGGCTTTCAGTAATTGATATGTTGTTATGTAAGGAATGTGATTTTGACAAACTGAAAAACGTTAGTGTGAGTGATTTTAATGTATTCAGTGACCATGCAATTTTGAAATTTGAAATAAAATGCAATTTAAATAAGATAGAAAAAAGAAGAATATCAAAGGGTATTAAAGTTCAATGGGATGAAAGCAAAAGAAATGATTTCAGGAATGGTATGATTAGTAAATTAATAAATCTAAATGAGATGGTTCAAAATATAGATATAAGACAAAGAGAGTCAATCAACAATCTAGTTCATTCATTTACCAACACTTTAACAGAAATAGCAGACCCTCTATTCTCAAAAGTGTATTGTCAAAATGTTAACAGAGATTTCATAGAAAAACAAATATCTAAAAATAAAGACTGGTTTGACAAGGAATGTGAAACAGCCAAAGAAGAATATCAGAAGTCAAGGTTAGCATTCAAGTTTGATAAATCAGAAGAAACACGTAAAGATTTTTGTGGAAATAAAAGGAAATACAAAAAACTATGTAAAACAAAAAAACGTAAGTTCGAAGAAAATAAAATCGCACAGATTGAAAAATTAAAAATGCTAGTCCAAGAGAATTTTGGAAATTTTTTAAAAAACAGAGTAAAACTAGTCATGATATAACCTTAGACCAATTTAGAAACTATTTCGCGGATATTGGATGTGACAATCTAGATCATAAAAATGATGAGGCAGAATCATTTTGTAATAGTATACCAAACCATAATGAGTGTGAAGAATTAGATAAGGAAATTACTCTGGAAGAACTTATTAAAGCTACAAAAAATCTAAACAGAAACAAGGCAATGGGAAATGATAACATTTTAAATGAATATCTGATTGAAAGCATAGATATCATTGGCTCACATCTTTGCGATATTTTTAATGCAATATTATCATCTGGATTTTTTCCTGAAAAGTGGATGGAGGGCATTATAGTTCCCTTACATAAAAAAGGTGACTGTAACAATGTTAATAATTATAGAGGAATAACTTTAGTAAGCTGCCTTTCAAAATTATTCACATCAATATTGAATAATAGAATTACAGACTTTTGCGAAAGGAATAATATAATCTCGGATTCACAATTTGGGTTTAGAAAAGGAAAATCAACTATAGATGCCTTATTCATTTTGAATAGCTTAGTTCAAAACCATTTGTTTAAGAAAAAAAATTGTATTGTGTTTTTGTTGATTTATGTAAATGTTTCGATACAATATACCGCAATGCATTATGGATGAAAATGTATAAAAATGGGATAAGAGGAAAGATTTTTGAAATAATAAGGGATATGTATCAGAAAGTCAAATCTTGTGTCATAGATAAAAATGTGTTCAGTGATTTTTTTGAATATGCTGTAGGTCTTCGTCAGGGGGAAATTATGTCACCAATGCTTTTTTCTTTATTTATTGAGGATTTGGAACTTACATTACAAGGTGATACATACTCGGGCATAGAGATAGAAAATATAATCATAATTCTACTTCTATTTGCAGATGATATGGTAATATTGGCAAAAAATGAAAAAGAATTACAATCACATTTGGATAGACTATATGAATACTGTCAAAATTGGGGGTTAAAGGTTAATACAGAAAAAACCAAGATTATGGTATTCAAAAAAGGGAGTAAAATAAATAAAAATGAGAAATGGTTTTACAATGGTACAGAGATAGAAGTAGTAAAACAGTTTAATTATCTGGGAACTGTATTTAGTCAAAATGGGAGTTTCAAGACAAATGAAGAGTATACAATTAGCAAAGGTTTAAAAGCTATGAATGTTTTATTTAGTTACTGTAATAAATTCAATTTCACACCTAAACTCTATTGTCAATTATTTGATGCATTTGTAGGATCAGTATAAGGCTATTCGTCAGAAATATGGGGTTTTAGAGACAGTAGAAATATTGAAAATATACATTTGAAATTCTGCAAACGTCTATTAAATGTTAGAGCAAATACTGTCAATGTTGGTGTGTACGGAGAACTGGGAAGATTTCCATTATACATTGGTCATCAAACAAGAATTATAAATTATTGGTTCAAAGTGAAAAATTCTGATAATGTATTACTTTCAAAAATATTTAAACAGTCTGTCGACGACTGTGAAAATGGTGCAAAAAATTGGGTATATAGTTTAAAGAAAATATTGTGTGAAAATGGTTTTCGATTTGTCTGGGAAAATCCAAATGTTGTAAAAAAAAAAATGTTTTTTCCCAAATGTTTAAACAGAGATTAATGGATAACTTCTTACAAAAATGGGAATCAAATAAAATGTCAAGCAAAGTTCTAGTATTGTATAAAAATTGCAAAGATAAGTTAGAATATGAAAAATATTTAAATATATTACCAAAATCATTAAGACATTTTATTACAAAAATTAGAATTTGTGCACATTCTTTGGGAGTTCATACAGGAAGATATTCAAGGAATTTCATACCTCGTGAGGAAAGATACAGTTTGTGTTGCAAAAGTTTAGATATTGAAGATGAATTTCATTTTATTTTAACCTGTCCTTCTTTTGCTGATATCAGAAAAGAATATTTACCAAAATTTTACACTAAAAATCTAAGTGTTATTAAACTGATTGGTTTTTTAAATACAAGCTCTGTTAAAGAACTTCAAAATTTAGTTTTATTTTGCAAAAAAGCTTTTGAATTAAGAACAAGTCTGATGTACAATAACAATGAAAATTGATTGAATTTTCATATACAAGAGTAATATCAAATTTGTAATTAGGGCATCATCTAAATTCGTATAGTCATAATCAAGACATGTTGTTTAACAAATAAAGAAAATATCATATTAGAAGATAGAAAATAATGTTAAAAGTATGTTTAATATTATGGCTTTCAGGACCGTTGTTATAAATTGTTCCCACAGAGTTGTAGTTTTCAAAGGGCGTTGATGAATAAGTTAATATTATTATTTGTTTTTTTTTTTGTTTTTTTTTTACTAAACATGTGCAATTAGAGCCTATGAGTAAGTAAAATGTTATGACTGTTTCATAAAAAACAATTGCAAGTAAAATGCTTATTGGATAACTTGACCCTTATCTTTTTGTTTCGCATAAGGTTCAAAAAGGTCCATAAGAGTTACACCAAAAGTGCCTAAGGTGTGATAGCCAGTAACGATTTTTTCTTATAAAATGCACTATTAGTAATAGTAATTATATTACTTACCTTTGTGTAGTCTTCCAAAATCTGCCGTTTCTTCTACACAATATGATCTGGTCTGAAAATAGAAAGGAAGAAACCACAAAGAAAAGTCCGAAAGGTGAATAAAATGTAAATGAGTAGATGAAATGTGAAGAAGCAATGTAGAATACGAACAGTCTGTCAATTTAGAAACTTCAAAGAAAGCCCTTTATGAGAGAGAGAGAGAGAGAGAGAGAAAAAAAAGGTCCAAAAATGATTGAAAGTGGAAAAAAAAATTGATACTGTAAAATTGAAACTCTATGTGAAGAGGGGAAATTGCTTTTATAAACGATTTCTCCTTTTCCCATAAATGTTTAATTATGTTTCCCAATGCTAAAAATGGTCACTTTGTTAACTTAAATAATATCATTTCATTTCTAATTGTAGAATTGAATATTTAAGTTGTGTGATTTAAAAAAAAAAAAAAAGTATACTGTTATATAGTTACAGAAATTATTATCAATCATGTTTAATATTGTATCCAATCGTGAAATCATGTAAATTGCACTTATCTGAATCGCATCTCGCCTATTTGAGAATCCTGGTAAATGTCGTTACAAATATCCAACTTGAAAGAACATTATAAAACACTATGAACAGATAAATCCATACAACATGCCGTATTTGTTGCACATTGAATGAAAAATAAATACAATTCCAATAATTTTAAAATATTTTCCTGATATAAATCCGTTCAGGCACGCACCAGTTATCTATATGTTTACGCGTGCATGAACGAGCATGAGATACACGGGTCGTGCAATAATTGGTAGATTATAATACGGCATCAAATGCCCGTTATAAGACTTTCAAATATGTAAATCAAAATAAATAATGTAGTACCCTATGTAAAAAATGAATGGTTATGTAAATATCATAAGAGATGTTATACTTTCTATTAATCATATATACATGTTATGTACTTATGTTTTGATATGATGATGTACTTTGTACAAATCTGTAAATAAAGTTATCTGTCTGTCTGTCTGTCTTATAAATATGAAACTCAAATGGCAATGAATAAATGTCATTTGTGTATAAATCATTAAATCATTTTTAGCTCCAGCGAGCTATGTTATGGCGTTGTGTCCGTCGTGCGTCCGTCTGTACGTGCGTCCGTACTTTTACTCTTCTCCTCAGTAGGTACTGAACAGATTTCAACCAAATTTCACAGAAATGATAATTTCCATATATAATGAAACCTTAAAAAATCTTCTTCTCAGAAACCAATTGATGAATTTCAACCAAATTTTACAGGAATGATAATCGGGTGACCCTTCATCAGATTCCTTCAAAGAATTAAGATTTGATGAAAAATATGGCTTTAATGGGAGGAGCTTAGTCCCGTATATGGTGAAATCTTTTAAAATTTTATTAGAAACAAAATGGTGGATTTCAACCAAATTTTAACCAAATTTTACAGGGATGCTCAATTGATGACCCTTTATAAGATTCCTTCAAAGGATTTTGACCGAATGAAAAACATGGCTTTTTTCAGATTCCCTCAATTTTAATTTTGATTTGTTGAAAATATGGTTTTTATGGTTTTGGCTTACAACCATATAATTATGATATCTAGTGAATTTTTTAAACCGCCATTCTTGAATGACAGATTTTTTACCATCATCTTAGTAGGCAGAACTGTGTTAAAGGGTTAAAATTTCACTGTGAGTTTCTGAGACTTCACGGTTTTTGTGTAGGAATATATGGATTGACCAAATTTTCAAGGAGACTGTTGCAACTCAGATTACACTACAGTAGACTGGGTTGCATATTTAAGGTCTGCACACAATTAGAAAGGATATTCCTCTTTGCAGTTCTAAAATAGATCAAGGAGATGCAAGGTGGTTAGAAAGTGGCAGAGAGTGGTAGAAAGTAGGGTTTTGTGGTATTGGTTACTGCTCTTGGATATTTAAGATAAAAATTTCCTCATTTTCCGCTATATTTTTTACCCAGAAAGTTGAAAAATAAATTTTAAATTATTATCTGTGACTCCTTTCAATTTGGTCCAGTCTAAAATTTTGTCATCTGGTAATAGGTTAAAAACTCTAAAAGCAAGGGTGGTAACTCTAAATTCATTTTCATTAAAATTTTGTGACTTATTCATCTGAGGTTTATTACTAACCTCGATCCAGCGCAGGTTCAGGTATCTGCATACAAAATAAGTTATTAGAAAACCAAAAGATAGTTATTGCAATAGTACTCTCATATTTACAGTTCAAACAACTGAATTAACTTTTAAACCAATTCCCACACAATAGAATTTTAGATCATTCAATATTAAAAAGCAATAACACGGCGAATGTGATTCTGTTAATAACGAACTCCTGAAAATATTATTTGCTTAATCAGTAAAATCAGGCCTGTGCAGCGATACGGGCGCTCAATCGCCTCTGGTTTTCTGTAAGTTGAAATAAAATCTTGAAAAAGAGAGAGGGGTTTAAACAAAAGATAATCGCTACAGCTTCACCACAACATTCAGATTTTCACCATTGCTTCTTAAGAGTTAACCCATTACCAGACGACAAAATTTTAAACTGTTTCAAATTGAAAGGAGTTGCAGACAATAGTTTAAATCTTATGAGATTCTTTTTTATGGGTAGAAACATTGTGAATTATGAAGAAATTACTTGTAACAATTTCTTCATTCTCCACAATGTTTTCCGGAGCTTTTTTTCTTGGGGGTGGGCGCCTAAAAGCGTCATAGAGTGGAAATGGAATAACAAGAAAAACAGCTTCAAAAAAGCTTGTGTGTGTGGGGAGGGGGATGTCACAAGCTTAAAAAATTGGTCAAAATGAAATTGCACATTGGAAAACTCAGCAGCAATTTTTCCCCTTTTCTATTGTGACCCACCAAATTAAGTGTAAAGAAAAGAAATAACAATTAATTGAATTTAATTTTTAGAGCTAATTACCACTATTTTCCAAAATTGCAATTTTACCGAAAAAATAAAAAAGTATGAAAAGTAATCCAGAAATAGACTTTTCAGTCATAATTATTGATAGAAAACATCGTGAAAAATGAAGAAATTGCTTGTTGTAATGTGTTGTAATGGGTTAATAAAGGTTTAATTTTAGCGATGATTTCATTAAACGGTTTAAGTTCTAGATTTTTGATGGACTTCGAAGGCGTCCATCAGCATTCCCCAGATTGGAAAATCCAGAAGAATATTACTAGGTTAGAAGAGAAGTAGTTAACAGTTAGGTTCGATTTATTATTTTCAAAACCTGTCTCCTAAAAACAACAGTACATTTTAATACGCGTAAAGACTCGACTTCAATACGAAAACACCTACTAATTTCCCGCTTGGCGTAGATGCGGTCACGGTACCAACAATGCGCAGTCTCTCATTTATACGATTTTTACCCTCGTATTTCTAGAATTCAGCATACCACCTGTATACCGCGGGACTGATAACCTATACAGTTACATGTGTTCAAAGTTGTTTATCATTATTTTGAATAACCCTTTCCAAGCCATTACCAAACGACAAAAATGTGGACTAATTACAGACAGCAATTCAAATCGCTTTGAAATTGAAAACTAGGGGCCAGAGAGGATAGAAAACATTGTGAAACAAGCAATTTTAAACTCCGCTGGCTGTAAGCAAGAGAGCTATTGTCATGGCGTGGTGTACGTCGTGCGAGCGTCTGTCCGTCCGTCTGGTCGTCCGTCCGTCTGTCCGTAAACTTTTCCTTTGAAAATCTTCTCCTCAGAAAGTACTGAACAGATTTCAAACAAATTTCACAGAAATGATCCTTGGGTGATCCTCTATCTGATTACTTCAAAGAATTTTGATCAGATGAAAAACATGGCTTTAATAGGCGGGGCTAATTTCCATTGATGGTGAAAGCTTTGAAAATCTTCCTCTCAGAAACCGGTGGATGGATTTCAACCAAATTTCACAGAAATGGTCCTTTTGGTGACCCTCTATCAGATTCCTTCAAAGAATTTTTGATCGGAAGAAAAACATAGCTCAAATGGGCAGGACTATTTTCCATATATGATGAAGCTTCGAAAATCTTCTCCCGAGAAATCAATGGTGGAATTTGTGGGATTTCAACGAAATTTCACAGAAATTATCCTTGGGTGAACATTTATCGAATTGCTTCAAGTCATTTTGAATGGATGAAAAATTTGGCTTTAATTTGCGGGGCTAATTTCCATATATGGTAAAATCTTTGAAATTCTTCTTCTTAGAAACCAGTCGATGGATTTCAACAAAATTTCACCGGATCAATCCTTGGTTGACTGATTTTAAAAAAAGAATTATGATTGAATGAAAATATGGCTTTAATTGGCAGGGCTTTTTTACATATATGGTATATGCTGAAACTTTGTAAATATCTAAGAAACCTGTTGATGGTTTTCACAGGAATGATTCTCGGATGACTGTTTCTCAGATTCCTTCATATAATTTTGTTTGGTTGAAAATACAGCTTATACAGTGGTGGGTTATGTCCATATATGGTATACCGTGAAAATTTTACATAATGAATTTTACATGACTTGACTTTTGTAGAAACAGTGAAAGTTTGATATGGTTCTCTAGAACTATTTCAAAGATTTCAAAGACTTGGATTTATTTACCTTATATTCTGTTTATATTGAATTCGATAAAAAATTTGCTTAATCAGTACATTCATGCCCGTGGAGCGATACAGGCGCTCAAGCGCCTCTAGTTCTTTTTCTCGCAATGTTTTCTTGAGTACAATTTATTAGGGACGTAAAAAACGTGATTGTGTGGGAAAGGAGTAAGCTTCAACCGGATCACAAAAGGTTTAAAAGATATACAGAATCTCTCATTTTCTTATTGGTAATAATTCTTTATGAAGTTGCTAAGTAAATAAAGTCCAAGTTTATTAAATGATATCTTAATTATTTGTGACATGTTATCGGAAAAGGATAATCTAGAAAAAGTAAAAAGGTATCGATCATGAAAGGTTATTAGACTGCTATCAAGTGAATTTGGTTTAAAGTGACTTTCGGTAGTATGTCAGTAAAACCGCGGATAGTAGGTGCACCCAACCATGGCGTCCTGTCAATTTCACACTAGTAACATGTACAACTGGGCCATTACATGAGTAGCTGCTCAGCCAACTTAACAGGCAAATTACTTATCATATTTCCACCGGTGAAGGACAATTGATTCATTGATCGATTGATTGGGGTTTAACGCCACTTTTAATAGTATTTCAGGCATATCGCGGCGGCTGGAGCACCTAATGGATTCCTAGTATTTCTCACACCAATACTACCACTACACCCTTTCCGAGCCTCCAGCTACTCATTCCACTTAGGTTTACGATTATCCACCCATTGGTGAGAGACAAATATCGGAATAAATATATGCCGCCGTCGGGGATTGAACCCATGACTTCCAATGATTGAAGATTGGGAGTTTGGTGCGCTACCGGCTGCGTTATGACGGCGGACACGGTTGAAAGACAAATGACGTGTGCAACAATGACAAGTTTTCTTTCGATCTTAGAAAAATCCTATTTTACCTATTAAACAAACCAGGCTTGACAAGACGTTATGCTTAATTGAATAAGATTATCTATATGAAAAATGCGATTTTCTATATCAAAATGGGCATATCAATCTACCATGCAGACACGGGCGTCCATCATCAGTACTTTCAGTACTTTGATTTATTTGATATAACAGACTCCCAGATTTAAAAAAGATAACCTGCATCTTTGGGTTTGGGTAGAGATTTGCCACCGTAGAATACAAATAAGCCTAATCCAAAATTAACATTTCGGAAATAAAAAGTAAATGCAAAACTTTATCGAACTGAAATTGATTGATTGAATGGATTTATCTTTACGCCTTTATCTGTATTTCAGTAACATCGCGCGGCTGGAGCACCTAACCATGGATTCCTGGTATTTCTCACTCTTATACTACCACTACACCCTTTCCGAGCCTCCAGCTACTCATCCCACTTGGGTTTATGAATATCCGCCTATTGGTGGAAAGAAATGTCGGAAAAGATTTTCGCCGTGGCTGGGGAATCGAACTCGAGAGCCCATTATTAGGAGTCCTAAGCATTCCTAAGCACAGCGCCATGGCCGCGGCCCCCATTCCGAAGCAAAATCATATCATTTAAAAACATTGATAAACAATTGACCAATTACGTCTGGTAGCACACACGTATCAATCGTGTTCTGGCTCTTTCACTTTCATGTTAGGACTGATCTTCCATCTACAATTTCGTCGTCTGATGTTGGGGTTTGCTATTCGTCAGATAAAATTTGCTTCTGTATTTATAAAATCATGCTTTTATACCCAGAAATATTAAAATCAGTTTCATAATATGCATTGAATTTAAAGCTATCTCAACAATCTTCTACTTCTTTCTCTCAAGTGTTTCCTGAAATTTGTTAATCTATAGTAGGGGAATAATTACAAAACAAGTAATACAAAAAAGTCTTTATCTAGTCAATTTCTTAAGCAAGCATTGATGAATAGTTCAATTTATTTAGAGTAAAATATAAGTTGGGTATGAATTGGTTCCACAACTTTCGCTCTGGGTACGAGCTGACCAAAGTTTGAGTAGGAATTGACCAAATTGTTACGAGTTGAGTTGGGATTGACTCGACTAGGGCACGAGTTGACTGGTAGCCATTTTCGCTTAGCGTACGAGTTGACCGCATTGGTACGAGTTGACCTTGGAATGACTCCACTTATAGAAAAAGTATTTCTACGCAATACATGCACTTTATTGAGTTCTTAAAACAAGCCCTTTTAAAATATACGTTAAGATCTAGTTTGCGGAAACAGAGATTTAACAAGAATACCGCCTACGGGTGCCTACCCTCGGCTGTTTGGTGCTGGGTAGTTGACAAAATGCAGTTAGAGTTATCCCCCTTGACAGTATTGGTGAACAAGTGTGCCAAGTTTCAAGTGAATATCTTTAGTAGAACCAGAGTTTTCACAAAATGTCAAAGTTTAACGACGTCGTCACCAAGGCTAAAGCAATACCCCGTGTTTTCTCAGAAAACCGCCGAGCTAAAAATTATAAAATAGACTCAATTTGGGTACTACTTTTCCAATACCATAGCCAGATCCTACTAGATGTTCGAAACGTGGTAACACTTGTGGACGTTGCGACGTCCATCAAAAATCATATGAAAATTAGCTTCCTAATAAATAGACAATACCAGACGTAGCAAATCTATAGAATCGCCATTAGATGATGCCACCATTATAAAATCGAAAGTTTAAGCCTAATGGTCATCTGAATTTTTTTTCAAGATTGTTCCTTGTTTCTGTTATAAAAGGTAGGCCCAAAAAATCAAAAAGGAAAGTACTTGAAAGTTTTGCAGAGGAGCACCGTGTAATGCAACACACAAAGTATCAAACCTCTTTGCTTATGTTTGTGAGGGCGGAATTTTTTGAAATTTCCTTTTTTCTTGGGAATATAAGATATATCGTAGCGAAGCCGAAATGACAAGCTCAGTGCAAGCTTTTAACAACTTCTGTAGAGGTAAACTAGATGATGCTACATACATAGTGTGTAGCGAGCATAGCTCAAATAACATCTCATGGGATGTTTTGATAAAATTACTAGGGATGGGAAAGAATAGCAAAAGTAATATTCGAATGTTTGTTTTGATTATTTGAATATATTCGAACATTCGTTTTAGCCTGAAATTGCGTAAGCAATCTGATGCTAAAGCTACAATGCTAAAAACTCAAACCCATGCAGAGTTTAATGTGAAAACATAATGTAAAAACATCTACCGCAATCAATGTGATCTTCTGTCGCATGAAAAGTAGATCGGATTTGACTATAAATTAATACGCCCGATTGAGGCGAGAAGGACAAAGGCGAGATATGACTCATTGAAAACTGTCGGCTTGTTGAACAGTACTTTCGCGTGAGTGTTCTGAATTTGGCAAAATTATCAAAACTTGACGAGTGAATGGAAAGAAAGTAAGGAGAATATATTGGAAATTATTAAACATATATTATCATAACATATTGTTAAGAAAAATAAGGTGTTTTTTTCATACCGAAATTATATAACTTATTCTAGAGTAACAATATTAAAACGGTCCGGTTAGACGAAGTTGCTGTATACAGCTGATAAGCGAAGCTGTCGGTTTTACGCACGATTGGAATGTTTTGTTTAACAAATTAAATGGTCATTCATATGATCATATTCGCACTGTCTGAAAACAGTTTGGTCGTGCTCGGACTTTGTGTCTATATATTTTTACCTCCGAATTCTACCCAAAGGACGCAACGTCTACATGCCGCTTTTGAGAGGTGTACATAATTATGTTAACCTGGTAAACGACCGCCCGCCCTCTCTCGCTCTCTTTATCTGGAGATTATAAAGCGCATATTTACATAACGAAATTGGTCTGTGTGGTAGAATACTCACATCGCACGCAAGAGCCTCCTAGTTCGAACCTGGCTTCACGATCCATTCCCCCATCTCTCTCTCTCTCGCTAGCTCCACTGGCTGAAAGCCAACGAGCTTTTGTTATGATGTGGTGTCCGTCGTCCGTCCGTCAACTTTTACTTCTCAGAAAGTACTGAACATAATTCAACCAAACTAAACCAAAATTCACAGGAAGGATCCTTTGGTGGCCTTTATCAGATCCCTTCAGAGCATTTTCGGGTGAAAAATATGTAACGATATACATGTAAATATATCGTTACAATACCTCAACGGGATGAAAATTATTGCGGGCAGGTTGTGTCCCATAGCGCACAAATTGGCAGATCTGCGCATAATCGACAGTAGATTTGGGTAAAAAGTGGCACCTCCGATAATCCGACCATCAAACTTTTCTGCCCAGATTATATATCTCCTGTATACATATCTCAGGCTTTCAGCGTTTTCAGCGCTTTGATTTATTTTGTCAAAACTGGATGTTCGAATATATGTTATACCCGTAAACTCTTCCCACTGACGGTTGAAGATTTTCTACCTCTAAATGCGTTTTGGACATAACTGTTTCATGTTTAATTTATATATATTAATTTTTTTGATGCTATTTTACTTTCTTAACAAAAAATCAAATACTATTCGTGTATGATGACCAGTAAAACAATCAATGCACGATCAATGTAAATGATATATTTTACAGGCATAGCTAACTGCGACTTACGATGAAAAATATTTAATATTTGAATCATAGAAGCGCAACAGATGATGCCATAATATTAGACATCTAAGCCCAATGGTTGATAAGAAGAAGTTTTCCAAGATTTTCATGTTGGTCCCAAATCGCTCACCTGGATTTACTTATTAAAGCACTTCTTTGTTGAAAAAATGCAACTGGAGTCGAATAATTATAACGAAATTCATGAAAGGCTCAACTGTGGCCTCTACAGTGTAAATAAAGAAATTGTCATTATGTCCCCCTTCCCCGTGTTTTCCAGTAGAACCTTTCTATTTTAAATAGGGTTCATCCTTATGACTTAACAAACATTCTGACCAAGTTTCATTAAGATTCGAGCCAGAATTGTGGCCTCTAGAGTGTAAACAAAGGAAATGCCATTAAGCTCTCATTAAGAGTTATATAAAACGTGACCTCTAGGGTGTAAACATTAAATTTTTTGACACCACACGATGGACGAAAGGCATTCGAGTTTCCCAAAAGCTTACTATGAGCAAGTTGTGCTTAAGGGAGCTAAAAAGGATTCCCAGGAATGTTCCAATATGGAAACATATGGACATGTTTTAACAGCTCTAGAAGAAGGATATCAAATGTATCATGGGAAATACCATGGGAAAGTCTAATCGCCGAGCCTCCTTGTTTGTCAAGAGTATTTTTTTTTATTTCCTTCTAAATATCTATATACAACAGTAATAACATGGCAACCTGGTTTTTTTAAAAGAATTATTTCTCTAAATCAATGCGGTAGAGCTTCAACTAAGGAACAACCTCGTAAAGTTTTTCTTGATTGGCTTATTGGAGGAGAGGAGAAGAACTTTAGATTGTGGATGGACAGATGTCCGGACGGACATCCCAATATCTCTAGTCGCATGTCGTGCTCGGATAAAAAGTAGAAAAGTAAGCATGTGATAAAATAATTGCAATTCTTGTCTGCTACGGCTTTGAATTCTGACTAGTTCAAAACTTTGTCATCTTGATTATCTAAATTTTAATTCGTTTTTGGAATCGATCAAATAGGACTATTCTAAGGGTTTGGTATCTGGTATCTTCCAACATTATATCAATTCTTGAAGCTAAAAAAAGTAATTTACTAGTCCTCAGTGCACTCCTTTGTCTAGCAGCCAGACTCTTCTAAAAGGGAATTCCCTTGCAAGGCTGGACAAGGTTGTTTCTTAATCCCTTCCCATTTATTAAAAAATTGAACTGGTCTAAATTGAAAGAAGTTGCGGATGACAATGAAAATTAGATGCAATTTGGAATGAAACCATCCTTTGTAGTAGAAAATATCAAGGGAAAAGAAGGAATTGCTTCTTAAAAGCAATTTCTTCTTTTCCACAAGGTTTTCTCAAGTATAGAACCACAGCATCGTAAAATCCGGGATTTGTACAGAAAAAGGTTAAGTCTCTAAGAAGAAGCAAAGGGAAACACGAACCTAGATTAAAGAGACTAGGAAAGCAAGCAAATGGTATAATAGAAAAAATACAATAAAAAAGATTGGGGCCAGTCTGAGTTACTTAAATATACTTTATCAACATGTTATTGAGATTTGAGGGTCGGAACTGTTAATTTATTCATCCTTCAACTCAAAGTTCAACAGTTCAACACTTATTCCGGGAATGGATTGGCTATCCCGTATTGTTCAAGAATCCTTTGCCATCCACTGTACAGTTCGTATTTAGAAATACTGTCCAAACGTTTAAGAATCGGCCAGGCTTCTTTGGACGACTCTAAACAATACACGTCTACCGGGTTCTGTTTATAAGCGAACTCTCCATTTACAAGGGACTGTGATAGGCGACCAGTAACACACTCTTTTAATCGATCCAAGTCGAAAGAAGGAATGCTGAATTCTGATAAATACCCAGCTAAAACATGTCCGCCGGCCTCAATCGGGTCAATAACTTTACTAAATGTCATCATATATGACAGAACAATGCCGAGTTCAAATACTGGAAATTCGTGAACAAGGTCGCCAAAGTCTATGATCCCGTAAACACTGTACTGTTGTTGTTTGTTCAGGTCTCCTGTACCTGAACCGGACATTTTCTTTACCACAATGATATTTTCGTGGTTGAAATCTGCATGAATTGTACCTACAAATATATGGTAAATGACGAATCGCGGCTACTTGTCAGAAGCAATTTCTTCATTTTCTCCTTGAGGGGCGTCTAAAAGCGTCATTGAGTTGGAATGAGTTAAGAGATTTCTAAAAGACGGATTACTGCAAGTAGCGTTTAACTTTTACCAAACACATCTAGGTATTGAAATTGGCCTGATATGTGAAGTCATATCTGGATCAACCCTAGAGTTTCCGAAATATCACCAAACAAGTAAGCTCATGTAAAATTTCGAATTTTGAACCTAACATGTTCCCTAACAATGGCGTTTTTAAACGCCCCCCAAGACAAACAATTAGAAAAAAACATTGTTTAAAATGAAGAAATTGCTTGTGACACGCCATTTATTCATTTTACGCAATGTTACAACCAAGAAAGTTGAATAAAATCTAAAGTTTCATACACTTTAAGTTGTCGTCTGCAACTCCTTTCATTTTGGACCAGTCTAAAACGTTGCCGACTGGTAATGGGTTAAACTTGACTTTGAACTTTTAAACTGAATAATTCAATATTTAGTTTCGTCAAAAACGAGCGTTCTATTTGGTCGAAAAACTTTATTCGTAACTCCATGAACAAAATAATGAGCACGCAGCGATTTTGTATGCTTCCGCACAAAATAGTCCAATACGAAATGTTATCAAAATTTGTAAAGCTTTTTTTTTCGCTCGATGCTATTAAATCATAAAAAATGAAGAGAATATTTTTTGTTTTCATAGAGGTATGAACCGCAAAAACCTAATCACACAATGTATGAATCCGCTTCGCGTATTCATACAGTGTGATTAGTTTTTTCTGTTCATATCTCCACGAAAACAAAAAATATTCTCTTCATCTCTTAAATTAATAATATCAGTATTGTACCATACATAACTAGTGATCTAACCCGACAGGTGTTCTTCGAAATCTGCAAAATTGCATTAGAGATATTGCACGGAGAATGTATGGTATTTAAGAGATGAAGAGAATATTTTTTTGCTTTCATGGAGGTATGAACCGAAAAACCTAATCACACAATGTATGAATACGCGAAGCGGATTCATACATTGTGTGATTAGTTTTTTCGGTTCATACCTCCATGAAAACAAAAAACATTCTCTTCATTTCTTATAATTTAATAGCATTGAGCGAAAAAAACAAAAGCTGTACAAACTTTGATACCTTTTTGTATGGAACTATTTTATGCGGAAGCATACAAAACAGCTGCGTGCTCAAAATTTTGTTCATGGAGGTATGAATTAAATTTTTCGACCAATCAGAACGCTCGTTTTTGATAGACGAAACTAACAATTAAATTATAATAGTATAAATTTTAGTTTCATCTAAAAAATCGAGCGTTTTGATTGGGCGAAATAAAATATTTCTTTCATGAAGAAATTAGTAGAGTAGCCACGGTCCGAATCCATGAAGTCAATACTAGATATTATGTTGATGGTTGGAAGATAAACACGCCCAACTGCTGCCAATACTGTCTTGAATGAACATTTTTGAGAGGAAGATGCGAAACAAGATATTTGATTTGTTGACATAGTACTTTGGTCCAATCAAATGTGCAGGACGGGGAGAGTCGGGAGTTTGAAATGGGATAGATCACGTAATATGACTGTTGGGGCTTATGCTCCTAGAGTAGTTTAGAAGTAATAAATATTGTATTATGTAAACAGCGGTTTGGAGAAGAAACATTGAAGAAACGGGAGAAAAGGCCGACATTATATTACACTATTTCTGATACTGAATAAGTGTTGGAGATATTATCAAAATCGCTCTTTCTGTTAAAACACTCGTTTTTGGTAATGGAATGTTTCCAGCCAATAACAACATTACTGACTTAGTAATTGCAAAATCAGTCTGTATAAAATGCCTATCCATGCTGTCTTTTCGTTAGGGTAGGCGAGATTCAAATGAAATATAGTTTATCTTATATTTATTTCAAAACAAAAGGACTGGGCCGAACTAAAAAAAAATAAAAGAATGAAAACGTCAACTCAATATATGCCACCTAAACGCTTGACATTCCTAAGTTGAAACAAAAGTGTTTTTTGAAAGCAAGTGCTAATTCAATTCCTGAAGGGCCTCAATTGCAGTCGGCCTCGTATTTTATACAGTAGTAAAAATCTAAAGTGATTTTGTCAAAAACATCTTGTATTATACACAGATGGAAGCTAGCTTATTTACGGAAAATACATTTTGTCTACGAATAAGACAAAAACTCAAAGGGCGGATGATCTCGAATGCACTTTTATCAGATGTGCTTTTCGAAGTGCATCTTTAAAATATCAGAGTAAAATCATCGATTTTAAGAAAGCTTAAACCTGTTGTGTTAAAGTAGTTAGGGTTGAGATTACATATTTTAATGTATCTATGAATTAGGTACATTAGCACGGTACAAAGTTAAGGTTTGGTTACAAGGAATTTTACATTAAACCTGTATTTGCTATACAACAACAACAAAATATTAAAACATGATCTACTACATCGGAGCGCAATAAATCACATGAAAGTTTGTGATATCACATGGGTATTATTACACTGGTGCAATAGCTACATTTATGTGAATGAGCCAAAAAAAAAAAAAAAATGATTACGCCATTCTTTGCGTTGGAAATGACGTCATACAATATATTTTGTGACGTCATTTTTCAAACTAAAAAAATATGTTTCGTTGATATCTTGTATCTTCAAAGTTACGGATTTAATAGATTTATCTTCTTTAAAATAAATATAAAATGTTTGCCTATAAAACACCGAATAAGTCGAACTCGTCATTTAAAAGCAGACAAAACTCAGCATTGCCTCGGTTTCATACATTTATCTCGTTTTCAAGAGTTTATTATTTGGTAATAAAAGTTTGCTTTATTCATTTAAGAGACGAAGAAATTTTTTTTTGTTTTCATGGAGGTATTAACCGAAAAACTTATCACACTCTATGGATACGCGAAGCATATGTCCTATAATTTAATAGCATCGAGCGAAAAAAGCAAACACTTTACAAAATTTGGTGTTTTTGTATGGAACTATTATGTGCGGAAGCATACAAAATGGCTGCGTACACAAAATTTGTTCGTAGAGATATGAATATTTTTTTGACCAATAAGAACGCCTGTTTTTGATAGACGAAACTATGAATTAAATTACAAAATGATTACATTGTATTTATCTATACTTATGATACATTGGATTGCGCGAATGAGAAGCTATCATATCTGTAAACTAAGCTTCATTGAGTCTTCTATTAGCAAAATGGGAGACAAACAACACTGTTCTACATAAATGTCTGTTCGTGTTATTGTTCTTCCACGAATGATAATCAAATTAAATACTATACTGTTGCTTTTCTTGTTGTGTCTGTTTTATATCTTTTTTATATAAAATAAATAAATAATATCTACGAAACCACCAAGTTATCTGCCGCAGTTATAGCGCAGTTAGTTGCGCATCAGATTCCCAATCTTCAATGATGGTTTCATTGGCTTGATCCCCGGTGGCGGCACATATGCTTTCCCACATTTGTCTCTCGCCAACGGGTGGATAAGTGGGATAACAGCTGGAGACTAGGAAAGGATGTGGTACCGGTGCGATTAATACCAGGAATGAATTATTACGTGCTCCAACCGCAGCTATATGACAGAAAAATTTTTAAAAGCGGCGTTAAACCCCCATTCAATAATTAAACAAACCATTTTTTGGGGTTTGGTGACTTGAACGTCGTAACTACAGCTTATTAAAGCTGTAGTTAAAATGTTAAGGTCACCACGCAAATATTTTACTTTTCAGAAACATTTAACTGGTCATATGTATGAAAAACATAACGCGGTTTCATATCAAAGTCAGTAGAAGTGGCAAGCGGAGTCGATAGGCAAGGTTAGCGATCCTTCCATCGCGTTCGATTTCGACTAAATCTAATACCTCAAGTTACAACTTACCTGATTTTAGCTTGTCGTAATAAGGAACAACATTATTTTCAAACTGTTCAATTGCCGATATAATTACATTTCTCTTTTCTTCATTCTCGACAGCGTGTAGTTTGTGTTTTAGGTTTGGTACGTTTGTTAGACTCCAGTATCGTTTATGGTCAATAAGTCCTGGATGGGTGAAGTCCTGTGTAGGATAGATAAATAAATGCTAGTCGCTGTGTGAATAGATAGATAAATAAATGCCAGCCGCCTTGCGAGTAAATAGATCAATAAATGCCAGTCATTATGCGGGTAAAAGACAAATAGATTCGAGCCGTAATGTGTATGAATAAATAAATAAATGACAGCCGTTATAAGAAAACAAGATAAAAAAATGCCAGCCGTCTAGAGAATAAATAGATAAACAAGCATTCTGAAGTATTGCATGGCAATACTTAGTCCCCTTCCGGCTTTATATATATCCCTAGAGCGGTATCTTTTTTGGGTGGTAAAGGGATTACTACCCTTCAAAATATAGTTGTACCAGATTTTATGAGTAATTCTTAAACACACACACATACACACAAACATAAAAAATACAAATTATTCCTGGTACTTCTCTCACCAGTACCACCCTTACATCCTTTACCAGCCTATGAAAGGCAATAGACTGCAATTAAACCCAATATTATGAGTATGTAACTTATTCTGCAAAAGCATATTTTGCTTAAAAGTCAATATACTGGAACAGGACTTGAACTCGTTCTGTAACTCATCAATGCTAACTCTCTTACCAAAAATCAGCTCAATACCTGCAAGTGTTAAGAAAAAAGTCGGGAAAACTACAATTTCCCAAGTCTAGCATCCATATCTTCCTCAAAAATAAATGGATAGAATCAAAACTTAAACCCGTTCTGTAACTTATCGATATTGACTCAATTTGCGAAATTCAGCTCAATACCTGCAAGCGTTTAAAAAAATTCAAGAAGACTGAAATTTCTTAGCAATTTTCTGAGTCCAGTATCCATATCTTGCTAAAAAATAGATTGTCCGGAACGATACTTTGTAACTCATCACTGCTGACTCACTTACCAAAAATCAGCTTAATACCTGCAAGCGTTTAGAAAAACAAGTCCGGAAATTTGAAATTTCTTGGTAATTATCTGATTCCAGCATCCGTTTCTTCCTCAAAAATCAATGGACTGGAATCAAACTTATACTAGATAATAAATAGATGCGAGGCGTTATGCGAATAAATAGATCAATAAATACAATTCATTATTCGGATAAATAGGTAGATGCGAAGCTTTATATGAATAAATAGAAAATAAATGCCAGCCGATATGCGATTAAATTGGTGAATAAATGCCAGCCGTTATGCGAATGAATAGATCAATAAATGCGAATGAATAAATAAACGAATGAATAAATAGCTAAATAAAGGCGAATAATTAGCTAAATAAATGCGAACCGTCCTTTGAATAAATAGATAGATAAATGCGAGACGTCATGTGAACACATAGATCAATAAATACCGACCGTTTTGCGAAAAATAGATAGTTAAATGCGAGCCGTCATACGAATAAGTAGATGAATAAAGGCCAGTCATTATGCGGATAAAAAGATAAATATATGCGAACCTTTATGTGAAGTGCAAGCCATTATGCGGATAAATAGTTAAATAAATGCTAGCCGTTGTGTGAATAAATAGTGTCAGTCGTTATGTGCATAAATAGATAAATGAATACCAGTCTGTATGCGGATAAGGGAGTCCATGACCAAAAGATTTTCTTTAGGCCAGAAATGAAATACCTATGTTTCAGGAAAAATGGATAGGTAGGTCAGAGAGAATGGTCTTCTCTATTTACTGGTACCTGTAGTAATTATTTACCGAAACCATTTATTCCCCTTTCAACAATCAATTACTTACTTTGTCACACTCAAAATTTACTATGAGTCATATTTGACCAAAGTTAGGCGTTAGCTAGCTCAGGATGAAGACTATATTCTAAAATAAATAAATAATGCAATAGAAACTTTGTAAAAGTTTCTATTACATTCTTTACTTATTTCAGGTAATCTATATTTGACATATTTTGCAATCATTTAGCATGGTTGATCGGGGCACCTTGAGCAGAGGCATCATCTTTCTTTCTCCTTTTAACCAATTACCGGATGGCAAAATTTAAGACTAACTCAAATTGGAACGAGTATCAGACGACAATTTAAAGTAATACATGCAATCTTTAATTCACGCAATGTTTCCCAATTGTATTTATTGGGGGCATCCAAAAGCGTCATTATGTGTAGATGGAAAAAATTATACGGTAGATCTTTTGAAAAAAAGAAACTACTTTCGACCCATGTAAAATAAGATTGAATTTTTAACTGTGTATGGAGAAGACTGATACCCTGAAAACCTAACATGCGATGAAGTCGATACAGCAAATTTCCCCTTAAAACTTGGGCTATCATAGGTGGTGAAGGCACTTCCATCGGGCTAAAACTAATGTATCTTAAAACCCATTACGAGGCGACAAAATTTTAGACTGGTCCAAATCCAAAGAATTTATAGACGACAATTTTTAGTTTATTAATTCTTAAAAATCTTTATTATTTTTATCTTCATTTCCTATAATTTAATGCCACCAAGCAAAACTCATCAAATATTTTTTATGCACTTTATGAAGCATTATCGTCTGTTTGGCTACTTAAACATTATAACTACAGCTTATTCAAGCTACAGTAATGATCTTTAGGTCGCTATCCTCATATTTTACGTTTTTCGCATATCACTGACCATTCAGAATAACGCCGTTTAAGATCGAAGTGGATTTTTTGTCGGAGCACGGAGGGCGTTGGCAGCTATCGGTCAATTGACCAGTGGTGGCTGTCAATCGAAAAATGAATCGACTAATCACATCATTCATTTAGACCGGAAGTGAACTTTAAACTCCAAAAATTGGCCGTCATTTATTTGAAGCATTTTTTTGGCTCCACGACTTAAATGCTGTAACTATTCAAGCTGTAGTTACGACGTTTAAGTTGCCAACCAACCATTTTACTTTATTGTTGTTGACAACAGATCTAGTAAAATGTAGTTACGACGTTCAAGTTTCCAAACAACCATTTTACTTTATTGTTTTTGACAATAGATTTAGTTAAATAACATCGTTTTTATTCTTTCGACTTTTTGACACGAAAACATTGTGGATAATTAAGCAAATTGCTTGATACAAACAATTTCTTCTTTTTCCACAATGTTTTCCAAAGCTTTTTTTTTATTAAAATTCATAAAGGAGGGATTGTGCGGAAATGAGTTAATATCGAGTCAGTGAGCGTGGCCAGCGGAGTCAGTTAATGTGGCCAGCGGAGTCAGTAGGCGTTAAGTTACTACGTTTAATCTCCAAACGACTTTATGTTTCTAAAATCCATCTATTTACTCACACTTAGAGCTTTATCCAATTGTCCTGCGAGCCGACCAACTTCCCAACACAATTCTTTGGTGTATGGCTTCCCCTTCAAGACTTCACCAGGCACAAACTCAAACAGTCGAACCACAAACTGACAGGTCTCAATACCTGTATTAAATACAAGGCACTGTCTGTCGGCACCTCAAGGCTATATTTCCACCATTTAATCCTTCCTGATTAATCACTGTTTTTTTTACATCCCTTTGAATTTATAGTTGAGAAAACGTTTTAGAAAAAAATGCTTGTCATTTAAAGCAAATCGACTGTAGAAAAAGAAGAAATTGCTGGTAGCAAGCATTGTTATTTTTCAAGTCAAATCCACTTTAGATTTTCGTCTGCAAAACCTTTGAATTTGGACAGGTCTAAAAGTTTAAAATCAAAAAAGGGTTAAGGTAATCCTAAACTACTTTTCAAATTTACCAACGTAATGTTAGGATTACTAGCCCAGCCCTCGGACTGTGAGAGAAAGTTTCACTTCCATATTAAACGCCCTTATTTTTTAAAATTGATGGTAAGTTACATGCAACAAAAGGGTAAAATTCTTTGTTGGTAATATAAATGTTGTAACTACATCTTAGAAGGCTATAGCTGGCCTCATTCGGAAATTGATCAATCGCAACCGTCAATCAAAGGAAAAATCCCAAACAAACAAACCGACCAATCAAATCATTAATTTTGATGAGCTCCACATTGTCCGCCATTTATGGGAAGCAATTTTGTTGATGTAACGTTCGAGTTTTTACGGCGTTATTTGATAAATACGTGATCTTTAACTTTTAACAAGAAAGTAAAATGGTTAGTTTGCGTCTTGGCTAAACCTTGTTAGTTTAAATATCGAAGTTTAACCCATTCCCACTCAAGCCCTCCTTTTTACGCCCCCCAATTAAAGAGCTTTGGAAAACATTGCGGAAAATGAAGAAATTGCTTGTATCAAGCAATTTCTTCATTATCCACAATGTTTTCTAAGCAAAGAGACGGAAAAAAATTTAAATTCCATCAACTTGAAATTGTCGTCTGCGGCTTCTTTCAATTTGGACCGGTCTTAAATTTTGTTGTGTGGGAATGGGTTTAGTCGCTAAACCAACAGAATGTTTCACATAAATGTCGACCAATGTAGGTGGTCAAAGTTCAGTTTCGTTCCAAACCTATGATTTAATTAGTCAATTGATTGACAGCTGTTATCAATTGATTCCTGTCTAGTCTCCTTGGTACATAAATTACGGTCCGATACTGTCAATAAAAATCGATTGACAAATGAGCGCATGCGTGACATTTCCAACCATTACACATGTACGCCAAGTAAAGACTCAGATCAGCCTGTGCATCCGCACAGTCTGATCAGAGTCTTCACTCCGCGCTCTGTAGATAGATACTGACCCAAAGCTGCTTCAAACAATCAGCGAATGTTCTAATTGCCCCGAATGGTTGTCCATGGTGCTCAATGTGTGCGAGTCACGCACATGCGAAATTGTTGGAAATGTCACGCATAGGCTCAAATCATATCATTAATATAGACCGGAAATTAATATTGACCTCTGACATTAACCCTTTCCTGTTCAATCCCCAATTTTTACGTCCCATGTATATAAGATTTTTTAAAGAAAACAAGTAATTTCCTCCTACCACAATATTTTCTACCGTACTTAATAGTAATTCTCCAAATTAATCTTCTTTGAATTTACTTTGAATTTGAACAGGTCTAAAATTTTGAATAAAAGGGAAAGAGCTAATTTCAAGCATTTGTTGGTTTGGTTGCAGAATTCAAACTGTAGTTCCGACGTTTAGGTCACCAACCAACGATTTTCTTTTTAGTCCTATGCTCAGAACCATAAGTTACACAAATTATCCTTAGATATCTCAGCCGAGCTACCTTGTTTGATGTAAGAGGCGTGACTAGAGATTCTTTAATTGACCAATCGCTGGCCCCACCCACTTACTCCACTTGCCACACCCATTGACTCCAACCGAAAGTCACCCTTCGATTTTAAACGACGTTATTTTGCAAATTATATGACAAGTAGTATGTAACAAGATAGTAGAATAGTTGTTTGGCGATCTAAACGTCGTAACTTCAGCTTGAACAAGCGTTTAAGTCGCAAAACCAACAAATTAGGTTAACAAAATGGCGGCTATTGTCGGAATTCAAAAACTATATCTGGTCTTCATGAATGATTTCATAGGTAGAGTGGTTATTTGATTAATTTTCGCGATTGGCCAATTATGAAACTGTTGGGCGCTGTCTAGAAAGCCTTATATCCACAGCAATAGTAAATTCTAATTAAATTGATTTCGGAAAATCTAGAGACAGTATCACCTTAAGGAAGACAATCGAAACAGGGTATCAAACACCTTACCTCCCTCAGTTGGTAGTCCCTCTATTGAGTGGTGTTTACCAAATACGTTAGGTACTGGACGTGACGTTGTTATACCGTTTTGACAGGCAACTTCTATAGCGGCGTGCATAGCGTCTTGGAATAAAGTGAATTGATAAGAATGAAAATGAATGACCGATCCTGAAATAACGCCAGTTAGCGAAGGCCTGAGCCAAGGACTGAAATGGACCGAATTGTACCACAGTGAAAGATCCTTGGTGAGAATTCATTGTATACTAGTAATTGAAAGAAAAAGTTTGGCAATGCTACTAAAAATACAAAGTTTATGAATAATATTTATTCTATGGAAATTGGAACAGTCTAAAATTTTGTCGTGTGGGAATAGGTAAAGGAATAAGCATTTTCGGTTACTTATAAGCATCTCGATTTACCCGCTATAAAACTTAACCTTTTAACCTGCAGTGTGTGGGTGTAAACTCAAGTTTTTTCTCGACAAGTGTCCCTTTATCGCTGTTGGATTTTACAGACATGCAATTTTCCAAACCTAATTCTCATTTAAAAACACAATAAACGTTCGAACCCTAAAATCAAATTAAAGTCTTACCCAAAAACTCAGTCATCTTGGAGTCATCCGAATTCAGAATCTTTAAAACATAGCCACCTTCCGCTAGTTTCAAACTTTGCTTGCTCGAGGACGTCGGTTTGACGTGAAAGTTGATGTCATCATAACTCGGTAATTTCCGGTGAATGACGACGTCAAAACCGTACAGCCTATTGACTAGCTCTGTTATAGTGTCCGAATTCACACAGGCACGTGCCATGGTTTATCGCTTCAAAACGTGTCTTAAATAGAGGGAAGATATATTATTACATATAGTTACTTATGTATTGTCATGCTAACTAACTTGTTTGAGTGGGGTTAAACGACATTTTTAACAGTATCCAATCATTTATGTGGAGTTAAACGCCACTTTTAATAGTATCCAATCATTCATGTGGAGTTAAAAGCCACTTTTAACAAACAGTATCCAATCATATAACGGCGGTTGGAGCACCATAGATTGTTGGTATTTCTCACACCATTGCAACAACAACATCCTTTCCGAGTCCTCAGCTGCTCTTGTCTCTTCGGTTTACGATTATCTACCAATTTGTGAGAAACAAATGCCGGAAAGGATATATGCCTATATCCTTGAACACGCGATAGAGAGTCCGAAACGCTACCAATTGTGCTATGGCCGAGGCCGCTAATTGAACGAAACGAAAGAAAATAAATACATAGACCAGATTGCCTGTTTGTGAACCCTTAACTTTGCCTATATAGATTCCCAATGAAGTAATATGTCACGTTCAATAGGAGAACAATTGTCGCCCATCAAACAATAAAGGTATTCATGGCAAGTCCATGAAACAAATACTCAGATTCAGAAAATGAGCCAAAAGTTTGAACACTTGTCAGCCTGAGAAATCCGCTCATTCTGATCAGGGTCGATACTTTAAACACTGCCCAGGATTTCCCTTTTTGCTTGATAGTGAACATATAAAAACTAGGCCCTACTGGTAAAAGGGTTGTTTTATATTGATCATCACACCATGTATTTAAATACATCTAAATACATTTCACAGTATACATTGCGTGTTTTACGAACATACTTGCGTGTTTTACGAACGTACATATCGATAAACTCATTACGAGACACAAGTCCAAATTCAAATAAGCTACAAATGATATATACAAGTTGATTGAATTTCAAACAAGTAGAAAACAGTAGAAAACAATGTAGAAAATGAGAAAATAGCGTGTAATTAGTAATTTCTTCATTTCCCTTAATTTTTCTGCACTAGTTCCTTTGATGCTGTAAAATGACGTGATCGTGCGGGAAAGGGGTGATGAAATACAAACTGTAATTCCCCATTAGATCATCAAAGAAACACCCATTCGCTGTGTGGCAAACAATAGGTTACAGTCCTTTAACCTTTAATGTCCTCAAGAAAAAGGCTTTGGAAAACGTCCAAATAAAGAAATGGCTGCTTGCAGTTTCTTTATAAACCATAATTTGCCCATAGTAATAATAAGTCGAGAGACAAGGATTTGCAAAAATTTCATGAACTGAAAAATATCTGCAACTTTTGAATTTGGACCTGTCTAAAACTTTGTTGTTTGGTAATGCGTTAAGGGAAAAACTAATGTTCAGGTCATATTGAATATCACTACTCTAAACAGGTGGCATTTTTCAAATACTGACCTATCTAATTTGAGCATTCTGGGTAGTATCATTCGTGACAACTCGGCCGATTCCGTCAAACTCTATTCAAAATGTCAGCGCCCATGAAATGCACGCTTCGAATTCTTAATTCCTCTTCTTGGAGCACAGGTAAGACATGAATGATTTCGCAATTTAAAATAATCATTCTTCTAATCAATTTTGGGTGACAATTAAGTTTGATTTCTCAACAATTGTAGTTTTTATTGCAATTTTCCACTTGCTACTTTTGGCGATATAATATTGAGTTATGCGTACGACGTAGTAATATTTATCCCAATCTGGATAAGTGATACGGTCCCGAAGACAGGTCAATCTTCGGAGAATATGACATGCGCAGAAAACGCTACTCTAAATATATGAGTATGACTCTTTCCTCGACACAGAAGGATTTTAGATAAAGCAATCTAATGAACGTTACTGCTAATATTTGTTTAGAGTAAGTCAACAAAGAATCTTTCCTACCGAATTGAATTAAAATAAGCCATGTGACTTAAATGGAGTTGTTTATAATTAAAACAAAGCATTGAAAGTACTATAAGCTTGTAAAGCATGGTTATGTTGAGTAATCTCCTTTGTAAAAGGTTATCATGACAAATAAACGAGGTTAAAGTAACCTAGGAGCTAACCCATTACAAAACGACAAAATCTAGACTGGTTCAAATATAACGAAGTCGCAGACGACAATTTCAAGTGGTGAAATTAGAAATCATTTGCTTTCTAAGGTAGAAAACATTGTGCTACAAGCGATTTCTTCAAGGCCCAAAGTGTTTCCAAAGTTTTTTTCTTGACATGTTAAGGAAGCGATATTGAATGAGCATAGGTTAAATATCATGCTTTTGAAGAAGTTCTCTACAATTCTAATTAATTTGATTCACGTGGCCATACAAAGTAGTGTGGATAGTGAAGACTCTGATCAGACCCATTTAAACACAATACGCTCAATTTTAGCTAAAATACCTAGAAGATGGCCTTGCAGTCAGAGTTTGCAATATTCCTAAAACACATAAGAACTTCTTTTTATGGTGTAGGCATTCAATGGATTTAGCGGTTAAGCCTCCAGTGGCAGTTTTCATTCATTGAACTCTGAGAAGACCTTAAAAACTTGTCTGTTAACTGAAGCTACAAAAACTAACGCTTTGCTAGATAATATTATACTTCCATATCTATATAAAGGCCCATACATTCGTTGTGCTAAACCCCTGATGGCCCTAGTACCACAAGTGCAACCATTTACGAACTGGTGCTCAATCTAATGCATGCGTGTCAAGGTTTTAAGTCCGGGAGAAAAGGCAGAGAACTTTTCATTTTTTTATTACTTTCACTTTTGCTGCGATGGCAACCAGAGTTTGAAACTAATTTCGAATCTTTAAGTCAATTTCTGAGGGGGTATCCTCAGATGAAAAATCCCTTCGAAAATTTGTTTTAAGTTGGTCCACTGGTTTTGGAGATGTCTTTAAGAATGTATATTTATTTCCGGCATAAAGCCTCACTCACCTACCCCCCTCCCCTTAAGGGCACTGCCTCTTAAGACCCGGGGGTCAAGATTTTACTGTACCTGTCTCTAGGTGTATGGTCTGATGCTTCGTGTAAGATATAAAGCTTTTAGGCTATTGTTCGGGAGGGGGAGGGGGCGATTTTAGGCTCATTTTTATAACTGTTCACATTTGTTGTCAATGCAACTAGAGATGAAGTGGTTTCAATTCTAGTGACGATTTTGAAAGGGACTTTCCAAAACATTCCTGTTTTATTTTTTATTTGCCTATTGGTTTTGCAGGACATGTCGTTTGAAGATATCCTTATTTATATCAGTCTAAACTCCTTATCCGTGAACCGGGCCTCCGTCCCGAGAGACCCCAGAGCCATGATTTCAGCAATTTTATAAAGGTCAACGAAACGGCGTTGCGTTTACGATATTAAAAAGCTAGGATTCATGGTTCAAGAGAAGTTTTTCAGTATATATCCTATTTGTTTATTTTAATTACTCACTTTTGTTGTCATGGCAACCGGAGTTTTAAACCGATTTCCATTCGCATTTTTGTCCAGGTGATCCAAAGGCAACACCCTGGAAATCTTAAAGAACAAAGTTATAATAACTCACTATCCACCATTCTTTTCGTGATAATTATCTGGTTAGCATGGCAGGTCAATGACACCATAGTAGTAGAGATAAAAATAAACTTTCAGTTTCAATCTTCACGCGTTTTATCTTTCATTTACAGTATTTCAGTTAATAAACACCTGCATTCTATAAACCAGGTAACATAAATTTAACGATATCATTTAGAAAGTCACACGCCAAAAGTAACACACACAAAACGTTTAACTTACCTAAAGTTTAGTACAAACACTTGCATCTTGTTAATGCCAATAATGGGTCAAAGGTAGCCTTACAGGTTAGGCAACTCAAACTGGTTTTCCAAGATGCGTTTACAGCATAACCTCCCTTTACCGTTTCCCCACCGGTCAGATTTCGTGCAGCAATATTATTGTAACTACAAATTAAAAAGGATTTAAGAACTATGTTTCAGTACTAGTCGACGATGTAACAGGCAATTTCTTCTTTTTGTACAATATCTTCTATCCTTTTTTAAATTGAATGCCTATGGTATTTTTGTCTCCAAAGACTTTGACTTTGGGCAGGTCTGAAAATTTGGAAACAGGAAAGGATTAAGTCCCATCTTGAAATTCGAGTAAATTATCAATTGAGTAACAATAATAATGATAAAAAATGATAATAAAAACAACCATTTATAGGGGCCCCCAGCCTTTCTCTGGGTACCAGTTGAATTACTTTGTAATTATGTCACTTAAAGATATTAAAAGATAAGAAAAGTACAAAATAACGACTATTACACCAAGCGGTCTTTATGTTAGTTTATTGTTGTAATAATAATTCCCTTGCTCTTCTAATATCCTGGAGCATGAGAACCGCGCACTTTCTGCTGCCTTGGAGACAGAGTGTCCTACTAAAGCATTAACCCATTATCCCAAGAGAAAATTTTTAGATTTATCAAATAATTGAAGGAAGTTGCAGACGATAATTTAAAGTCCATGAAAACAAAAACCTTTCTATTCACTTCTTATGATTTAATAGCATCGGGCGAAGACAGCAAAACACTACAAATTTTGAATTTGATTTTAATGGGATTATTTCATGCATAAAAGATATCTGCGCGATCATTTTTTTTTCATGAAGGTATGAATATTTTTCCTTCCAACCAAAACGCCTTTTTTGATAGACTAATCTAAAAAATTATTTATCAACGGATAATAACCGGTTAAAGGATCATAATCTTAAGTTAGACAGGCCTAGGGTAAACGAATCCATAAGACTAAATTCATTTGCAATTAGAAACATCCCAGCAGAGAATAAATTAACACTAGGGCCCGAGATTATATAACTTTTTTGTACACACAAAATTCGATTCAAAATTAAAGATGTATATTAGCTTAAATTTTCTGTCATGCGCGCGAAAATGAAGGATTGTATTGGCAAAGCATTGTTTATAACACAGCTTCTACAGTAAACATTGAAGCATAACATTTACTTAAGCTTAAAGTTAGAATAATTTTCAACTAAGTACGAAAAAAGCTTATAATCTCTTGCCCAATCTCGAAGATCGTGCTGGAATTCAAGACTTAATTGGACAAGTAATGGAGAACTTTAAGATATGTACTTATTGCATTTACAACCACAAATAACCAGAAGCGTCAACTAGAAATACAAGGACAGAGGGGATAACAAGCCTTTGGGACTTAATGGAGTTTCCCTGACATTAAAGGTAGACTAAATACATACCATTCACTTAGGCTAGAAGTGATTTTTTAACTACGACATTAGCCGACAGTCTCAACTACAGCTTATCCATTTAACCTTTTTTGAGATGTTACTGGCCATATATTTTTCAAAATGACACCTAGTAATGTCAAAATATCAGCGAAGTATAATAATTTAACCCTTTAACCTGTTGAAAGACGAGAAAAGGGTAGATTTAATTCAAATTATCAAAATGGAGTAATATAGACAATAAGTTATCTGCAGGATAGGAAATATTGTGGAGAGGAATATTTGGTCACCTAAATCAAGGTATCCTTAATCAAAGAATCGTCAGGTTCAAAGACTTTACAAAAATAATTTAGTAATAAGAAGGCGAATAAGGTCTCCCGTAAAGGCGCCAATTGTCTAAGCTGTAGTTTAAGGCCTCCAGTTAAGGACTGCTTTACCCTCAGCGAAAAGTCTCCAACATCAAACCGTCGTACATTTATCGACTGGTAGTCAAGACAAACTTTCTTGTCGGAATATTTTGAGAATCAAACTGTGTGTGTGTGTGTGTGTGTTTTTTTTTTTTTGGGGGGGGGGAATATGGTTATAAATTAATTAAATGGGGATTAACGCCACTTTTAACAGTATTTCAGTCATATCGCGGCGGCTGGAGCACCTAAAAGTGGGTTCCCGGTACTTCTCATACCAGTACTAGCACTACATCTTTTCTTAGCCTTTAGCTGCTATCCCATTTATGTTTACGATTATCAACCCATTGGTGAGAGACTAATGTCGGAAAGGGTATGTGCCGCCGCCGGGGATCGAACCCATGACATCCGATGGTTGAAGATTGGGAGTCCTAAGCGCTACAGACTGCGCTATGACGGCGGCGGGGGGGGGGGGGTATGGGGAAGCAAATTCTCAGCATTATGAATTAACGCAAACTCGTAGCACAATGAGTTAATGCAATATGTGCTGCTCATGATAGCAATATTAAACCAGATCTGACAAGTCCCTCTCAGTATTGCTTTTCTTCATGCCGACCACCAAAATTTACTGAAGGCAAGTTAATCTTCGTCGACAGCCTTCGGTAATCTCTTTAAAATGAGCGCATGCATGACATTTTAAACCATTATACATGTGCGCCAAGCAAAAACTCGGATCAGCCTGTGCATCGGCACAGTCTGATCAGAGTCTTCACTCTGCGCTCTGTATATAGATACTGGCCCAAAGGTTCTTTAAACAATCAGCGAATAATCTAATTGTCCCGAATGGCTGTCCATGGTGCTCAATATGTGCGAGTCACGCACATGCGAAATAGCTGGATATGCCATGCACAGGCTCAAATAAGATCTATACGATACCGAAGAGAGGGGCGACAAACACCTCTGCAATG
This sequence comes from Fragum fragum, assembly GCA_946902895.1. Classification (NCBI taxonomy): domain Eukaryota; kingdom Metazoa; phylum Mollusca; class Bivalvia; order Cardiida; family Cardiidae; genus Fragum; species Fragum fragum. The sequence goes on from OX336374.1 coordinate 12,271,937, forward strand.
GTCTAAATGACAATTAAGATTCTTGTCAACCTAAGGATTTAAATATAGACTACTTTTATATTGTTTGATAAGTAATAAAACATTGAGGATATTATAATTATGGTTCAAGATACATTACATGAACATCAAAACTTAATGATTAAGCTTTAAACCATCGAACTACTTTTGTTATACTAGATGGTTGTCCCAGGACAACTGCTGTCGAGCCCGAAAGGTTTCGTAAGCATCATGCTCCGGACAAGCACAATTTTAGTGGTTGACCGTGAGCTTTGACCTTGAACTTGGTTCTTTCAAATAGCACATCTACTCATGATTGAGAATAAAAGTGCCAATTTATTTTGAAATCCGGCCATAATTGTATGAAAAATGCTCTTGACAACCACAATTTTAGTGTTTGACATTGAGCAGGGACCTTGACATTAGAACTATCCCAACAATTCTTTCAAATAGCTCATCTACTGATGATGGAGAATAACTAGTTATTTTGAAATCCATCCTTTAATGTAGGAGTAATTGTCCGGACGAATTCGCACGGACAGACGGACTAAGGGACAAACTTTTAGTGTTTGACCTTGAGCTGCGACATTGACATTAGTGTTATCCCAAAAAATTCTTTCAAGTTGCACATTTGCTGATGATGGAGAATAATTGTGCAAATTTATTTTGAAATCCATCCATAAATGTAGGGGTAATTGTCCGGTCAAATTCGGAAGGACCAACGGACCAACAGACTAACGCACATACACCGACTTGTCATAGTGACGACTATGTCTCGCTCACCGCAAGGGGGCTCGACAAAAACCGCCTGAGACCAATTCAGTTAGCCATATCTAAATCGGATTTAAATAAGACTGCCGTCTCCATAACAGACTTAAGCATTATATGAAAACACGAGTAGATCATTACATATGTAGGGTCTATAGATGGCCCAATAAGAAACCTCAATTTGATAATCGTACCTTGGAGTCTCTTTAATGTAAAGATTTGCAGAACAAGACTTATCAAATATTTTAATTGATTGGTGCAGTATTGCATCGTCTTGTTAACATTATGAATTGATTTTATCCGAGATCATTTCAGTTCACAAATTCTCTTTCTTTCTTGTTCGGTCGATCTTTCCAGCTTTTAGTATCTTTGGGATACCCTAAAACAGCTTATGTTACAGCTTACATAAATGTATTCTAATAAAGGATATCCCATCGATGACACACAAAATACCATTTGCATATATACGTACACAACAACAAAAACAAGTGTATTCCGAGAACAGTTAACAAATTCTTATCGAGAGTTTAAGTTTCATGTAAGCTAGATACTTCGTGAAGCCGACTGAAGCTTACTAAAACTCCTCAGTTATAGATTCCATGAAAGCGAAGTGTTAATGTTGATTTGATGAACATGACGAACTTAGTGAGTTTTTCTACTTAGTAATGAAAATTGGACCGAATTGACCATGCTAGGCTTCTATGACTAATAACTGTCTATATGTTTCTTAAAATCGTGATCTGTTAATGCAGGGCAATACAACTCCCGATACCATTTAAATTCTCTAGAGTCATTTCGAAGAAACGATTTGAAAAGCGTTTTTTTTTACCATGCTGTTCTTTCGATAAATAGTCAAAGATCTGTTTTCGCTGTTGATTCCGAAATGATCCACAACTGTGTCGATTCATTTCATTATTTTCCTTCCGTTATATCATTGTGGTCACAGAGTACGCACATTCTTTCGATACGCGTGGTGCTGATATTTGCATATCTTGCTGTTTGAATGCGAAGCGAATGTGCCGATCATTGCAGTTATACGATCTAAGTGAAACTCTTTTGGACTGAATGATGTTAATTTTGCATCATGATCTGTCTTGTCGTTCCACTGGCGGCAAACGTTCAACTAAACTTATTAGAAAAGATTATTTCTAAAATGATTCGCTACCGGCCTAAAATTTACTTATGCAAGAAAATCAACAATTGTCGGTCGGTTTCTCCAGATCGAAATGACAGGCTGAGTAGACGTCCGCGAGTCACCCACACATCATTAGCACCGATACAAATGTCCAAGTCATCTAAATTATGAGGTCCGTGGTATGTTGAAATAGTTCTTGCAACACCAGGAAGTCTTAATAATCCCACCAGTCTAGACACTGACGGAAATCACCTTCAGTAATTTTAATTACGTCACTGCTTATTCATTGGTATGTCATCCTCATGTTAGAGACTGGCTTACAATCACTTTTAGGCAACTTAAACGTGCTTTACATGAACAGGGAACTATGCAAACTGTTAAAAACAATTTCATCTTTTTCTACAATTACATATATCTTCAATAAGGTACATGTACTTATTTTCAGAGTCCGTGTATGTTGAAATTTTGAACTGTTTAACATTTCATCGTCTAGTAAGAGTATCTTTTAACGCCCACTACTGACGCTTGACAAATATCCAGACGACAATAATTCAAAATGGTCAAAATTCAAAGATAGTGTACATTACAATTCTAGTTGATGCAATATTCATTTTTTGTTTCTTTTCGTGTAGAAAACATTGTGGATTATGAAGAAATTGCTTGTAACATTTGTGTGTGTGTGGGGGGGGGGGGGGTCAGAAAAGGCCTGTTGTTTACACTGGTCAAAATTAAGAGTTTGCAGACAGGTTTGCTGCGTACAGTACTCAAACTAGAGAGGAGAACTATTCCTAATGACGAAATCTTGCAGCAAAAGACAAGACATATTTCAGGAATTTTGCAAACTCACGCAAACGCAAGTTCATCTTCTAGGTAATTTTAGCTCACTTGAGCACATCGTGTTCAAAATTACTCTTGGTAGAAAACAATGTGGAAAATGCAGAAACTGCTTGTTTATACAAGATATACTGTATTAACACAAAAACCGGAATCTATTAATATTCAATTCATTTTCCATTGTGAAATACAAGTGTTTAAATCAAGAGTTGCATTACTTTATCTACACAGTAAATAAGATACAATTTATCAACCCATTCCAACACAATACCTCCTTTTTACTCTCCTCAAGAAAAAGGCTCCTGAAAACATTGTGGAAAATGAAGAAATTGCTTGTATCAAGCAATTTCTTCATAATTCATAAAAGTTTTCTACCCAAAAGACCAAAAAATTGAAATTGTCGTCTGCAGATTCTTTAGACCAGTCATAAATTTTGTTGTGTGGGAATGGGTTAAACACATTCAAATTCTCATAGGTGGATAAATATAATAAATATCAACTTAATTTGATTTAATTAAGGTTTGTATCTTGACCCAACCCCTCATAAATATGTTAGGATATCCAGCAGGAATATATTCCACCAGGCATTATTCATGCATAGGTAAAAATAGATGACTCCTCACCATGGGGCCCCAGGTTTGATCCCAGGTTGGTGCAAATGTCCTTTCAAACATTTGTCTCCAATCAATAGGCGGAAAATCTTAATTCAAAGAGGGATGAGCATCTGGAGGCTTTGAAAGGATGTAGTGGAAGTACTGTGAGAAATACCAGGATTCCATGGTTAAATGCTCCAGCTGCTGCAATATGATTGCAATACTGTTAACAAGAGGGCTATCGGCCCTGGCACTCACCTGAGATAAGGCTCTTTTTTTCTTCAAGGCCTAATACAAACTGGGTCGGAAGACAACCTCCTTTAACATCTAACTAAAATCAACAATCCCAATTTGGCTTAAATTGGCCAAGTAGTTTTGAAAGGGTTGTCTTCTTTATTTCTATTTAAGCCTAGTCACCCTGTGGCTCTAAAATTTTATCAATTTGAAAGAGGTCAATGTCCTGATGCTTCATGCAAAATTCAAGATTCTTTAACTTCTGGGTCAAGAGGAGATGAGTTTTCTTTTTTTCTTTTCTTTCATTTTTCTTTTTTCAATTTTCAAAGCAACCAGAGATTTCAACTGATTAAATTCTATGGTTGAAATCAGGCCAGTGGTTTTGGAGGAGATGTCATTTTAAAAGTCCTTCTTTATTTCTATATAAGCCCCACCCACCCCTCTGGGGCTCCGCCCCTTTGGGCCCGAGGTTGGTAATTTGAGCAATCCTGAAAGAGGTCAATGCCCTGATGCTTCATGAAAATATCAAGACTCTAGGCCCTATTGGTTAGGAGGAGATAATTTCTAAAGTTTTTATCAAAATTCCAGTTTTGTTGCCCTGGCAACCAGAGTTTTTTACGGATTTCAATTCTTTTAGCAGTTTTCATATGACATCACTCAAGGAACATTCCTGCCAAATTTGGTTGAAATCCACCCAGTGGTTTGGGAGGAGATGTCATTTTAAAAATCCTTTTTTATCTTTATAAAAAGCCCAACCCCCCTGTGCCCCCCCCCCCTGGGGCCCCGCCCCTGGGTACCCGAGGGTGATGATTTTTGCAATTCTGAAAGAGGTCATTGTACTGAGGCTTCATGCTAAATATCAAGGCTCTACGCCTTCTAGGTCATGATTTTAAAGTTTTCATTAAAATTTCAGTTTTGTTGCAACGGCAACCAGAATTTTTAACAGATTTCAAATTTTTAGCAATTTCTTAAAGGGCATCACCCAAGGAATATTCCTGCCATATTTGGTTGGAATCCGCCCAGCGGTTTGGGAGGAGATGTCACTTTAAGATTGTTGACACACGACGGACGAAGCACGACAGACACAGGACGATCAAAATATCTCACCATGAGCACTTCGTGCTCAGGTGAGCTTAAAAGGCGTAAAACCCCCAACAAACAAACAAATATTGATGACCTTTCAAGGTGTGTTTAAATTGAACTATATGTGACATACACCATAGAAAATATTGTGAGGACGGATAAGTTACAAGCAATTCTCCCTTTTCAAATGATATGTTTTGAAGCTATACATGTACATGTATTTCTTGAGCAAGTCTAGATGAGGGATTGTGTAATCATGGGTTAAATCCATTAAAACTGTTTATACAGATTTTGTATTTTTCACATTTGTTTTAACAACCTCTTTTCTTCATAGGGCCTGCAGTAGCGCACTGTACTTTCAATCCAAACTGGTCAAATGTCAATTGCTTAATAATATTGAATATTCAATATGGCCTTGAAATCTTTTCTCACATGTTGCTCTTCGTTTCCCATCTGTGTTTGTGTTCAAAGCTGAAATATAAACGTGAATAAGTGCATATTCCACATGTGTGTGTAACTCTCGGCTCTCTATAGCACATCTTTAACTTTTTCCTGTTTTTTTTTTTTTTTTTTTTAATTTTAGACTGGCCCAATTTAAAAGGTTGGAGAACAACGATGAAAATTGGATGAAATTTGAAATGAAACCATCCAATGTGGTAGAAAATATTGTTACAAGCAATTTCTTCTTTTTTCCCACGATATTTTCTCAAGTATTAAATTTCAGCAACATAAAATCATAGGTCTGTGCGGGAAAGGGTGAAAATGAAAGTCCTTTTGTCTACAAAGAATGTCACTTTCAATTCTGTAAATCTAGAGTCCAATCTGAACTGGATGACCCTCTTTGTTCTTTGTCGGTCAGTCAATTCAGTCTGTATTACTTTATCTGGTGGTAAATAGGGAATATTACAAAAGTGTCTTTTTCTATTTATTGTTATTGAAGGTCGAATCTAATAAAAATACCTACACATGATTCCCAAACACGATAACAACAAATAGGAAAACACACTGTTGTAATATTTCTTTTATTTTATACCTTTTAGGATATGACATAAATTTCTCTTAAATGATTAAGAAATTACCAACTGTCCGAAAAAATCTGAGGGTCAATACTTAAAAAAGTAGTCTGTGTTTAACGGTACTCAACGAATATGGATTTTTGGTACATGCTGTATATGGGTTTGTTTTTTTTTCTGTCGAGTTGTTTTAGATAGCCAGATTTTAATCCATATCTTTTATAGGTATATAATAAATAGCAGTACCCTGAAGGCATAAGTTACTTGTACTGTATTAATCTAACCAGTCTTTGACTTGCTTGTTTAGATCAACTAAATCAATGCCTACAGGTGACTGACTGTTGGGTGATGAATAGTAGATAAAACATCTTAGTCAAAGAGGGGATGACTTCCCTTTGAAGAGGAAAATGGTTCTTGCAAAAATTAGTATATTTAGAATGATCTCCCTACAGAATAGGTTTTCTTTATGAAAGTAAACTTATTTTTCAAGTTTCAAGTGAAAGGCTTTGTAATAACAGGTATGATGATTGCAAAATTATATTTAGAATTATCTTTCTACATAATAGGTATCCTTTTTGATAGTAAACTTATTTTTCAAGTTTCAATTGAAAGGCTTTGTAATAATCAACCAGATGGCCAAGTGAAATAGGTGCTTGACTTGTGATCTGAAGGTTCGAGCCCCACCACTACCATGTATTTCATGTGCAAGATTCTAAACGAATTACTTTAAGACTGGTCAAAATTCAAAGAAGTTGCTTAGACATTATATGGTTAATGAAATTTTACAATTGTTTGATAGCATTGTGGGAAATGAAGAAATTGCTTGTTACAAGCAATTTCTTCATTTTCCACAATTTTCTCTGCAGCTTTTTCACTTGGGGGTGCCAAAATGTGTTTTTGTGTGGGAACAGGTTAAAAACCAGCCCCATAGTATACAGAGATGTAAAAATAGGTAGCAGTTAGTTGAATTCTTGATATTACCATTAAATATAATTCGGAAATTGAATTCAAAAGAGCACTGCCTTATATAATACTATTCTTAAATCATTCATTTACCCCCAAGCTAACTTCTTCTTTTTCTTGGCTTTGATGCTCTCTTCTTCTTCCTGCATACAAATGAAAAAACAACAAAGTGTGTTTGAATTATTAAAATAAGTCCACTTCGAAATTTAAGAGCTTTATTTTGCAATATTCAGGCAGCAAAAAAGCTAAATACTTTATGACCTTAACATCGTACTTACAGCTTATTAAAGCTGTAGTTACAATGTTTAAGTGCCATACCAACTGAAATGCTTCACAAAAATCTCAGAAAATGCTGGAGTTCAAAATTTACTTCTGGTCTAAATGAATGATTCGATTGGTTGATTGATTCTTTGATTGACAAATGATTTGCCCCTTTTGGGAAAAAAGTCCTTAATAATTCACTTTGAACTTATCGTGTCATCCCAAGATGCTAATTAAAGAAGAGAAATTTCATGTCATATGTGTGAAGCCAGAGGTGCAATCTTTTGGTCAAGATTTTAAAAGTTTCTAAAGAATTTTAATCTTTTCTTTAGATACTCTACAAAGCAGCACAAGATATCTTGATTGAAAATCTACATATATTGATGAGAAGATTTCATTACAGAATTTGTAACTTAACCCATTCCCACACAATCCCTCCGTTGTGATGCCCCCATTGAAAAGCAAGAGCACCACCTACCGGTGCCTACGCTCGGCTATTGGGTGCTGGATAGTGGATAAAATGCATCTCGAGTTATCCCCCTTGATAGTATAGGTTGTTCCTTTAATAGTGAACAAGTGTGCCAATTTTCAAGTGAATGCCTTTGGTAGAACCAGAGATATCACAAAATGTCAAAGTTTTCACATGACGACTACAACAACAACTACACCAAGGCTATAGCACTACTTCGGGTTTTCTCTGAAAAGCTGAGCAAAAATCTTTGGAAAACATTGAGAAAATAAATTGCTTGAGACAACAATGTTCTAAACTAGTCCCCATTGAAAGACTGTAGTCTAGTGTTATATACAATTAAATTGAAAAATAAGGGTAGAAAACATTGCCAACAAGGTGCCAAATTGTCACAAGATACGCCCGTCACACTGCTTAATATTAACTGGGGGTTTGAATAGAACTGAGGTTATTTTGAATGAATATTTTTTGTCAAACAAAGTATGAAAAACAACAAAGACCAATAACTCAAAATATACGCTAGGTAGAGTTATGGTTCTTGTACACTGCACTCCAACTTGGCGAGCTCTATTCATCCATGAAGTTTCATGATTTTTGCTATTATACTTTCGGAGATATACTCCGGACAAGATTCAAGTATGAAAAACAACAAAGGGCAATAACTCAAAAAATAGGCCAGGTAGAGTTATGGTTCTTGTACACTGCACTCCTACTTGGTGAGCTCTATCCAGCCATGAAATTTCATGATTCTAGCTATTATACTTTTAGAGATATACTGCTAACAAGATTAAAGTATGAAAAACCACAAAGGGCAATAACTCAAAAAATAGGCTAGGTAGAGTTATGGTTCTTGAGCACTTCACTCCCCCTTGGTGAGACCTATACACCCATGAAGTTACATGATTCTTGCTATGATACTTTTAGAGATATACTGAGGACAAGATTCAAGTATGAAAAACAACAAAGGGCAATAACTAAAAAAAATAGACTAGGTAGAGTTATGGTTCTTGTACACTGCACTCCTACTTAGTGAGCTTTATTCATCCATGAAATTTCATGATTCTAGCTATTATACATTTAGAGATATACTCCGGACGAGATTAAAGTATGAAAAACAACAAAGGGCAATAACTCAAAAAATAGGCGAGGTAGAGTTATGGTTCTTGTGCACTGCACTCCCCCTTGGTGAGATCTATACACCCATGAAGTTTCATGATCCTAGCTATAATACTTTTAGAGATATACTCCGGACAAGATTCAAGTATGAAAAACAACAAAGGGCAATAACTCAAAAAATAGGCCTGGTAGAGTTATGGTTATTGAGCACTGCACTCCGTATTAGAAGAATATAACTGCCAAGTTTAAAGTCAATCGGACTCACGGTGACAGAGTTATGCTCCGGACAAAGAAATGGACACCGCCGGACAACCAGACGCCTGGACACCACAGGTGATCCCATAATACGACGGGCGTATAAAAAGGAGAAATTGCTTGTTACAAGCAAGATTCCCTTTTCTCACAAGGTTTCCCTGAACAATTTCTTTCAACAGAAAATATTCCTATCTGTTTTACCTTCTTCCGTTTGAGATATTCTTTAGCCTGGAAAGCTTCTGCAACTTTCACACCAAACTAGAAAAAAAATGAACACATCATAAAATTAACGGTAACACACTAACAAATGACAAAATTAAAAACTGGCCAAAACTAAAAGATGTTGCAGATGATAATTTTTTGTTGATGAAATTTTAATTCCTTTTATCTTTTGGGGTAAAAAACATTGTGGATAAATAAGAAACTGTCTGTAAAAGGCAATTCTTCATTTTCCACAATGTTTTCTGATGCTTTTTTCCTTGGGGCATTAAATAGAGTGATTGTGTGGGAAAGGATTAAACAGTGGTGTGAAAAATCTGTGTTTTGCAAATAGCTGAGATAATTTGACATCTAAACCATACAAGTGCAGTGTTTTATGAGTATTATGTTGGTGTTATGATAAAAAATGTTGAAGGGGAAATCCCCTATATTGCACATTTGTATAAGAGTATACACACACACAGTATGCATTCAGTTCACTTAAGAAAATGCTAATTCAATTGTAAAATATGAAAAATATACCAACAAAATAGAGGCAGTAAGTCAAAGTGGAAATGTATTGGATGTCCATCAAAGAGGAGTTGATTGTATCACTAAATTTTGACTATATTTAAAGTTAACGCAAAACATTATTCTCTATTGAGTATGAAACTAGAAGTGCTTGAGCGCCTGTATCGCTCCACAGGCCTGAATGTAGCGATTAACCCTTTCCTGCTCAAACCTGGGATTTACGAAGCTGTGATTTTGTACTTGAGAAAACATTGCGGAAAAAAAAGAAATTGCTTGTAACAAGCAATTTCTTCTTTTTCCACCATATTTTCTACCACATAGGAGGGTTTCACTTAAAATTGCATCAAATTTTTATTGTCATCTGCAACGTCTTTCAATATAGACCAGTCTAAAATTTCAAAGAACAGGAAAGAGTTAAGCAAATTGTGTTTTTAGGAATTCAATAAAGACTGAATCATCTTTGCCATACCTAGAAAATAAATCTGGCCACTGTAATCTTTGAAAAAGTTCTTTAGAAGAATTTGAACTTTCATTGTTTGACATCAGTCAAGTCAAGGTATGTAAAATTCATTTACTAAGTCAGATGAAAAGGTATTAACAAGATATTCAAAGTTTCACTTTATACCATACTAGACATAAGATATGCCTATAAATGCCATGTTTTTCAACCAATGAAATTCAATGAAGGAATCTGACTTAGTGTCACCTGAGGGTAAAAATCAGTTGAAACCCATCAACAGGTTTCTGAGAAGATTTGCTAAGTTTTCAGAATATACCATATATTGAAATTAAACTCCCTTAAAAGCCATACTTTTTAATCCAATCAAAATCTTTGCAGATGCCTGATTAAAGTCTCCAAGGAATCAATCCTGTGAAACTTTGTTTAAATCAATCAACTGGTTTCTGAAAAAAAGATTTATAAACTTTTCACTATATACCATACATTGAAATTAGTCCTGTCCATAAAAGCTACTTTTGAAGGAATCTTATAAAGGGTCACCAAAGGATCACTAAAGGATCATTCCTGTGATATTTGGTTGAAATCCATATACTGGTTTCTGAGAAAAACATTTTCAAAGCTTTCATCATGCATGGAAATAAGCCCCCCTCCTTACAAGCAATATTTTCATCCCATCAAAGGGTCAACCTAGAATCAGTCCTGTGAAATTTGGTTGAATTCCGTCCAATTCCTTCTGAGGAGAAGATTTCAGCCAGTAGAACCATAAAATTATATATTTTATCTCTAAAGTTTACATCTCTTGTAGCTAGTTTATCACTAAATTTCTCGGTGGTTTCTATATCATATCTACATACAGCCTTATCAATCAGTATTTTGTACCCAAATCCTCATACTCACATCTTTAGAAGCTAATTGATCACTCAATCTCTGCTTCTATATCCCTAACCCAATACATAACATACAGCCTAATCACTCAGATTTTTGTACCAAGTCCTCATACTTAAATCTGTAGTAGCTACCTGATCACTCGGTCTCGATGCAATTTCTATATCCCCACTACAAACAGCCTAATCACTCAGTATTTTGTACACAAATCTTCGTACTTACATCTTAAGTAGCTAATTGATCATTCAATCTCTCTGCAGTTTCTATAGCCCCACTACAAAATATCCTAGTCACTCAGTATTTTAACCCCAATCCCCGTACTTACATCTCTAGTAGCTAAATGATCACTCAGTCTTTCTATATCCCCACTACAAACAGCCTAATCACTCAATATTTTGTATCCAAATCCTCATACTTACATCTCTCGTAGCTAACTGATCACTCAGTCTCTCTGCAGTTTCTATATCCCCACTACCTACAGCCTTATCAATCTGTTTTTCTAGACCAGACTTCACATACTGTTTTGTACAGTCAGCCTTGTAGAGGTGCTCATTAACCCCCATAAAATTGTTAACTTCTGTAAATTTCTCATCCCTGAAAATATTCATGATACAAAATTAATTGAATAAATCAAAAATCTGGATGACAAACTTTCAATAAACAACATGATTTTGTTTTGAATGGGATTTAACACTACTTTCAACAGTATTTTGGTCAAATTGTAGTAGCAGGAGCTCCTAATCATTGATTCCTGGTACTTCTCACACCTGTACTACCACTACATCCTTTCCAAGCCTCCAGCTGCTCATCCCACTTAGGTTTATGAGAATCAACCCGTTGGTGGGAGAAAATTTGTCCTGACAGGGGATCGAACCCTGGAGCTCATGATTGAGAGTTAGATTTCATCAAAATGAAAGCACGATAAATGGGGAATATTACCACAGTGTCTTTTTCTATGCGTTGTTATCGTGTTCGAGAATCGTGTGTAGGTATTTTTTATTGGATGAGACCGAAGGTCGAATCCAATAAAAATACCTACACACGATTCGAGAACACGATAACAACAAATAGAAAAACACACTGTTGTAATATTCCTTTTATTATATACCTTTTAGGAAATGACATTTAAATGGCTAAGAAATAACCAACTTTTCGAAAAACCCGGATTGTCAATACACAAAAAAAGAAGTCCGTGTTTAACGGTACTCGACGAATACGTTTTTTTGCTACACGCCGAATATTGATTTTTTTCTGTCGAGTTGTATTTGACAGCCAGGTTTTACTCCATATCTTTTATAGGTATATAATAAAGTCAAAGTGACTGTAAGATAAAAGTTTAATTTTGTATTTGGTGGTGAAAAATTGTATTTTTATATCTCCATCGGTCAAATTGCAAAGAAATTTCAGACAATAATTTTAGCTGATAAATTGGAATTTTTGTCATTTTGGGACAAAATCATCGTGGATAATGAAGAAATTACCTGTAACAAGAAATTTCTTGATTTCCTAAAATGCTTTCAAAGGGGTAAAACAGAGGAAATGTGTGGGAATGGGTTAGTCGAACTCTTACCCAATGTTATAAGGACCCTACAAAAACAACCCTTTCCAAACAAAACATCTTGAGAAGAAAATAATGCAGAAAGCAATCACTTTTTTTCTCTGTCTATAATGTTTGCCATTTGAATGAAAGATTTTTTTCTTTACCCATAAGTCATATGTTGAGTTGAACTGACTTAATCATTTACTGTTTTTCAAAATTTTTAACTGGTCCAAACTCAAAGGTTTAGCAGATCTAGATGACATTATTAAGTGACCATCCTTTATGATAGACATAATGTGGAAAAAAAAGAAATTGCTTGTTGCATGCAATTTCTTTTTTTCCACATTTTTTTTTCAATGGATATAAATATCTGAGATTATATGGGAAGGGTTGAATTCTTTGTTGTAAATTATTGAATAGAAGACACTTACCTTGTACATGTATTCCCCTGTGGGTCAATTTCCTGTTTACTAGTTGACTGTCCATCTTTTGACGGCTTATCTTTTGATACATTGTCCCCAAGAGCTTCTGTTTTCCTCAATATCCCTTTTTCTTCATCCGTTTTGAAATGATCTTGAACTGAAACAATTTTGAAATGATCTTGAACAGAAACCATTTTAAAATGATCTGGAACTAAAACCATTTCAAATGATCTTTAACTAAACCCGTTTCAAAATGATTTGAACAGAAACCGTTTTGAAATGATCTTGAATTGAAACCAAAAATTCTGTTTAATATGAATCAGCATATTTCAACATTAGCCAGTGGAGGTAAAAATGAAGGTCCAGTGGAGGTAAAAATGAAGGTCCAGTGGAGGTAAAAATGAAGGTCCAGTGGAGGTAAAAATAAAGATATTACTTGTAATAAGAATTTTCTGCATTAACCAGAATGTTTTCAACCTCAACAGACAAATATTTGCAAAATTTTATTAACTTATCTTAGAATTTTGACTAGTCCAATTTTTGTCCAGATGCATCAAGTTAATCCATTCCCACTCAATGATGCTTTTTAGTCGCCCCCCAGAAAAACAGCTTTGTAAAACATTATGGAAAATGAAGAAATTGCTTGTAACAAGCAATTTCTTCATTTTCCACAATGATTTTTATACAAGAGGCCCAAGAGGGCCTGTATCGCTCCACTGGCTTTAACATCTCCAGATTTGAAGACTGTAATTTCAGAACAATGCTTGTAGATGCTGGCAAAGGCTAATCACAATAGATCATATGATGAAGTGTTCAGGTGAGCTAAAAAAGGGTGTATATCATAAAACAAGATGTGTTTTTAAATCACAAATGCCAAGTTTTGACCTTGACAGATGACTTTGATCATGTCACATTACTTTGATATTTGCGCATGCGTAAACATGAGATCATGCCAAATATAAGCTCAGAGGGATTTGTATTCTAACAAAAGTTTTTCTCAAATATACAAAGTTTCTTTCGCATTCAAAGATGGGTGTCAATGATATATCAATAGCATTATGATACAACTGTCTGTACTTTGAACGCCATGATGTTCTAATTTTATTTTCATTAAAGAAAACCTATATAATACTTGGTCTTGTAGTATTCTTTTGTCTGAATTCAATTTCTTTTACAATGCAAGAAAAATGGTTGAAATCGGTACATTGGTTTTGCAGAAGAAGATGTTTAAAGAAAAAAATAACGCATGGACGGACAGACGCACGCACTGACGAAATACGTGCGACAGACAACACCATGACAATAGCACTCTCACAACTAAAAATTGTTAGATAAATATATTTCTCCTATAACCTGAAAATTTTGGTTTTGTTTAATCTGAATTCCAACAAATTATAGACTAATTTTACCTACAATGTTTTTCATAACTTATTGTAAGTACATCAAAATGATTTTGTAAGGTATTTGGCATATACAAATCTGTAAGGGAAGTAATAAAAAATAATTCTATAGTTTCATAAGATGCATTTATCTCCTTTTGATCAATGTTCTAGAAAATGTACCTATTCAGATATTCCTACACATGTATTTACTTGGTCTGACCCGAATTCTACCAAAATATTTAATTACCCCTTACCAACAATACCAACATTTAGGTGATTGCAACAACTAAACTATTCTAAACACATTTTCAGGAACAACTTAAGTAAAGGGTCATCCAAGTTTTCAAAGTGAAAATTGGCCACGCCTTGCAACACCCATATTTATGGGCCCATCAAAATTCCATGAACAATTTGAGTAAAGGGTCACCTAAGGAATATTGATACCAAGTTTCATTGAAATTTGGTAAAATGAGTTGGAAGAAGAATTTTTTAGATTTTAGAGTAAAAAAAGGCCCACCCTGCCATGCCTAAATTTAGGGTGCAATCAAAATTTCTTGAACAATTCAAGTAAAGGGTCACCCATGAAACACTCATGGCAAGTATTGTTGGGAGTGGTCAAATGGCTTGAGAGGAGAAGATTTTTAAAGATTTAAAGTGAAAAAATCCCAACCCTGCCATGCCCATATTTGGGGGTCAAGCAAAATTTCTTGAACAATTTAAGAAGAGGGTCACTCAAGGAACATTCATGCCAAGTTTCAATGAAATAGGCCAAACGGTTTGAGAGAAGAAGATTTCTAAAGATTTTAAAAAGCCACACCCATATTTGGGGGTCAATCAATATTCCTTGAATAGTTCAAGTTGAGGGTCACTCTAGGAACATTTATGCCAAGTTTCAATGAAATAGGCCACATGGTTTGAGAGGAGAAAACTTTAAAGATTTTACAGTAAAATAAGCCCAACCCTGCCACACCCATATTTGGGGGTCAATCAAAATTTCTTGAACAATTTAAGTAAAGGGTCAGTCAAGGAACAATCATGCCAAGTTTCATTTAAATCAGCCAAATGATTTGGGAGAAGATTTTTTAAAGATTTTAAAGTGAAAATAAGCCCCGCCCTGACACCCCCATATTTGGGGGTCAATCAAAATTTCTTGAACAAATTAAGTAGAGGGTCAGTCAAGGAACATCCATGCCAAGTTTCATTTAAATTGGCCAAATGATTTGAGAGGAGAAGATTATTAAAGATTTAAAGTGAAAATAAGCCCTGCCCTGCCAGGCCCATATTTGGGGGTCTAACAAAATTTCTTGAACAATTTAAGAAGAGGGTCACTCAAGGAACATTCATGCCATGTTTCAATGAAATAGGCCAAATGGTTTGAGAGGAGAAGATTTTTAAAGATTTTAAAATGAAAATATGCCAAGCCCTGCCACGCCCATATTTACGGGTGAATCAAAATTTCTTTAACAATTTAAGAAGAGGGTGGCCCAAGGAACATTTCTGCCAAGTTTAATTAAAGTCTGCCCATCGGTTTAGGAGGAGATGTTTAAAGAAAAGTTTACGCAGGGATGGACAGACACTCGCTGGACAACGCCATGACAATAGCTCCCTGGCCTTTGGCCAGTGGAGCTAATAAAAGCATACAGATTTAAAAGATTTCATCAACTTAACATTTTCATCTGCATCTTCTTTGAATATGGACTGGTCTTAAATCTTTTCATGTGGGAAAGGATTAAAAAGCAGAAAGATAGTGTACCTGTTTGGAGTGCTGTCTTTTGAATCTGTTGAACTCTTTTTTCAGTTGATCGTTTTGTGACCTCATCTACCCTCTTACTGAGGGCTTGAAACCTCTTCAAATAAAATTACAGAATAACACAATTTTAGTCTAATCCAATTTGAAAGATGCGACAGATCACCAATTAATGACATAAATTTCAAGCTTAGATGACAGATACATATTACAGAAACAACAAATTCCTCATCCAAAGTATTTTCTCCTTCTCCTATGTTTTCTCAATAAATCATTGTATTCCATACTTGTTTGTTTGTATTGAGTTTTATAGCACTTTTTTCAGCTACCATTTTTCTCCAAATAAGCAATAATGGTAAAGTGTTTCATCTTTTTTTTCATTTTTTTTCAATTTCACATTGCTGTATGCAGAGGTCTAGATAAGAGTGGGTTACAGCATTCTATGGGCAAAGGCTTTTTTGTTGGTTTGGTAACTTAAACTTCAGAGCTACAACTTATTCTAGCTGTGGTTACAACATTAAGGTCACCAACCAATAATTTGAATTTTTGTAACATGTTAATACTGGCCATAAATTTGGGAGATAATGCCGTTTAATATTGAAGTTAACTTCCAGTTGGAGTCAGTGGGCGTGGCCACATGAGTTATTGGGTGGGGCTAGCAATTTGTCAATTACAGCCTTATTGTTAACCCTTTCCTGTATAAACACAGGATTTTACATAGCTGTGATTTTATACTTGGGAAAATATTGTGGAAACAGAAGAAATTGCTTGTAACAAGCAATTTCTTCTGTTTCCACAATATTTTCTACCACATAGGATGGTTTCATTTCAAATTGTGTCCAATTTTCATTGTCGTCTGCAAACTCTTTCAATTTGGACCAGTCTAAAACACTCAGCTGCAGGTGCTTTATAACTTAACCCTTTCCTGTTTTGCAAAATTGAAGACCTGTCCAAATTCATATATTTTGCAGATGAAAATTTAAATTTGATTTCATTTGGATAATAAGTAGGGTAGAAAATATTGTGGAAAAAAAAGAAACTGCTTGTTGCAAGCAATTTCTTCTTTTTCTACAATGTTTCTCAATTATAAAATCAAATGGACGTAAAACAAGGGATTGAACAGGAAATGGTTATGTAGAAATACAAGAAAATGCCAAAGATTTGGGACAGTATGCCTTTAGAATATGATCTCTACCAATTAACTTTAACTTTATAACGACAGAAAGGTCTTCTAACTAGCTAGTAATAAACATGTGAAATACGAGATCTCTAAGTACAGTGGTAGAAGAGTAATAGGAAACGTCAGAGGTTTTGGATGACAATGACATGGACACCCTAAGGGCTATAGAAATACCTTCGGGTTTCTCTTAAAACACCAGAGCTAAAAAACTTAAATTAACACTACCGAAAAATAATAAA
This sequence comes from Fragum fragum, assembly GCA_946902895.1. Classification (NCBI taxonomy): domain Eukaryota; kingdom Metazoa; phylum Mollusca; class Bivalvia; order Cardiida; family Cardiidae; genus Fragum; species Fragum fragum. The sequence continues at coordinate 12,289,242 of OX336374.1, forward strand.
CTGACAATAGTATATGTGTTCATAACTGCACTGCTATTGGGAGGTCAATTATAAAATTATCTTGGTAAGTCTGAGGGCATGACAGAGTTGAGACTCTGCTAGCTGTGATATCTTTGAGAAAATCTGCTGCTTGCAGGTATATTCAATCAAATCTAATTCTTCTTTTGCTGTTCCTTTTCCCCAGCTATAGTGCAGATGGAAGCATGTAGACCCCATGTTCAATCCTGAGCAGCTGCGTAATCTTTTCTGACATGATTTGTCTCCCATCATTGGGTGGATAATCATACACCTTAGTGGGACAAGCAACTAGAGGCTCAGAAAGGATGTTGTGGTAGTTCTGGTACCTCATTATTGAGAGTCTTTTACTGTTCCTTTTCCCCAGCTATAGTGCAGATGGAAGCATGTATACCCCAAGTTCAATCCTGAGCAGCTGCGTACATCTTTTCTGACATAATTTGTCTCTCATCATTGGGTGGATAATCATACATTTAAGTGGGACAAGCAACTAGAGGCTCAGAGAGGATGTTGTGGTAGTTCTGGTACCTCATAATTGAGAGTCAAACACGCTACCAACTGCACTATGGTCGCAGCCGAAAAAATTGAAAGGCTGATTAACTCTTTCTGTTTTTTTGAAATTTTAGACTGGTCCAAAGACGACAATTTTAAGTTGAACTTACCGGGTATTTGAAAGATAATCATTCAGTAAGGCAGAAAATATTGTGGAAAAGGAAGAAATTGCTCCCCCCCCCCCAGTACCGCCGATTTAATTGTAGTAATGATATACTTTTTCATACACTAATTATCCAAAGTTCTGTTAATCTAACACGGTAATGGTGATTTTCTCTCAAGACGAGCTTCTGTTGATGGAAAAACACAGCTGACGTCACAAAAAGGTCAGTCCATTCTACTCCATGGAATCGCAGAGTCGTGACGTACATCAAAAAGACCGACGAGACAAACTCGAGTGGGTCGCCCACGTGTTGCACTATTTTTCCAGAGTAGAATTTGTATTCAGTCATTTATTAATTGTAGTTGATTTGCTATTTATTATTCGGTTGTTTTCCACCCCTGAAGTAAGATTTCATGATTCGTTGTTTCTTTAATTTTAATGACAGAATTAGCGATATTATTAAGTAGTCGATTCCGTTTATATTCAAATTATCTGCATTCTGAGGATTCCCACCTAGTGTTTGAATTCTATCAGCTACGTTTCTTGCAGTGAATGAAAACATTAACGACGTGATTTTTATACAAATTTCAAACCCGGTCTCACGCTCTTACTTGTGATAAATTAATTTCATTAAAGTATTGTGCTGAGCTATTCCCACTTTATAGGAACGGCAATTGAAGCCTGTTCATGTCTTGATTTATATATGCATCCCATATAATAGTAAAAGGAATTTGTTTCACGAGTAACTGCAATTGAAATTGACGCAGTATTAGATGTCAATTTTGATGAGACTTCGGACGTGTGTAAATTGAACCGATTCTCCATTGTAAATAGTTTAGAAACGCGATACCCGAACTCCTGTCAAGCATGAAACTATGGATAACTGCAAATGAGGTCCACGGGCGGATGGGCACTTGATTGGCCGGCGGGTAACCATTTACCAATTTTGGCACTTTTATTAATCCTTTAATCTAAAAGGAAGATGTGAAACCTCTGAATTCTTTCGGTTTCAAGTGGATTTTGATAGATGGTGGGCTAGTTTATCACTATTTCCACATGAAATTTAATGAAAATTTTGGACCGATTTTGGTGTAACTTTGGGGATTCCTATCGGTCTGGCAATTCAAAATTCAGTCCAGACCGGCAATTAATCGGATTTCCGGAGCCCTGGATTTAGGTTAGAAAACACTGCTGACAATGTAGAAACTGCTTGTTAAAAACAAATTTCATTTTGCTAGAATCATTGTGTGGTAATTTGTTAAAGATTGATGCACGGTTCATGAGAATACTAACTTGCTTTACGCTATATGTTGATTAGTGAGCCTTTTCGGTCAGAATTAAATGTGGTTCGGAGCTTTTTAGTTAGTTTTAATACTGGGCATTTTTGACCCGACACAATCAGAGAGAGGTCTGCGTCAGTTGTTCGCTGTCAGGTTGTCGCAGCTAGTCTCTTCAAAGCGCGAAAATAGGTGACAAATTGAAATTTTAGGGCAACGCTTTATGATTTTGGGGTATATATATATACATTGCAATAAAAATAATGTTTAAATAAATTAAACAGAAAAAAGCTTACGCTCTTTAAATCTTTATTAAGTGAACTCGCATCCATCAAACATTTGATTATCTTACCCCTCCCACATTTCGTACAAACCTTAGTTTCGAATTTTCTGTGTTTTGAAAATCCTAAAATATATGAAACCAAATCGTTTTGACGTATGTTTCACGAATTCATTTGTCTTTGGTAAAAATTTCAACTAAATAAAACGAATTCGCCGATAATTACTTAAAGTTGAGTGGTGTCAGCCCACCCTTATTTCTGGTAACACTCTTGCAAAATTTTGTCACAAGTAATTTCCCATTTTCTTAAGTTTTTTTTACACCACTGAAATTTGGTTGTATGTACACCACATGACCTCATTTGCATAATCTCAAAGTAAATGGAAGGTAATAAAATGACAAGGCAAACAACCAACATGCTGAATGATGTCATATCAAATGGTTAGCGCAATACTAACACGGTAAGTGTCTATATTCATATGAACTCTTACGACAGTTTTGTACTGATATTTACAGAATTGAAGACTGGCTAGCAAACAGAACTCCTGATGACATAACAATGATGCTGGTTTAAGGGAATTCAAACAGAATGCGGGATTTCAACAGTTATACACACCACCCAATATCAACTGCAACAGTAATTAACCTAAAGATAGATTAACAGCCTACCTATAAAAGAAGGCTACCAGGGAATAACCCGGGTTATTTTGATAAACGATATCTGATTTTAGCAAGACTTTCTTTCAGGAAATTGTATTCAAATAGTATATCAGAGGGAATAAGAACAATTCTGTGACATGAAACAAGAGGCCCATGAGGGCCTGAGACGCTCTACTGGTTATCAAGTTTTCCGTTAAAGAAATCTGATATTGCAGGAAGTTAATTACTCAAGGAAGAATGCATAAAGAAAAGAAAAACAGGACTTTATCCTCTTTATCATTTTGAGCAACACTCCTCTATGCCTCTTTTCCTGTGTTTCAGGACGGATCCACTCCATTTCCAAAAGAAAGTAACCCTATGACCCTACAATCATCCTGTGAAATTTTCATCAGAATCTGAAATAATTGTGGACTTTATCACATAAACAGGATTGTTTTGAATGAAAATCAATAAGGCCCCTTTTCCTGTGTTTTCTGATGGATCAATTTCATTCCAAAAAGAACTTTCCTTACAACCCTACAATTGTCCTGTGAAATTTAAAAGACAATTTGATAATGATTGTGATCTTCATCACATACACAAGAATGTTTTGAATGATAATCTGTAAGGCCCCTTTTCCTGTGTTTTGAATGCCACAATTATTCCATGCATCTTTGAAGAGAATCCAATAAAACTGTTGACTTTATTGTGTTAACAAAGATATTCAAATCAAGTTCTCATAAGGCCCCTTTTCCCGTGATATTTTACTGTTGGTTTTATCATTCTGTTAAAGTTACAAGTGAATCATATGAAATATTGGGAATTCATTATGTTTACTAGAATATTTAAAAAAAAATCATATGGCCCCTTTTTACAAGATACTTGATGGATTGTACCCAGTTCTGAAAAGAACCATTTAAGTGGTTGAACAATCATTCTGTGAAATTTTTTAACTGAATCCTGTGAAATCAAGGGAGATCATTGTGTTAACCAGAATATTTGAAAAAGTTTTTCATAAGGCCCCTTTTTATGTGACACTTGCCATAATCAGATCCATTGGCAAAATCAACAATTGTAATGATGGTACAATCAATCTGTGTAATCTGTGGAATTAATTGTGTTAATGAGTTTATAGTGAAAACTTCATATGGCCCCTTTTCTCATGATACTTTACAGAACAAACCAAATATCAAAAGGAACAATTCTAATGAAGGTACAATCATTCTTTAAAAGTTTAAGAGAATTATGAAAACAGTGGACTGAATTGTGTCAAGAATTTTTGTTATAAAATTTTCATAATGCCCCTTTTTCTGTTAAACTTAACAAATCAGACCCAATGTACAAAGGAACAATCCTAATGATAGTTTGAAGAAAATGATAAAAACTTATGAATTTATTGTAATAATGATGTTTTGTAATAAAAATTTTATAAGGTCCCTTTTCTTGTGTCACTTAAGCATTCAGACCTAATTTACAAAGGAAAAATCCAAATGATAGTACAATCATTCTGTAAAAGTTTGAAGAGATTCTGATAAAGACTGAGGACATTCTTGTGTTTATGAGGCCCCTTTTCTCATGTCTCTAGACGGATCATACCAAATATTGAAATGAACAATGCTTATGGTGGAACAATCATTCTGTGAAAGTTTGAATTGAATCTGATTAAAACTGTGGACTCTTGAGTGTTAACGAGGATTTTTTAATTAAATGTTCATAAGGCCACTTTTCCCATGTTTTGATAAATCATACCCGTTTTCGAAAGGAACAATCCTTATGATAGTACAATCATTCTGAGAAAGTTTTAAGAGAATCTGATGAAAACTGTGGACTCTAGATTATTAATGAGGAAATTTTATTTAAATTTTCATAAGGCCCCTTTTCCTGTAGTTCTTGACGGATCATACCCAATTTTGAAAGGAACAATCCTCAAGATAGTAAAATCATTCTTTGAAAGTTTGAAGAGAATCCAATGAAAACTGTTGACTCCAGAGTGTTACCTAGGTTTTCTTAAAAAAATTTTCCATAAAATTTTCATAAGGCCCCTTTCCCCGTGTTTCATGATGGATCTAACTCAATTCAGAAAGGAACAATCCATATGATTTTACAATCATTATGTTAAAGGTTGAATACAATCTGATCAAAACTGTGGACACTAGAGTGTTAACGAGGATTTTTAATGGAATTTTTAATCAAATTTTCATAAGTCACCTTTCCCATGATAAATAAGCCCCCTTTTCCCGTGTTTCTTGACAGATCATATCCGTTTTCAAAAGGAACAATCCTTATGATGGTACAAACATTCTGACAAAGTTTGAAGAGAATTCGATGAAAACTGTGGCCTCTAGAGTGTTAATGAGGATTTTTAATGGAATTTTTAATCAAATTTTCATAAGGCCCCTTTTCCCATGATTCTTAACGGATCAGACCCAATTTTGAAGGGAACGATCCTTTTGGTGGTACAATCATTCTGTGAAAGTTTGAAGAGAATCTGATGAAAACTGTGGACTCTAGTGTTAACAAGGATTTTTTATTGAATTTTTAATGAAATTTTCATATGGCCCCTTTTCTCATGGCTCTAGACGGATCATACCAAATATTGAAATGAACGATGCTTATGGTGGAACAATCAATAGGTGAAAGTTTGAATTGAATCTGATTAAAACTGTGGACTCTTGAGTGTTAACGAGGATTTTTTAATTAAATGTTCATAAGGCCACTTTTCCCATGTTTTGATAAATCATACCCGTTTTTGAAAGGAAAGATCCTTATGATAGAACAATCATTCTGAGAAAGTTTTAAGAGAATCCGATGAAACTTGAAGAGTCTAGAGTGTTACATGGATTTTTAAAGGAATTTTCCCATGTTTCTTGACGGATCATACCCAATTTTGAAAGGAAAGATCCTTATGATGGTACAATCATTCTGTGAAAGTTTGAAGAGAATCCGATGAAAACTGTTGACTCTAGAGTGTTAACAAGGATTTTTTAATTACATTTTAATCAGGCCCCTTTCCCATGTTTCTTAATGGATCTGACCTAATTTCGAACTAACAATCTTGGTGATGGTACAATCATTCTGTTAAAGGTTGAAGGGAATCCGATGAAAACTGTGGACTCTAGAGTGTTAACATGGAAAAGTTTAACTGACGGCCGACGGCCGGACAGGAAAAAGCCATCGCAATAGCTCTAGTGGCCTTAGGCCAGTAGAGCTAAAAAAGAACATTCACCATTGAACAACATAGTTGTAGACTAATAAATTTGAATCTGTTGCAGACAACATATTCTAGTTGGTGAAAGTTTGGATTTGTTTCTTTTGGGTAGAAAACATTGTGGATAATGAAGAAATTACTTGCAAGAATCATTTTCTTCAAAAACCTTTTCTTCTTTGTAGGTATGAAAAAGTGTCATTGTGTAAGAATGGGTGAAAGCATATAAACTGCCATGAATCAGTTTAGAATAATTCCTGTCAGCCCAAATAGCTCAGTAGAGCACATATCAAATCTCAAATCTCAAGACCATGGTTTTGATACCTGGGTAGACCCATATAACCCATTCCCACACAAGCCCTCATTTTTACGCCCCTCAAGAAAAAAGCTTTGGAAAACATTGTGGAAAATGAAGAAATTGCTTGTAACAAGCAATTTCTTCATTATCCACAATGTTTTCTATCCAAAAAGACAAAGAAAATTTAAATTCCACCAACTTGAAAATATCGTCTGCAGCTTCTTTCAATTTGGACCAGTCTAAAATTTTGTTAAGTTGGAATGGGTTAATTTGTCTTTCAGATGAATCATTAAACTAAAACCCCATTGTGCTTGTAAAAAAAAGACAAGAGCACCGCCTACGGGTGCCTACGCTCGGCTGTTGGGTGCTGGATAGTAGACAAAATGCATCTAGAACTAAATCCATTGATAGTATAGGTTGCTCTTTTGATGGTGAATAAGTGTGCCAAGTTTCAAGTGAATGCCTTTAGTAGAACCAGAGATATCACAAAATGTCAGTTTTCGCTCTGCAACGACAACAACGTCAATCACTACAAGAAGGCTATAGCAATACCTTTGGTTTTCTCTGAAAACAGCTGAGCTAAAAATGGGCTTTGCCTATTTCTGTATCTTTTCAATATTCCTTATAAACACTAGCCATCTTCAAGGGGCACCTCTAATATTGATTGGTCAGCACAAAACAGTTGAAACTGCCCATATGCTGACCCATCAATATGTACAAATGCAATTGTAGCAACAATAATTCCTAGAAATATTCCTGTCTTGGCAGGAAGTATAGACAAAGATCAGCCTGCAATAAGTGCAGTCTGATCTTTGTCTACACTTCCTGTTTGTCACCTTTAAGCTAGAGCTGTTTAAATAATCATTATTTAAGGGAATATTGATCCTCATTAAGGCCTTCCAGTGCTGCAAGTCCTTTGATTTTAAAACAATTATGTTAGGATTTTAATTCAGCATGACTAGGATTAAGATAACCATGGCCATCAGAACACTGTTAACACAAAATTTTAGACTGGTCCAAATTCAAATAAGTTGTACATAAAAACTTGTAATTGTTGAATTTTTTGAAAACGTTTTGTATCTTGAGGTAGAAATCATTGTGGAAAAAGAAGAAATTGCTTTTATTCAGTAAATTCTTCATTTTTCACAATGTTGCCAAAGCCTTTCTCTTGAGGGACAATAAGAAGTATAGTTATGTAGGAATGGAATAATTATGTGTGATTCTGACTGGACTATATATCTTTAAGAAAAAAATCAACAAAATCTGTACATCTTTAAATCATAGTTTATCACTTCAAAAAATAAATTACAGATCTAAGCTAAACAAATAATAAATACTATTTCTACATTTCAATCAATAACCTGAAATTGTTCCTGATTAACCCATTTCCACACAATCCCACCTTTTGATACTATGAAAGAAAAAATATCTTCAGAAAATCATTGTGGAAAATGACACAATTGCTTCTTTCTTATCCACAATATTTTTAAAATTTTCTTTAACTCTCATCAACTGGAAATTGATATCTGCCACTTCACTAAAATTGGACTAGTCTAGAATTTTGTTGTCTGTCTGATGGTGGGTTTACCAATCATCAGGCCTTCATGTCACAAAATAAATGCTTTATCGCATTTTTTCAAGTTGCTTGTCATTTTTTAACACTAAACTATTATTCTATCAAGATAAAAGGTAGATAATATAACACCTATACTACTGCTACTGCTTTCAGACTAAGGTTTACTTATTCCCACATGACAAAATTTAAGACTGTTCCAAATTAAAAGAAGCTGCATTTGGATAGAAAACAATGTGGATAATGAAGAAATTGCTTGATACAAGTAATTTCTTCATTTTCAACAATGTTTTCCAAAGCTTTTTTCTTGAGGAGTGTAAAAAGGAGTGTTTGTATGGGAATAGGTTTACCTATTACTAGACAATAAAATCCTGCTTTTATCTGAATTAGAAAAAGATTGAAGTGAACAATTGAAAGTGTGTTCCATCGAAAAATAGGTGTTATTTTGGACAGTTAACATATCAGTTAGATGTGAAATTGCTTGTGGCATGTTTACAAAAGGTGAATTGATTTGTTTGTGTAATAAATGTAAGCTTTTGTGTAAATCGGTTAAACAACAAGTCATGCAAGATTTTTAAACTATGTTGCTTTGCTTGACATTAAACCATTACTAGACAACGAAATGTTAGAATGGTCCAAATTGAAAGGGGTTATAAATGACAATTCAAAGCTTGTGCAAGTTTAAAAATAAGTGTAGAAACATTTAGTGAGAAAAGAAGAAATTGCTTGTTACAAGCAATTTCTCATTTTCTGAAAATGTTTTTCAATGATATTTTCTGTTGCACATAAGGACATGGTATTGTTTGAAAATGGGTTTAACAATGATAACTCAAAATCTTTTGAAAGATCAATCAGTGATACACAATGTTTACATTCTTTAACCCTTTCCCGTTTCTGGAAATTTTAGACTAGTCCAAATTGAAAGAGTTTGCAGACGACAATGAAAACTGGATGCCACTTGAAATGAAGCCATCCTATGTGGTAGAAAATATTGTGGGAAAAGGAGAAATTGCTTGTTACAAGCAATTTCTTCTTTTTCCACAATGTTTTCTCTAGTATAAAATCAAAGGATCGTAAAATCCGGTATTTAATCGGGAAAGGGTTAATACTTTGACCCACATCAAATCTTCAGATTGTTCCAAGTTGAAAGTATATTATGTATGTAACATGTTGAATTGTGGGGCAAATTGAAAACAAATAAGAACCTTTCTGGTTAGATGGCACCTAAAGAATTAACAGCGTTTCAAAAGCAACTCCTACTTTGCTAGTAATATTTCCTACATCATACAAATTTGAATGTTCTGTAATGCAAACTTATACTTCAAACCAGCATTTTATCACTCAAGTAGCACAGCTGACCTTTGACCTACTTGACCCAGGAACAATAGGGCACTTTCTTGGGTCAATGGCAACAATTTCGTTAAATTGCATGGTTGTAAGCTATTGCGGCTGTCAATCAAGGAATATATAGGACAATCAATTCTTACATCCAGCCAGGAATTGAGAATTGAACTCGCACATTAGCCACCATTGTGTGAAACATTTTTGTCGGTTTGTAGACTTAAATGTCTTAACTAGAGCTTATTCAAGCTGTAGTTATGATGTTTAGGTTGCAAACCAACGATTCTAATTTTTTGATACAAGCTACTGGCCATAAGTGTTGCAAATTAACACAGTTTAAAATCAAAGCGGGACTTCCTGTCGGATTCAATGGGCGTAGCTAAAGGAGTGAGTAGGCTGGCCGGCATTTGGTTCTAGAGTTAAAGTATGGAAAGGAAAAAGTCTATAGACAGACAGATGAACAGACATACATGATGAAACCAATATACCCCCCTGTACTTTGTAGGTGGTGGGGGTGTAATAATTGTAAAGGAAGGGTTTGAACACAAATCAGCACTTTTATCTTTAACCCTTTCCCGTTTTTCAAAAATTTGAAAGAAGTTACAGACAACAATCAAAAGTTGGTGCAATTTTAAAAGTAACGAACCTACAGGTTAGAAAATATTGTGGGAAATGAGAAATTGCTTGTCACAAGCAATTTCTTCTTTTCCAACAATGTTTTCTCAAGTATAAATTCACAGGGAAGTTAAAACAAGGGATTGTACAGGAAAGGGTTAAGTATTTTGTGTTTGTGATATGAAACAATAACATATTGTTTGAAATAGGATCATTGAAATAGAAAGTATTTAGTAAACAACAAAAAATAGAATGGTCTGAATTGAAAGACATTGCAAACAATAGTTTCAAACTGATGAAATTTTACACAAGAGAATGCAGATGCCAATGTTTGACAGTTCAAATGATTTCTAAAAGAAATATTGATATTTGAACAACAAGTTCTATCAGTGCTTTCAGCCCTTTGATTTGCCAGCAATTCAGTTAGGTAATTTATACAGCATGACAAGGGTTAATGTTAAATTATTATTCTATTATACTTTTAAGTTTACCTACATTTTTAGTGAATCACATTCTTTTTTTATTTTTATTATTACTTTAACAGTAGTCCTGGAAAGTTCCTCAGGTCACAAACATAGAAATGAAATTTTTGGTAGCATATATATAGTCGCAGAATAAGCTAAAATCCATTACCAGACAACAAAATTTTCGACTTGTCAATGTCTTAATTGACCATTTGCAGCTGTCAATCAAGGAATCAATTGACCAATAGTATGCAAGTAACTCCATTTAAATTGAAGCACAACTTCCTGTTGGAGCAAATGGGCAGGACTAACTGAGTAAGTGGGTAGGGCCAGCAATTGCTAAATTGAAATAAGTCGCAGAAAATAAATTGTAGCTGACAAATGTTTATAGGTCTTTACCGTTGAAGATAGGAAACATTTTTGGAAAGGAAGTAATTGCTTTTCCAAAGGTCTTTGTGTGAGAGTCGTAAAAAGCCTGATTCTAGGGGAGCAGGTTAAAGACACTGTTTTGCAGCTTAACCACATTATTCTAATGTAACTACTGACTAATATCACAACCTTTATATTGAAGAAGAAGAAAAAACAAATTTCAATTACATAAATTAACACTATACAAATTGTGATGACAGTTATCAGTTTAACCTATTACCAGAGGGCAACAGTTTAGACTAGTCTAAATTAAAATAAATTGAAGACAACAATTTAATGTTAATGAAATATTAAATTTGTTCAACTTTCTAGGTAGAAAACATTGTGGTAAATGAAAAATTGCTCAAAAAGCAATTACTTCATTTTACACAATGTTTTCCCAATTGTTTTTCTTGAGGAGCGTCAAAAAGCATTATTGTGTGAGAAATGGTTAAATAAGATATATTACAATATTTTGTAACAATATTTCACATTAAAACATCAGCTTGATAATTCTAATTTGAGACATTTTAGAGTGATCTTATGTCAAAATATTTCTGGGTTCAAAGCTTTTTAAGTTGGAATGTTTAACCCATAACAGAACTCCAATATTTTAGACTGGTCAGAAAGTGAAAGAAGTTGCTGGCAACAGTTAGAAGTTGACATAGTTTTTTTAATTTACATGTCTTTTCGGGTAGAAAACATTGACAATGAACAAATAGAAAACATTTTGGGAAAGAAAAAAAAAACTTATTACAATGACTTATTTTTAATATTTTTTAGTAATAAGCTTGATGAGAATAGTATTTACCATGGTTAAAATTTTGCAAATTAACTTTAAAACCCATAAATGAATAATTCAATGTTTAGTTTCATGTGTCAAAAACGAGTGTTCTGATTGGTCAAAAAAATTATTCATACTTCCATGAACAAAATTTTAAGCAAGCAGCTATTTTGAATGCCTGCGCATATAAAAATTGTACCATAATATGCAACAATATTTATTTATTTTTTTTTGCTGGATGTCATTAAATTATTAGAAATGATTTGCGTATTCATACAGTGTGATTAGGTTTTTTGGTTCATATCTCCATGAAGACAAACAATATTCTCTTCATCTCTGAAATGTAGAAGTTATATTCATACACAGAAGGACAGGACCTTCACACCCACTTACCCTGGTCTTACACACAAAGTACATAAGTTAGGCTATAATGTAAGCAGGCGCATTGAAACGTCTTTCTTAGAGTAGAATGACTTTTTGTAAAAGCAGTGGTGTGGAAATACAGATTTTCTCCATTTGTCCTCACACAAATAAGACACATTTTTTCTACTTGCCCAGAATTAGAAAAACTTGCCCACAAAAAGGTAAAAAAATTTTTTTAAGAAATCATTAATGAAGAAAATGCTGGAACCCAGCATTTTCTTCATTAACCTTTTCCTGTTCAATCCCTGTGATTTTAAATTGAGAAAAAATTGCAAAAAATGAAGAAATTGCTTGTTACAAGCAATTTCTTTTTTTACAATATTTTTTACACTACTGAATGGTCCTTTTTCAAATTAAATCCACTTTTGTCCTCTGCAAAGCCTTTGAATTCAGACAAGGTCTAAAATTTTGCAAAACAGGAAAGGTTTAACCCAATATTGTTACCCTCAGCTCTTTCCTTTACAATCCGCAGATTTTATGTCCTTGTGATTGTATGCTTGGGAAAATATTTTGAAAAAAGAAGAAATTGCTTGTAACAAGCAATATCTTCTTTTCTCACAATATTTTCTATCAAATAGGATAATTCCTTATAACATTACATCCCCTTTATATTGTTGTCTGCAACTTCTTTCAATTTGGGTGAGTCAAATTTCTAAAACAAGTAAGGTATAAACAATTTGATCATTTTCCAATATATCATGAATGAAACATTATATTTTAGATCTATTTTAAACCATTCTAAGATTTTCCCTGGTATTTAATTGTCCCCAGACAAGTGGCTTTAAAAAATTTGCTTGTCTACAAGCAGAAAAACTCATGTCATACAAGTTGGAAATGAAAATTCCACACCCCTGGCACAAGTGAAGTTTTTTCTCGCTGCTTGCATACTCCTTTTTTCCTTTTTCAACCATATATTGAGGAGTAGGTTGGAATTTTACTCTTGATGATTGGCAGGCATTCCTAAAATAGAAAATAAAACCTAACCCTTAATCAAGTCTGTAATGCAAAACTGTCATAAATAGGAAATATTACATCAGTGTGTTTTTCTATTTGTTGTTGTCTTGCTCAAGAATCATGTGTAGGTATTTTTTATTGGACGAGATACACGTTTCTAGAACACAATAACAACAAATAGAAAAACACACTGTTGTAATATTACTTTTATTGTATACCTTTAGGACATGACATTAACAAAATTCTCTTAAATGATTAAGAAATAACCAACTTTTTGAAAAAACTTGAACGTCAATAGACAAAAAAGTAGTCTGTGTTTAACGGTACTCGGTAGCACACCCTGAATATGTTTCTTTTTCTGTCGAGTTGTACTAAATAGCCAGATTTTAATTCATATTATTTATAGGTATATAATAAATGCCTATATCTATATAGGAACTTGCTGTAAGTTTGTACATACCCATAAGTTTACAAGTATGTTGACATTGAGAATCTGTTATAAAACCCAAAAGAAAAAAAGAAATATTCTATATCATTTCAATCATTACAAGACACAATATTTTGTACTTATGTTACATGAAATCTGTTAGCCAAAACTCAGGGTATAACCCTGATTCTACTACCAAGTAAACCACAGAGAAAATGAAGTTCTCTTTCAATATTCAGTAAGCACCATGATGGTCACCTATCTGAACCTTCACATCAAGTTTAAAGTCAATGCTATCAATAGTTGTTAAGAAAAATGCAACGAAAATGTACCTCTATACCAGGCAATGTTCAAAATAAAACAAGTCGAAAATCGGAAAGTTGATAACTTTTATGCTTTAATTTGGTAATTATGATGTAGTACACCTTGCTACCATATAGCACACTTAACTTAAACCCAACGCAAATAAACCATTTCAAAAAATTTGGAGCCTAAGATAACATAGCTCTATACTTGACTTTACATCAAATAAATCTACTAGATTTTATGTTTTAAGCTAAGAAGGATGACAAAAATTGACATGATAATTTTGCTTATTTTTTTGTTGTCACTCTCTTTTAGAGAGTGCACGAGAACTGCAATAGCAACCCAACATTTCTCTTGGGTCGACAAGGCAACTTCCAAGATAAATTTCTTTTTAGTGTAGAATAGAACTGGTCAAAGTTTTTGCTGAAGATAATTCAAATGTCTGTAAGATATATAAAAACTTTTTCATCACATGAAAACCTTTTTCATTTGTACTGAAAACCAGTTTCCTAAAATGCAAGATAATTGAGGGGATGGGGATTAATGTATTAATTTATTTTTGATTCAACAATAAAAGGCATATATTCACCAGAAGCCAAGCAAACACTGGAAATATGATTTTATTAATGATTTAAAAAAAAACCTTAATGACTTACCCTACCACCATTTTGTTCTATAACATGTAATGAATCTACCACAGCATCTCTGTACTTTTTGTCTGATATGTGTTTAGATACCTGCAGAATATACAATTAATACTTTTTATTCAAACATTCAAGACTTAGAATGTCTAGGTGCAAGGAGTTCTAACCCATTCCCACACGATTCCACCTTTTTATGCCCTTCAAAAGAAAAGCTCTGGAAAACATTACGGAGAATATGCTTGTTACAAGCATTTTTTCCAGTAGCCAAATACAATAAACAATAAAAGACAAGGCTTTTTACATTTCACAAATTTAAAATTTTTGTCTGAAACATCTTTCAATTTAAAGTTAGACTTGTCCAAAATTTCGTCATGTGGTACTGGGTTAAACATACAATGAGTCATAATCAAAAAGGTTAAAAACTCTGAGAAAATGAATATCATAGTAGTTATCAATAATCAAGCTAAAAAGAGGCATATTTATGTGTGACTAAAAGGGTCATAGTTCAACTTAAGTGAATGTCAGAGTAACAAATCTTTGCCTAGGAGGTATAATGATTGCAATGGCATATATAAAGTTTCAGAGTTATAGCATTAGTAGGAACACTTGCACATAAAACTTTAACAATAACTTGCCCAGTGGAAAAGCACCCAAGTATTCCGCTTATAGTCAAGCTAAAATTTGTTGTCTTCAACTTTTTAAATTATGACTAGACTGAAAATATAAGAACGGGTAAAGAGGGATAACTAAAGTACTCACAGGAACAAGTAATTTATTTAGGTGTGGATTCAGTTCAGACCCGACTACATTACTGAGCTGTACCAATGCTTCAAGGCCTGCTACAAATACTGTTTTATCACTGTGAGCCTGAAAATATAGGTATTCAAGATTACCGGTAATTTGAACCTTTAATGCACAAAAAACCCATGTGAAGCCTTGAAGAAATATGATCATGGAAAACATTGCGAGAAAAGGAGAAATTGCCAGTAACAAACAATTTCTCTTTTTCTCTTAATGTATTTTCTACCCTATTTGGCATCAAATTATCAATTTTAAGGCAGTTTAATTTGTCGTCTGCAACTTCTCTGAATTTGGACAAGTATAAAATTTTGTCATCAGGTAATAGGTTAAGAAATACTGAGGATTCTAGTGATTAATGTTTTACAATGTGACAGTGGGGTAAGACTTCAAGTTTATAAGACGTCCTTGGATATGTCTACAGTTGAATAAGGATACATCAAAATATGTGGAAATTTACACATTTAGGTAACGAAATTATGACAGAAATAATTCATGCCTTATCTCCCCCCAAAATATACAACAAAATGAATAAGAAAAACATACTCAAGGCCCACGAGCATAAATAGGTATGACGACTGAAATCATAAGATCTTAATTATTTTATGCAGTAAGCCTACAATTCATGAAAGAAGTTTTGATATTTTAAATTGCGTCCCAACATAATTTAATGTTTGTTTATATAAATTCACAATGTCTGAGACGATGATCTAACTTTAGCTGGTCATTCAAATAACTTGCTCTGTCATGAAGATTAACAAATTTGTCCGTAAAGTTTAGTCATCAGCTTGTGTACATATAACTGTCAATGCCGAAAATTAACCAGAGTTCTTAGTGGATAATCGGGTGCATTCAACTCGATCTCAAAACGTAAACAAACATGAGTGGAAATCTATCAGAAAAACAAAAAATACTCTTTACAGAGACTTTTCCTCATATCCTCATTTCATTGTCGATATTAAGAAGGCTCTTTTTTGCATTAGTGACAAAATACACGATAGATTGTTTTTTCCTTCCTCAGAGGGAAGATGTGGTTTTAACCCATTCCAACTCAATCCCTCCTTTTTACGCCCCAAAAGAAAAAAGCTTTGGAAAACATTGTGGACAATGAAGAAAATGCTTGTAACAAGCAATTTCTTCATTGTCCACTATGTTTTCTATCCCAAAAGACGAAAGAAATTGAAATTCCATCAACTTGAAATTGTCGTCTGCAGCTTCTTTCAATTTGGACCAGTCTAAAATTTTCTTGTATTGGAATGGATTAAAAGTAAAACCTAGGGGCCAATGGTCCTGGTGCAGTCACATGAGACAAAAAATCTCTTTCTCAATGATTGATAGCACCAATTGTAGGTTAATATTTCTTCCAAAAATTTATCTGGTTAAAAAGAGACAAGCAGGTTGTGCAGACTCAGATCAGACTGCACATATGTGCAGGCTGATCTTTGTCTATACCTGTTGCCAAAGCAGGAATATTCAAGATTCAGAAGGACAAGGGTTAATTTTAACCCATTTGCAGACAACAGTCCATTGTCTCAGAATTATTTTGACCATTTTATTGTGACCATTCCCACATTAAAAACAATAAATAAAAGCTAGCGTGATTGTTTACATGTTACAAAGTTGAATCCAGTTTTGTCCATGTGCAGCTGGTCAGTATAAATCCTGTTTCATAAATGACAAGGTTTAGATATTTTTCAAAGTTTACTTAGTGTAATCACATGCTTAGCAATGCTAAACAATTTAGGTCCATAGTCTGAAAGGGTTTGGCAGTCGATCACCTTACACTTTCTCAACACATCAGTGACCCCCAAGGTTTTTAACGCACTGGTCCCAAAGAAGATACATGTATTGCTACGCCCATTTCTTAGATTCTATCTCTTTCATCAATGAAGAGAAATATTAATGCCGATTTATAACTTTTGTCTTGATAATGAGGACCCAAAAAGTAAAATAGTTGATCATAGAATTTTATTGATTATTTATTTATCATCTAAATTACATGCACAGACTAGGAGCATAAGGGTAGAACTCTACTCAATCAGATTACACTGAATTCCATCAGTTTTCAGCTAAAACCTCAAATGTATCATTTTATTTTTCAGATTTAAATCGTCTGAAAAATGTGTTAGGCTAATTAAACTTATTACATTTAAGCCTATTTTGGAGTGTTATAGTGATTTGTCAGGTGTCTTGACCAGATCAACAAGGCTAATTTAGAAACTGCAGGGTACATTTATAATAGTTTAATGACACAACTTCTTCCACTTATTCATTTCTTGGAACCAACCAACAGTGTTATAACAGTTTTGCAGTGTATGCAAGATATACCCGCACTGTGCCTTTCTACACATGGGTCAAAAGTAAAGATTTTAGAATCTTTTTGCCAAGAAGAGCCCTTTTCCTCCAGCAGGGACCCTGGGGCTAAAATTTTACGTTTTTTAACCCTTTCCTCGTTTTTGGAAATTTCAGACTGGTCCAAATTGAGAGAAGTTGTGGACGGCTATGAATTTTAGATATAATTTGAAATTAAACCATAACATGTGGTAGAAAACATTGTGGGAAAAGAAGAAATTGCTTGTCACAAGCAATTTCTTCTTTTTCCACCATGTTTTCTCAAGTATAAAATCACAGTGAGGAAAAATCCCAGGTTTGAACAGGAAAGGGTTAAAGAGGTCAGTGAGCTGATACTGCATGCAAAGTTTCAAGGTTCTAGGTTAACTATCAAGAGAAATGTCAAGAGAAGATTTAAATTACTTTCACTCTTATTACCATGACAACCAGAGTTTTCAAATATTTTAATTGTTTTACTTAATTTGAAACAGAACCCCTTTGGGTAAATTTGTACCGATTTTTATGGGAATAGCTTGGAGGATAGGGAAGAGATGTGGTTTAAAAATCCTACTTTGTCATAGGTTTCACCCCAATGGCGCTTCATCCCCTGAGACCCAAGGGTAAAGATTTTAGCAACTTTGAAAGATGTTAATGATGTTTGATGGTAATAATCAAGGTTCTACGCCTTCTTAGTCAAGAGGAAATTTTGAATGAGTTTTTAAAAAAATCCCTTTTGTCACCATGTCAACCAGAGTTTTCATCAATTAGTGAACTTTACAGATTTTACCACCTATTCATTTTCTTTTTTCAAGATAAACAAGTCTGAAATTTTGTTGCCTTGTAATTGTTTAAGCCATTCCCACACAGTTCTACATTTTGTTCTGCCTTAAAAAAAAAGAATTAAGAGATAATTGAGGAAAATGAAGAAACAAGAAATCTGTGAATCATTGACTAAACCCCTGCAGCACTTAACCCTGGTCATGCTGAATTAAAATCCTATAAACATAATTGCTTTAAAATAAAAGGACTGACAGCACTGGAAAGACTTAATGCGGGTCAATATTTCATTGAAAATTTATTATTTAAACAACTCTGGCTTAAACGGGACAAACAGGAGGTGTTGACCAAGATCAGACTGTACTTATGTGCAGGCTGATCTTTGTCTATACCTCCTGCCAAATCAGGAAAATTCCGGGTTGAGCATGACAAGGGTTAATAACAAAGTAAACTACAGTGAAAATGAAATTTTCCCTCAAAGGAACATAATCAGTAAGCACCAGGTAGGACGCCTAGCTGAACCTCCACATCAAGTTTCAGGTCAATACTATCAAAGTTGCTGAGAAAAATGCAACAAAAAATACCACTATTCCATGCAATGTGCGAAAATAAACTAAGTCCTAAATCATAAACTAGATAACATGCAGACCTAAATTCGGTAGATGCCATGAAGGACCCATACTTGAACATCCATTTAATGTTTTAGGTCTATGCTATAAAGTTGCTGAGAAAAATGCAACCCAATATACCACTTTACCAGGCAATGTCTGAAAATAAACCTAGTTGTAAAACAGAAAGTAGATAACTTGAAGCACAATATTCAGTAAGCGCCATGAAGTACCTCTAGGTGAACCTGCACAATTTTCAAGTTGACGCTATAAAAAGTTGCTGAGAAAAAATTGATGAAAATAAAGCTCTATACCAGTTAATGTAAAAAAAATTATGTCCGAAAATAAGCTAAGTAGTACAAGAGCCATGTCGGACATGGCCATCCCCTGTCATAAAAGCTTGATAGTAAACTGAAGCCAGTTAGATTTAGGCTTCTTGTGCACTACATTTCTTCTTAATGAGTTTGATGATAGCTATTATACTTTCAGAGATTTGCTCTGGACAAAAAAGAAGTCTTTAAAACAACAAAGGGCAATAATTCCAAAGTTATGCAAGCAAGAGTTGTGTGTCTTGTGCACTGCACTCCTCCTTGACGAGACCTATCCACCTATGAAATTTCAAGTTAATAGCTATTATACTTTCAGAGATATGCTCCAGACAAAGTCTTAGTTTTTTAAAACAACAAAGGGCAATAACTCCAACATTATGCAAGCAAGAGTTGTGGTTCTTTGGCACTGCACTTCTCCTCAATGAGATCTATCCACCTATGAAATTTCAAGTTGATAGCAATTTTACTTTAGGAGATATGCTCTGGACAAGCTTAGTGACGGAATGACGGAAATGACTGAATGACGGACAGAGACCATTACTATATCCCATTCACCGAAACGGTGTAAGTGGATGTAAAATTACTTGTTACAGGCATTTTCTTGTCAAAAAAACATTTCTTCATTTCCTATGATGTTTAGTAATGGATCTCTTTAGCTCATCTTTATGATAGAATTGAAGACTGTTTTAATAATCTTTGTTTCTTTTCTGAAGCTGAACCTTAGGTCATAGCTAACCATTACTATATCTACCTATAACTATGCTATGAATGAAATATTAATGTAAAAAAAAGAAAGGTAAACATAATGGTATGTTAAAATAAGAGCTGGCATGCAGATTCAAACATTATGCTGTTCAAGTATTTGATAGTGAGTAATATTTCTAAGTTGAAAAGGGGCATAATTTTGTTCAAGAATGCATTAAGAGCTATTCCCTTTGTTGGTTTAGATTGCTCTTTTGATAGTGAACATATCGAGGGCTTAGAGCAAAAACATAGTATAGCTCTATAAAATGTATAGAGCCATACTATGTTTTTGCTCTAAGCCATCGATATATTCTGAATGTCAAGTGAATGTGGTCAGTAATACCAGAGATATTATCTGACTAAAATGACACTGATGCAGATGTAGACAATGATCTGGCTATAGTAATACCTCCAATTTTATCTGAAAACAGATATGCTAAAAATAATAGGTAAGTGTTTATATCAGGGACAAAACTTTTAACCCTTTCCTGTTTTGCAACATTTTAGACCTGTCCAGATTCAAAGTTTTGCAGATGAAAATTCAATTGGATTGAAACTGGAAAATAACCATTCAGTAGGGTAGAAATCATTGTGGAAAAGGAAGAAATTGCTTGTTACAAGCAATTTCTTCTTTTTCTACAACGTTTTCTCTAATATTAAATCATAGAGACATAAAACCCAGGGATTGAACAGGAAAGGGTTAACAGGGACCCTTATGACACAGGCTATAAAGTCCCTGGGACCACAAATTATTGATGTTGGACCTAAAGGGAAATCTAGATAAGAAAAATTTCCAAAAGGCCCAAAATATGCTTAAACGAACATTTGATACTTATATATAAGCCAGACATTGCCTCCACAGTAATCTTATGGGCTAAAAGTAGCTTTTTTTGGTTATCTAGGAAAGGTACATAATAAAGTATTTCAGTTGTCAACTCCACATGACCTCATTTGCATATGACCAAAATTCAACAGAAGAAAACAAAGCCATAAGGAAAACAACCTAGTCCTGAATTATGCCTCACCAAGTATGGACGCAAAACAGCAGTAAGTGTTAATTGTGATATTAAATCTTACGACAGTTTTGAACTGATCTTTACATAATTGAAAATCGGCATGCAAATATAACTCCTGATGAAGTAAAGATGATGTTGTTTTGAGCAAATTGAACGCATAACTCAAACGGTTATACACACCATAAGAATGTCTCAATATTCATTGTAATAGTCTTGACGTAATCTAAAGATAGATAAAAAGCCTACGTAGGCTTTGAGGGAAATACCCTGGTTTATTCTGATAAATGACATCTGATTTTCACAATGCTACTTTTCTGAATATTATATTTAAATAGTATATGAGAGGAAATAAAAATAACTAGAAATTGTCACAAAGCAACTAATACACCCAAAAGCCCTTGTCCATATACAAGTGCTATCCACAAAAGGGCCATTTTAATTAAAGGGCCATAAATCAGTAAAACATAAATTGACCATAACTGAAATAGAATATGCACATCTCTGCTTGATTCTGATCATATTAGTGAAGTTTGAATAAAATCTGTGCAATTGTAGCCGAGAAATTGAGCGGACACAAAAAAGCTACAGACGGACGGACTGACAAGCTGACTCCTCTATACCCCCAAACATAGTTTTGGGGGGTATACCGGTAATTAAAATCTGAGACATGAAAAAAACATTGATACCTACCTTTAAACCATGATAATACACTTACCAATGCTCCCCTGATTGCAACTGTTACTTTTGGCAAGATGGGTAGGACCTGTGGTCCTGCATTTTTAACTTCAAGGATTTCTTTAAACCCAGTTCTGGCAACAAAAGCATGTGGATGGACTGTTTCTTTTAAACCCTGAAAAATTATAATGTAGCTGAGTACAATGCATTAACACTTCACAAGACAGAAACTACTTTCAATGATATCAACAAAATACCAGATGACAAATAGGTTAAATTTGAAAGCAGGTTGAATACGAAAACTCAAGTCACCAGATTATTTTAGACTGGTCCAAATTGAAAGAAGTTGCAGACCACAGTATTTTTTTCAAATTTCTGGGTATTAACATTGTGGAAAATGTTATAAGTGATTTCTTCAATTTCTACTATGTTTTCTAATAGTTTTTCTTGGGTGTGTGTAAAAGTGTCATTGTGTGGGAATGGGTTAATAAAGTTTTTTTAGTCTCTCACTCAAGATTCAACTGGGAGATGTAGAAATTGCTTTATATTCAAAGTTTTTTCACCTTGGGGTTAGTCAGAGAGCATTTTTTTATGATAACACACCCATTAACTAAGGACAAAATTTTTGACTAGTCTTAATTCAAAAAAGTTGCAGATGACAGCTTTGAGGCAAAACATTTAATTTTAATAGAGAGATGGTACCTTGCACAGACTTGCACAAGAAACTTAAACAATAACTCCAAAATGGCCATAATCCCAACAAAGAGAATGTCAGAGTAGTTTTTGTTTGCCTAGATTGTATTATGGTCACAAAAGCATGTGCAAAGTCTCAGGACATTAACACCGGTAGGAATACAGATACACTGTAACTCCACTATAATGTTGTTGGTGGGGTCCAAGAAATGAAAAGGAGACGAAGCATCCCCCCATCCACCAAAGGGCCTTATCAAAAAATGGACTTTTCATTAAAGGGCCATAAATCAGTCAAAAATACATGGACCATAACCAAAGTAAGATATGCACATGTCTAACTTATACCGAGTCTTTCTGTGAAATTTGAATCAAATCTGTAAAAAATCTATGGACCATAACAAAAATAGAATATGCACAACTCTGCTTGATACTGGTAATATCAGTGAAGTTTGAATAAAATCCGTCCAATCAAATCATTACAAAAATTATTACCGGATCAACTGTTTTAGGGTTTAATATATCTGAGGGTCTTTTTGGTTTACTGGCAGCGCCAAAACCACTGGATGATACTGGTTATATCAGTGAAGTTTGAATAAAATCCGTCCAATAGTTGCAGAGAAATTGAGTGGACACAAAAAAGCTACAGAAATGTAACAAAAAATGGACTTTTAATGAAAGGGCCATAAGTCAGTCGAAAAATAAATGGAATATAACCAAAATAGGATATGCACATGTCTGACTTATACCAAGTCTTTCTGTGAAATTTGAATAAAATTTGTCCAATGGTTGCTGATAAATTGAGCAGACACTAGAGCTGTAACGATACACTCGAATATTCGGTGAATCGAATATTTTTTTACCGGCGAGTACGTATCGTATTCGTCTGTCTGAGAACCGAATATTGGCGAATACAAAATGTGAAATATTTTTCCGGGATGCAAAGTGCAAAAAATATCCAAGAGGTCATAGATATCCAACATGCATAAGCTATAATGACGGTTTCATCAAATTTATGAAGAAAGACGTAAATCCTTAAAGCCTAGGCGGCTCCCGTAGTCGATTGACAGAGGGCGCCTCTGATGCAACTGAATACATATTCTAGATATACTAAATCAAAGAATTTCTATTTCACTGGTTGACAGCTATTTATTTGTTGTCTACAAGTGGCATTTTGGGTAGTGAATGATAGATTAACTGGACAATCGACGCATGACTTTGACCGTCAACGGTCAGACCTCTGTTAATACTAACAATCAAAAATCATCTTTTTAAGTCAGTCTTAGTTCTACTAAACCTTTTAAATCAAGATTTTCAATTCAAATTCTAGTATTTATGGCCTAATTTCCCTATCTTATTGACCATTAAGTGCAGATTTTGACAAAAATTGAATGATATAATTTTTCCGAGCAAAGACCATTGTCTTCAATTATGCAACGTATAAATTACCTCCCTTTAAAAAAATAAAAGATAAGCTATGGCTGCATGTCCAATATACCTTGAACTTTGGCTAAAATTTAAATATTTCGTCTTTTCATTATAAGTGATTAATTCTGGTGACAAAAATTTTCATATTAATTGGTAAGTTTGTAACAGATAGAAGTTTACAACATAATTCAAAATATACAAATTTAAAGTAAAAATACGTGAAATCCATAAGTTGAAGGCATGTAATTTGAAATGATCCAGCTTCAAACAACGACGGATCTTGATCTTGATTCACCCTTTGTTAGGCTTGAATATGCCATACACCTTTGATTACTGTTGCAGAAATGATAAAATAGTTCACTTAAAACAGCTGCATGTATCACAGATAGGCATAAGTTTGTTTCATTCTTTACTCAAAGAAATATATAGATAAATATGTCTGTTCCTGGAATAAGTTGTATTCATGAATAAATATTCATATTCATGACCCTGTATCGTGATCTGTATTCATATTCGTCACTTTCTGTATCGTTACAGCCCTAGCAGACACGATTTTCCACCAAAGGGCCAAAACTCCGTTAAAAATCAATGGACCTTAACCAAATTATGTGTAACTCTGCTTGAAACTGATTACATCGATAAAGTTTAAATAAAATCTGTCCAAAGGTTGCAGAGAAATTGAGCGGACACAAAAAACCTACAGAAATGTAACAAAAATGGACTTTTTAATTAAAGAGCCATAAATCAGTCAAAAATATGTGGACCATAACCAAAATACGATATGCACATGTCTGACATATACCGAGTCTTTCTGTGAAATTTGAATAAAATTTGTCCAATGGTTGCTGAGAAATTGAGGGGTCACAATTTTTCACCAAAGGGGCAAAACTCCGTCAAAAATCAATGGACCGTTACCAAAATGAAATATGCACATCTCTGCTTTAAACTTATTATATCAGTGAAGTTTGAATATAATCCGTCCCATAGTTGCAAAGAAATTGAGTGGACATGAAAAAGCTACAGACATACAGCCAGACGGACAAATCGACGGATCGACATATCAAAAGGCTGACTCCTATATACCCCCAAACATAGTTTTGAGGGGATATAAAAATATGGCAACAATAAATCAACAAAGAACTCTATTTTTCGAAAGGGGAATTAACATCAACCAACTGCGTACAAAACTAAATTAAACTTTGTAACGAGTAACTTTTAATTGTGAGAAAGAAGGTCATAATATTTGAAAAAAATCCAAGACAGGGGAATGTCTAGTATCACTTTCGACTATGTCTAAGACTGATGAATCATTGAACACCGGGGCCTACCTGCTGTGAGAAAAAAATTCTGCTTTTTGTTAAATGAAACCCATAATGATGGTAAGTTCGGGCAGTTGATTAACTGATGCTTACTTTTGACATTACAACAAGAGTATAAAGTGTATGACACTTACATGTAAAACTTAAACCAAAACATTACACAGATGCCGACACTCAAATGCATAAAATTCCCTTCCATAATTCTTTAAACAGTCTAGTTTAACCCTTGTCACGCTGAAGAAAAATCCTATCCAGAAAATCAAAGGACCAACATCACTGGATGGTCTTCATGAGGATCAATATTCCTTTTGAAAATTGATTATTTAAACAACTAATTCTGAAAGGAGGCAAGTAGGAGGTGTACACCAAGATAAGAATGCACTTATGTGCAGGCTGATTTTTATCTTTACCGCCTGCCAAAAACCAGAAATAATCCAGGTTCAGCATGACAAGGATTAAGATAATTAAAGGGTGAAACATATTTGTTACTTTTAAAAGTTTCCTACATTTAAAAATATTTCATAGTACATTTTAACTCTTACCTCAGCCAAGGTTATAAGAGTGGGATCAAAAGGAACTTGCTCTGGGGGAGTGTTCCATGCTAGTTTGTGTTTCACAGATCCATGGACTAATCTAATGAAACACAGAAAAGAAAAAAATATATTGGTTTTCTAAGGAAGCAAGCCTGCAAAAAATGACCTGAAAGAGTGGCTGTACATTGAAATAATTCTATGAATATGTCATTTCCAAAAAAATAAAAGAAAATACATGTAATTAAAAGCATTCCATTCCCACACAGAAACACTTTTTGATGCCCCATAGAAAAAGGGCTTTTGAAAACATTGTGAATAATGAATAAATTGCATGTTACAAGCAATTTCTTCATAATCAATAATGTTTTCTACCTCAAAAGGCAAAGGAATTTAATAGACATCAATATAAACTTGTTGTCTTCAAGTTCTTTGAATTTGTACCAGTCTAAAAAAATTAATGAGGTAATAAGTTAAGATCATTTGGTTGAGTTATGGGCAATATTAAATAAGGGTAATTGAGCAATATATCTGAATTACTTTTAAATAGATATAGTTGGCACAAACATTACCTATTTTGATTTTCAATCATATTTACCTGCAGGGTACACCACCATTTGAATATACAGCAGCAAAAGCTGACTGGTTTCTTGAGTTATTGCTAAACTGAAAAAAGAAAATGCATTGTCATGGGACTTTCTGATCTATTTAAAATCATAGCTTTAGCCCATTCTAACACAATCCCACTTTTTTTTACGCATATTGAGAGTAAAGCTTTGGAAAACATTGTGGACAATGCAGTATTGCTTGTAACAAGCAACAAGCAATTTCTTCAATGTCCACAATGTTTTCTACCTTTACCCTAAAAGGCAAAGATTAATAAATTCCACCAACTCGAAATTGTAATCAGCAACTTCTTTCAATTTGGACTAGTCTAGGATTTTTGATAATTGTTTAAGCTAGATCTCTTTAACATATTTCAAGCTAAAAAAACTTTAGACTAGTCCAAATGGAAGAATACTGCAAACAACATCTAAAGTATGTAAAAGCTGACACTTCAAACAAGAGAGCCATTAGCCCTGGTGCGCTCATCAAAGATAAAGGCTCTTTTGCTTTCTATTGTCAGGGTTTATCTTAAGGCTAGGATAATGATACTGGAGTTTTCAACAATTCTTTTAGCTAATTTTTGAAGGGAGACACCTAAGGAGAATTTCTGTCGAATTTGGTTGAAACTGCGCCAGAGGTTTGGGAGGAGATGTCATTTAAAGAAATTGTTGACATACACCGGATGCCGGATGATCACAAGAGCTCACATGAGTACCATGTGCTCAGGTAAGCTAATAAGTAGAATATAAGGTTATAAAGACAAACTGTGATACAAAAATTTGTTTGTGAAAAATTAACATCCCAATTAGCTGAAGAATTTGTGTTTGGATGTATGACCTTGACCTTCACATTAATCCAATGATTTTGCCTGTAGCAGTGTGGAATTAATTGGATGCTTGTATGTATGGGATTTAATGCTATTTTTTACAGTATTTCAGCTTATCATGATGGCTTGTGCTCCTAACCATGGATTCCTGTAATTTCTCCCCCTAGTACAACTGCAACATCCCAACAGACCACCCTTCTTCCCGTTGAAGGAAGATGTCTAAATAACAGTTAAATTCTGAACATGGTTAATAGGTAGTCAGGTAAACCAGCTTTTGCGTTTATATATCGTCCCTCAGTGTAAATTATTCTTTGTTTATTTTAAGTTTCGAGTATATTTTCAACCCATTACCACACAATGACTCCTTGAAGTTATGTGATCATGGAAAGGTTTGCGGGGAAAAGGAGAAATTTCTCCTTTTCTCACAAATTTTTCCATCCTCTTTGGCACTAATTTTAGTGTGATTTCAAATGTTGTTTTTGAATTTCGACCAGCCTAAAATTTTCTTGTCTGGTAATGGGTTAAATGGTAACAGAGATATCAAAAATGTTAAAGATTTTGCATGGCAGCCACAACAACAACACAGACAATGACGAGGCTAGCCAATACCTTGTACTTCACAAAAAAGGGAAAACTGTTTGGTTCAAGCAAATTTTTCTTTTTCCATGTCCTCTTTAAGGATTAAAGATGTATTTGGTAATGAGAAAGGAAAGATCAGCTGGTCTACAATACAACTGAAATAAGTTATAAAGTCTACCATTATGATATCAGATTGAGAAGATTTCAATGCTTTTTTCCAGGATTTTTTTTTATGTAAAATCCATTTAGAGTCATGACCTTGCCCCCTTTGTTTAGGTTTCTATTATTTGAAACTAAGTGTATACAGTAAAAAAAGGTTTGGCACATTTTAAATACAAAAATGACATCATAACCAGCTCAGATGAAAACAGGTTGATGAATATACTTATAGATTCTCTCCCAACCTCCCTGTTCCCCTCCACAAACATGAAGTAGGAAATCTTAACCCATTATCAGATGGCAAATTTTCAGACTGGTCGAAATTCAAGATTTGGGGGGCGGCAAATTTTAGTTGATGAAACGTTGGATTAGTTTGTCTTTTTGGGTAATGAAGAAATGCTTGTAACCAACAATTTCTTCATTCTCTGCAATGTTTGCCAAAGCTTAATATTTTTATGATGGGGGCATCTACAAGCGTCATTGTGTTGGATTGGGTTAAAAAATAAGTGATGAATAATTCAAATCATTACAAAAATTATTACCGGATCAACTGTTTTAGGGTTTAATATATCTGAGGGTCTTTTTGGTTTACTGGCAGCGCCAGAACCACTGGATGATGACCTTCCTGCACTCGAAGGTGGTGTCCTTGAACTTCTTGAACTTGCTGAACTTTGTGAACTTTTGCTACGAGCACTGCTGCCATGGAAACTGGCCATATCAAGAGCTCAGGCAGACAGGGAACTGCTCCTATAAATAAACAAGTTATATGTTCAACTCACAGGTTCGAGCCCTACTGTATTAACTAAAAAACTATTTGTCTTTCAGACGAGACGTTAAACTGAGGCTCCATGTGATGATGCTATTCATCGAGCACATTACAGAACCAGCAGGGCTCTCAACAGTTTCGCCCTGTGTCCTTGCACTATCCCCCGCACTAATTAATCTTCCACTGGGGGCATTGCTCATATGGGCATGTCTCACGGTAGCGAAGATAAATAATCAGAAAACACTCAATATGCAAACATTTAATACACAAACAGTTCATATATACAATAGATATCAGTTTGTCATGGTAAACAAAAATGTTACCTATTAACCCATTTCCAGACAACAAAATGTTTAGATTGGTCCAAATTGAAAGATTTTGCAGACAAATTTTATTTATTTATTTTTTCTTTTTTTCTTTTTCTCTGTAGAAATCTATGTTTTCCAAAGCCATTGTTCTGTGGGGTGTCAAAAAGTGTCATTGTGTAGGAATGGGTTAAGAAAAAGAATGTTACACCATTTCAGAAAACAAAGTGGCATTTCTTTAATCTCTGACCTTGCATGACCTTGAACTTTCAGAGAACCTCGAGTTCCTTCATAATATCCAAAGGTGGTAAACAAGTACAAAAATTTCAAATGCATTGACTATAGAGTTTGTTAGCTAGTTATTTCAATATTTAGATAAGACTACATTTTAGTGTAACATATAAATAATGTAGATTGTCAACATCATGTAAATGCTATTAATTTTGATGTTTAATAACCCAAAACTCACTTTCTAATTTGATACTCAAATCTAATGCATGCCAGTGGTAACTAGAATAGCTAAAGTGGTGCATTAGGTCACTTTGAAAGACATTTCCTGTCAAGTACCAGTAATTCCAATAATATATTCTGGAAAAAATGATATCAACTTCTTTCCCTAGCAGTAATTTAAGAACTCTGCCTAAAGTAAAGACAACATTAAGATTTTAAAAAAAAAACACCTTAAGGCAGTCCCAATAAAATTTACATTGTATGATAAAGTTTTACAGAGCAGGGAGGTTATCATTTGTCTTGTATATCTATAATAGAACTCTGCTCTACATCTAGGGGAAGACTGGGGGACTAGTATCACCTCTAAACTTGTTGGTGATTAATATTTCCTTCCAGATTTTTCTAAAGAGATATCACAAAACTTAGGACTTTTTCACAGCCTGTAACAGGTTTCAAGAAACTCTAAAATGCAAAAATGCGTTCATACAGTGGAAACGCTGATTAGAGCTTATGAAGTGCTCATTACAAGGCCTGGGCTGTAAGTTTAAATCCATTATGAGTTGGTTTTCATTTTCTTAGACTGAATTCTCACTCAGTCGTTGGAGAGTGTAAATTACAATTCAAGCTTGGAGTTGTCCATGATGGGATTGTGTATTTAACTAACCCATTTTCTAATGATTTGGCACACTTGATGACCCTAGACGCATGGCTGACAATTTTCAAAAGACAGTTTGATGCACATGTGGTGTCAGATTTTTCAAGCCTCAAAATTCGATCCTTCTTTTAGTTATTCTATATGTCAAAACCCGAGGTTTCAGTGAGACTAAAACCCTGATACATTCATTTTTTTCTTCCCTCCAATTCAATTGAAAAAAATCTTTTCTGGTCTCATCACTCTTTGTCAATTTGTGTTTGCTGAAGATATTCTAAATCCCATTCATTTTTAGGAATACTTTGACACCTTTTTATGCTTATACCTTTCCCTAATTAAACTACAATTTGTGTAAAATGAAAGGCCTTTTCCAGACCCATTTTTTATTCGCGAAAACACATGACTGTGTTATTATTGAACCAAAACGAAAGTCTTTTTTTCAGGACAGTCATTCGTTAAGATTGCAAATATCCATCTCAAATGAAAATATTGCTTTAAATTTATATTATACCCTTGAAAGGGACTGCAAACGATCTTTCTTTTCTACTTCGGTTTTTGTTGACACTTGCAACGCAGGGGAAGTAACTTTTGTTTATGATGACGTCATAACTGTCAACAAAAATGGAGGTCGTGGGGAAACAAAAGTCTACGTTGTGCTGATTATGGTAACTTATTGTATTCGACCAAGAAGAAAAAAGGTACTAAGTTACTTGGATATTGCAAATAAGTATTCTTGCACACGTTACTGGGAAATTTTAGGACTGGCTACGGTTGGTAAGGTCAATTCAGTTCAATTGACCTTTGACATCATGTGCATACAATTTAGTCTATCCATAGTTTACAGCTGTGTATGACTCATCTTTCTTTTTGATAATGCACAAATGATTCAGAACATCTTTAAATTCCCTTTTGATGAAATTAATTATTTAAGATGTAAACAACCTGATTTAGGAGATACTTCATGTAGTTGTAACTCCATTAGCTGGTGCTTTCAAAATTCCAGTATGAACCAATTGAATTGATATTAATAAAATGAAGAATTTAACATACGGCAAGTCATAAGCTGTTATCATGACAGCTTTCATAGGAAACCATAAGGCGAAGTTTTTCTTCTGATTATGTTATTTATCCTGCAATTGTCAATATTGACAAAGTTTGCATTGTAATCACATGTATGTAAAAGGTATCAGTATTTTTAAAACATAGGAAAGAATTTACTTCCTGCTATCATGCATTTAATATGAACCAGATATTGACATCGTCTGCATGGCTTTTTTATGGGTATCCAGCAAAGATTTTTGTGGAATCACACATCACTTTGATTAATCACAACCTTCCGTATTTGTATGTCAACACTGCACTACCTCATTTGCATATGACCCAAATTCAATGGAAGAAAACAAAGTGACAAGAGCAACAACCAACATTTTGAGAAAATCACATCAAGAGGATAGAGCAAAACTGTTGTAAGTAGTGATTGGCTGGTGAAATCGATAATCAGCTGGTTTGGGCTTCCGATTACGATAATTAGCGAAGGAGTTTCATAATTGTAATACATTTTAATTGAAATTGAAATTTATTATTTCCTTTTCTTGGAAGAAAACATTATGGTAAATAAAGAAGCTTGTTACAAGGGGAAGGATGGTGCTGGATATAAAGTCAGAAATGATTATCATTTATGTTTCAGAATCGATGGTCATATGATAATTCTTAGGAGATGAATCTTCCCTTTGAAAGTAGGCCTAATTAATACTAGCTACAGAAAATATAGATTGTCACTAATGTTTGCACTTCATTATAATTTGTTAATAGTGGGACTCATTTGTTTTCTATACTAGGCTTGTTGATTCTTTTCTGAGACTCCTTGCAAGTTTCAGATAATGTGAGTCCCCAGGGACTCACAGATGGCAAAATCTATATTATTCACTGCTTGATATGAAGGTACAAATCATTGACACATATGTCGAGTCAACTGGCGAGATCAATGTCACTAAATTGGTCTTGTTTACTTCTTGCTCTATAATATAATGTGATAAGCTTTTACTTAGGAAACGCAATTCATTAGATCTACTAGCCAAAGACCAGAGGAACTATAGCGATGGCATTCTCCCGTATGGCGTCCATGCGTTTGGTCATCTGTCTGTCAAGTCATCTGTTAAGTTTTCCCTGTTCACACTCTCCAGTCCACAGTTTTCATCAGATTCTCTTCAAGCTTTCACAGAATGATGGTACCATTATAAGGATCATTCCTTACGAAATTTGGTCTGATCAGTCAAGAAACACAGGAAAAGGGGCATAATTAAAATTTCTTTTTCTCCAACTAAAGTTTGTCTTCTGCAAATTATTAAAATCTGGACCAGTGTAAATTTTTGTCGTCTGGTAAGTTGTCCATCCGGCTGTTAACTTTTCCTTGTTAACGCTCTAGAGTCCACAATTTTCATCAGATTCTCTTCAAACTTTCTCAGAAAGACAGATTGTACCACCATAAGGATCGTTCCTTTCAAAATTGGGTCAGATCCTTAAAGAACCACAGGAAAAGGGGCCGAATTAAAACTGCTTTTTCTCCAACTAAAGATTGTCTTCTGCAAATTCTTTGAATATGGACCAATGTAAATTTTTGTCGTCTGGTAAGGGTAAATCAGTTCACAGGAGATCTCTTTTGCTTGAAAGGTCACATAGATATAAGGTCAATTAGAAATAATAATAATAATAATAATAATAATGATAATAATAATGTCTTTATTTATAGAGGCTACACATTTGGTTTCCCAATCTTACATGTGGGCCTCATCAAAAAAAGTTAATTACAAAACATTTACAATGAACATGAACATAGAGTATATACAAGAGAAAGCAAACAAAAGAGCATACATACAATGTATGTAAACTTCATTTTTTTACAAATTAAAACATCAACATTATAGGTTTATTACACATAGTGCATGCCTTTCAGGAATAGATGAAAGAAATTGAAAATGCTGAATGAAAAGGAAAAATGTGTCCTCTTCCTTTACATACAATGATTTCCCTTTCTTTCAATTTTGCTAAATCTAACCTTTTATGTAGTAAAAGTTTGACAAATTTGAGAAATCACATATAGGATTCCAACACATTAAAATTACTACAAATTAATGAGAAGGAATTCAACATCAATCAAGAACTTCTATTATTCTATAATCAAAACCTAGGAGAGTTATATCAATTACTGCGCAGTCCAACAATTTTATGCTTTCAAGAAAATTTTAAACATTGTGGGAAAAGGAATAACTACCTGTAACAGGTAATTACAATTTTTCTCACATTTTCTACCCCATTTGGCACTTATTTCTCTATCGATACTTGTTTCAAATTTCCATCAGCAAATTCTGTCAGTTTTGACAAGACTAAATATTGTCACCTGGTAATGGAATAATCAATAAAAGGGGCCATGGCTATAGGGCAGTCCGACTGTCAATCCAGGGATTGATCTCAGGTCGCTGCAAATAACCTTTTAGACATTTGTCTCCCACCAATGGGCTGAAAATTGTAAACCTATGTGGGATGAGCAGCTGGAGGCTCATAAAGAATGTTGTGGTATTACTTGTGTGAGAAATATCAGGAATCCATGGCTAGGGCTCCATCTTCCACGAAATGAGTGAATTACTGTAATAGTGGCATTAAAAAAAAAAAAAGGGGGGGTTGTTTAAATCTACTGGGATTTGTTGAATAATTGATGTTATTATATACCTATAGATAATATGAATTAAAATCTGGCTAACTAATACAACTTGACAGATAAAAAATCAATACGTGTACCAAAAAAACGTATTTGTTGAGTACCATTAAACACGAGCTCTTTTTTAGTGTATTGACGTTCGAGGTTGGTTGTTTTTTTTTTTTTAGACAGATGGTTATTTCTTGATCTTTTAAGAGAATTTTCTTTATGTCATGTCGTAAAGGTATATAATAAAAGGAATATTACAACAGTGTGTTTTTTCTAGTTGTTGTTATTGTGTTCTCGAAACGTGTGTAGGTATTTTTTTATTGGATTTGACCTTCGGTCTCATCCAATAAAAAATACCTGCACACAATTCTCAAACACGATAACAACAACTAGAAAAAGATACTGTTGTAATATTCCCTATTTATCAAAGAAGAAATTGATGGCCTGTTGACCGTGACATGTCAAGCTTTGAGTGGTAGTAAAAAATCATCCTATTCTTTTAGGGGTTCCACGTAATAAAATCATGAGTGAAGATGTCAAGTGGGATTGTGAAACCTGTACCTACAAAAACTTTCAAGCCTCAAAGAAATGTGTCATGTGTGGCTCCCAGAGACCCCTACAAGTTATCACAGACCTCGAAAACGCAGAACAAGATATCTATAAAGTTGCTGAATTGGATGCTCTGAACACTGGAAACTCGTCAAATAAAGACCTTGAAAACAAGTGGTCATGCAACTCTTGTACCCTTCTCAACTGGACAAATGCTTCAAAATGTGTTTCCTGCATGATGCCAAGGAATCACAAAATTGTTTCACCTGCAAACTCTGCTGCAGATGTCCCAAAATCACCAACAATTAGAAGACAACCAGCATCTAGCGGTGTTTTTCCAACATCTGGGAGGATAACTCCGATTAGCAAAATTTCTCCAACCTCACCGAGTGGGTCACAGGGTAAAGGATCAGAGCTGAACAAATCAGTGGCTGCCTATGTAAGGAATACTATTAAATGGGCGTGTAAAGCATGTACATATGAAAACTATCCACAATCAAAGAAATGTACAATATGTAATACACCAAGGGGACAAAAATATGCGAGTCAGAATGATAACAGCTTGAGTGAATTCGAAGTGTCATTACAAGTAGATACAAAAAATCAGGAAAATATTCGATCAGGGCAGAACTCACCAGTAAGTGCCAAAATCTCGATATCGTCACATGACTTGAACACTGCAAATAGGAACAAGTCGGGTCAGTCATCCCCGTCATCAGGACAGACATCACCAAATAATAACAACCGAACTGCCAGATCTCCTTCAAACAACAGCATCAACAAACTTACACATGAAGATCAAATTATCCCATATTCAAGTTCAGGACAAAACTCACCTAACAATCAGTCAGGACAAAATTCTCCAAAGAACAACAATAGGTCGGGTCAGATATCACCACAAGAGATCTCATCTGGACAGAGCTCACCGTCCGGTGTAGGTCAAAGTTCACCACTTACAGCTAGGGCATCTAATGATCGTAGAAATCAAGGTAGGATTAAAAAAGACCACGATAACGGGGCAGGTGCAATAGGTGGAAAAGCAGAGGAGGATAATCGTGAAAGACATATACAAAAACTAAAGAAAAAGTTACGTAATGAGGACATAATATGGCTGCAGGCTTGTGAAGCTGTAGTTGATGGAGATCCTCGAGGTATCGAACAATTTCTCACGTCAGGGGGAGACCCTGCTAGACAACTTACAAAAGATGAAGTATTAATACTTAATCGTCCAAGTGCGTTTGAAGTTGGACATACTCTTGTTCATCTATCACTGAGATTTCGCAGAGACGATATGGTAGCAATATTGCTGACAGCAACTGATATAGCATCTAAAGGGTTTAAGAGGCTGCCATCATACACAAGTCCAGACCTTGCCGCAGAAATTAGACGGGAGATCTCATTGAATTTACGGCAGCGTAAAGGCCACTTTCCATGTTATTTCATATCAGATATAGCAACCTTCTCTCTTCCTGCAGGTTGGTATGGGTTTATATCATCATATTTTACTTTATAATCTAACACTTAACCTTTTCCCTTCATGACAAAAATTTAGACTTGTCCTGATCCATATTCAAAGATGTTGCAGAAAACAATTTCAATTTGATGAAATTTTAAAAATCTTTGTCTTTCTGGGTAAAAAACATTGTCGATAATGAAGAAATTGCTTTTTTGTATTGAACTATTTTGTGTAGAAGCATTCAAAATATATGTGTGCTCAAAATTTGGAGGTATGAATATTTTTTTTCCTCAATCAGAAAGCTAGATTTTGATAGATGAAACTAACAGTTGAAATATTGTTTGATGGTTTTCAGAAATTGAAGATTTACCAAGACATGTCCAACAACAGCTGTTTGATGAAAACTTAGATGGTGATGTAGAGAAAGGTTTGTTTTTCCAAAGTTTTTCTCAGAATTTGAAACTAGAGAAGGTGTTAACCCATTACCAGACCACACAATTTTTGACTAGTACAAACTCACCAAAAACTTAACTATTTCCCATACAATCACTAGTTTTCACGTTCAATTTCTAGAGAAAATATTTCAGGGAAAGAAGAAATTGCTTGTCGGAAGCAATTTCTTCTTTCCCCCCAGTATTTCTACCCTGTACAATGGTTATTTCTCAATTTTAATTTAGTTCAAATTGTCATCTGCAATATCTTTCAAATTGGAGAACTATCAAATTTTGTCGCCTGGAAAGGGTTGAGGTAGTCATTTTTCAAAAGCAGAAATTTTTAACAAGAGAACTAAGTCTTAAAAATTATTCTTATTGGGATTGAATTAGTTTGTCACATTTGAATAAGACTCATTTGCCGATAGAATTTGTATTATTAAACCACTTTAACACATTTCAGCATTATAAGGAGCTGAAGAGATACAGCATGAAAAAATCGTAACAAGCAATTTCCTCTTTTCTCACAATGGTTTCTACACTATGTGATATATTTTTTCCCCTTTTACACACAGTTTGAATTTGAGGCTGCAACTTCTATCGTTTTTGAATGATCTGAATATTTTGTGTCTGGTATTGGGTTAAAATTACTAAAGATTGAAAGATATATAGAAATTGTTTTAATTATCATTGCAAGGTGGTATCACCTTTTATATTGTAGAGCTCAGTTTACCTATGATGTATTTTGATGCCCCCAAGAAAAACAATTGTGAAAACATTGTATACAATGGTTTGGTTCAACACCCCTTGCAACATTATTCAAGTCATATAGCACCAAACTGAACTCCTTATTCCAATCCCAACACAATTCTGCATTTGGATGCCCCATCCCCATCTCCAGAAGAAAAAAGTTTTGGAATACATAATAACATTGCGGAAAAAGAAAGGATTGCCTTTACAAGCAATTTCTTCATTTGCCACAATGTTTTCTATCCAGAAAGACAAAGAATTTTAGAACTCTATCAACTAAAAATTGCTTTCTGCAAATTCTCTCAATTTGGACCAAAATTTTGTCATCTGGTAATGGATAAACATGGGTTCCTGGCATTTCTCACAACATCCTCACAGACCTATACTACTTAAGATTTTAGTCATACATTGCTAAGCGACAAGCGAATATTACAAATGACAGAATGAATATTGGTGCAAAAACAGGAACATCAAAACCTTCTATAAATAACAATAACAAAAAAAAACCACAAAAAAACCCACCCCAAACCCCACAAAGATGAAGTTCACTTGTTACACAATTGAAAGAAGTTGTAGAGAACAACTTTATATGATTTTTAGCTCACCTGAGCACGAACTGCTCTAGTGAGCTATTGTGATCACCTTTTGTCCGGCGTCCGGCCGTCGTGCGTCATCCGGTGTCGGTCGACAATTTCTTTAAACGACATCTTCTCCAAAATCACTGGGCCAATTTGAACCAAATTTGGCAGAATGTTCCTTAGGCGGTCCCCTTCAAAAATAGCTAAAAGAGTTGAAATCCGTTTAAAACTCTGGTTGCCAGGGCAACAAAAGTGAAATTTTGAAAAAATCTTTAAAAATCTTCTCCTTCTGACCCAGAAGGCGTAGAGCCTTGATATTTTGCATGAAGCATCAGTATATTGACCTCTTTCAAAATAGCTAAAATCATGATCCTCTGGTCTCCAGGGGCGGAGCACCAGGGTGGGGGGGTATATAGAAATATAGAAATTAGACTGTTGAAAGAAAAAGAGCCTTTATCTCAGGTGAGCGCCCCAGGGCCAACGGCCCTCTTGTTTTTTCTTTGAAGAAAACTTTGTGGTAAAGGAAGCTTATTACAAGCAATTTCTATATTTTCCACTATGGTTTTCTAAGCTTTTTCTTGAGTGGCATCAAAAAGCAGAGATACATTGAATTAGGTTAAAATCTATAAATTTATCAAATTAATATTCATCCAAGTTTTCAAGAAATCTTTTTAACCTTTTTAGAGTTGGCTGACGAGTTAATCATCAACTGGAGTTTGGAATTGACAGAGAGACTGGGCAGTCGTCTTTATGCTCTATGGAACAGAACAGCGGGTGATTGTTTGTTAGATTCTGTGCTACAAGCCACTTGGGGAGTTGTTGATATTGATAATACATTACGACAGGCATTGTCCGATAGTCTTTCCGAGGCAGCCAATAAGTAAGTGGTTATTGTTTTCTACCTGAACTTGTGATTCAGTAAAAACCCTTTAAATAGAGTTAACTTTTGCTCTACAGAATGATATCAAACTAGTTGATCGCTTCTATCAAATACCAACTAAACACAGGTATGAGGATTGGATCATTTTGTCCTCAGAGATCAACAAAGGACTCAGTGTGTGCAACTAACAACTATATTCTGCTTTGAGCCAATCATCAAAATAAAAACAATCAGTTTGTTGAACTGAATTTATAATCACTCTAATTCTTCAGCTATACTGTTACCGTTTGTTGTCCTTCAATACCAAATTTGACAGTTATTTTCTGTGATTTTAATTGTCTTAACCCATTCCCACACAGTGACGCTTTTGGACATCCCCTTGAAAAACATTTGGGAAAACATGGTGTAAAATGAAGAAATTGCTTGTATCTTCATGTTACACAATGTTTTCTACCCAGAAAGTTGAAAAAATCTAATCTAATCTAACATTTCGTAAGCTTGAAATTGTCGTCTGTAAGTCTGTTACTCCTTTCAAATTGGACCAGTCTAAAACTTTGTCTTCTGGTAATGGGTTAATCAATGTTCAATCACCTTGACTTGTTAATTTTGAAACTTCCAGAACAGAACTGAACAAAGAGATCATTACCACCCAAATCACAAAATACTGTCTGGATCCATGTGCTAGTCTCCGTCTTTTATCTTTTATATCTTGTTTTCAAATGAATCTGTCCAAGTAAAGTTTGCAGATAGTGTTACACTAATTCTAAATTTCAAATTATTCTTTAGCTAGCAAAGTGTCAGCTTTGATAGCTTAAGTTAACAGACGAATTTTGAGGTTAGCTCAAAGTTCAACGAGTGCAAAGTGCTACTTCAGGCTTTACCACTAAATCCGTTAAATGCCTACTCCATTAAAAGTAGTTCTTATGTATTTCAGGGATATTGCAAACTCTATTCAAATTGTAGAGAACTCTATCAAAATCATGCTATTTAACCCATCCACAATCAATTCCG
Organism: Fragum fragum; assembly: GCA_946902895.1. Taxonomy (NCBI): domain Eukaryota; kingdom Metazoa; phylum Mollusca; class Bivalvia; order Cardiida; family Cardiidae; genus Fragum; species Fragum fragum. The sequence goes on from OX336374.1 coordinate 12,328,496, forward strand.
CTTTTTAAGCATCTCAAGAAAAAAGCTTTGGAAAACATTGTGGACAATGAAGAAATCGTTTGTAACAAGCAATTCCTTCAATGTTCACAATGTTTTCTACCCTACAATGGAAAGATTTTCTAAATTCGACCTTGCTTTGCTAGCTTACAGTACTTTCAGTACTTTGATTTTTACACACAATGATGCTTTTGACTCCCTTCAAGAAAACTATTTGTAAAACATTGTGTTAAATAAAGAAATTGCTTGTAACAAGCAATTTCTTCATTTATAACAGGTTTTATACCTGCAAGTTGAAAAAACCTAAAATTTCATAAACTTTAAATTATCATCTGCAACTCCTTTCACTTTGGATATGTTTGAAATTTTGCCACCTGGTAATAGGTCAAGTAACATATATTCTTCAGATACCAACCAGAGTGTTGAATTGATAAAAAAACATAACAAATATATCACTCCTAATGCTGTTTAGCCATTACCAAAAAAACTTTAGATTGGTTCAAATCGAAAGAAGCTGTAGACAAAAATTTGAACTTGAATTTGATTTTAGTTTTTTTTTTAACTTTTTGAGTAGAAAACAATGTGTTAAATGAAGAGACTGCTTGTCAAAAGCAATTTCTTCACTTTACACAATGATTTCCTAATTGTACTGAAGGCCACTAGAGCCATTGCAATTGCTTTTCCCTGTCTGGCATCCGTGCATCTGGCCCTCTATCCATCGTCCATCCATTAACTTTTCCTTGTTAACACTCCAGAGTCCACAGTTTTCATTGGAATCCCTTCAAACTTTCTCAGAACAATTGTACCAGCATAGAGATTGTTCCTTTAGAAATTGGGTCAGATCTGTCAAGAAACAAGGGAAAAGGGACTTTAGGAAAATTTAATTAAAAGTTCCTCATTAACACTCTAGAGTCCACAGTTTTCATCCGAATCTCTTCAAACTGTCATAGAATGATTGTACCATCATAAAGATTGATCCTTTCAGAATCGGGTATGATCCATCAAGAAACATGGGAAAAGGGGACCGTATTAAAATTTACTAGAAAATTCTATTTAGAAATCCTTGTTAACACTCTAGAGTCCACAGTTTTCTTTGGATTCTCTTCAAACTTTCACAGAATGATTGTACTAGCAGTAGGATCGCTCCTTTCAAAATTTGGTATGATCCGTCAAGAAACCCCGGAAAAGGGGCCTCTTGAAAATTGAATAAAAAAATCCTCATTAATACTCTAGAGTCAACAGTTTTCATCAGATTCTCTTAAAACTTTCACAGAATAATTGCACCATCATTAGTATAGTTCCTTTTGAAATTGAGTATGATCCGTCCAAAAACACGGGAAAAGGGGCCTAATTAAAATTTAACTCTAGAGTCCACAGTTTTCATCAGATTCTCTTCAAACTTTCACAGAATGATTGTGCCATTATAAGGATTGTTCCTTTTGAAATTAGGTATGATCTGTCAAGGACCACAGGAAAAAGAGGCCGTATGATTATTCGATTTAAAAAATCCTTGTAAACACAATAAAGTCTACAGTTTTCAACAAATTCTCTTCAAACATTCTCAGAATGATTATTACATTGAAAGGATTGTTCTTTTCAGAAGTGGGTTTGATCCATTAAGTATTTTGGGAAAAGGGGCCTTACAAAAATTTAATAAAAAAGTCTAAGTTAACACATCATGGCCCCAGATTTCACCTGATTGACTTCAAACTTTCACAGAATGATTGAACCATCATATGGATTGTTCTTTGCAGAAGTGGGTCTGATCCATCGAGAAAAATAGGAAAGGGGCTTTAGGAAAATTTAATAAAAAATTCTTAATGCTTTAAAGTCCATAGATTTCATGGGGTTGTCTTCATACTCAAACAGAATAATCATACTTTTGTAAGTATAGTTCCCATTGGAATTGGTTCAGATCCATCAAGTAACATGGGAAAAGGGGCTATATAAAATCTAATTAAAAAATCCCTGTTAATACAATGAAGCCCACAGCTTTGATCAGATTTTGTTGAAACTTTCACAGAATGATTGTAAGGTCATAACAATAATTCTTTTCACAAGAGGGTTTGAACTGTCAAGAAACACTGGAAAAGGGGCCTTATGAAAATTTCATTAATAAATCCTTGTTACCAAGTCCAGAGCTTTCATTGGATTTTCTTCAAACATTCACAGAATGATTGTACATTAATAATGGTTGTTGATGTTGACTTTAGACCTATTCCATCAAGTATCACAGAAAAAGGAGCCTTATGCAATTTAATTTTAAAATCATTGTATCACAACAAAGTCCACAGTTTTCACTGGATTCTGTTCAAACTTTCACAGAATGATTGTACCATCATGAGGATTGTTTCTTTTCAAATTGGGCCTGATCTGTCTAGTATCATGGGAAAAGGAGCCTTTTGAGAATTTTATCTATAATCCTTGTATCAAAGTCCAGAGCTTTCATTGGGTTTTCTTCAAACCTTTGCAGAATCATTGTACAATAATTGTGATTGTTGATGCTGACATGAGACCTGATCCTTCAAATATCACAGGAAAAGGAGCCTTATGAAACTTTTTTTTAAAATCTTTACACCAAGATAAAGTCTGCAGTTTTCATCGAATTCCGTTCAAACTTTCACAGAATGTTTGTACCATCATTAGGATTTTTTCTTTCCAAATTGGGCCTGATCTGTCTAGTATCATAGGAAAAGGGGCTGTATGAAAAATTATTCCCAAATCCTCATAAACACAAGAATGTCATCAGTCTTTGTCAGAATCTCTTCAAACTTTAATAGAATGATTGTGCCATCATTTAGATTGTTTCTTTCCAAATTGGGCCTGATTGATTGAGTGACACAAGAAAAGGGACCTTATGAAAATTTTATTAGAAAAACATCATTATCACAATAAAGTCCTCAGTCTTTTTCATTTTCTTCAAACTATGTATCATTAGGACTGTTCCTAAGTACATTTGGTCTGATTTGTTTCACTGGAAAAGGGGCCTTATGAAAATTTTGTTACAAAAATTCTTGACACAATTCAGTCCACTGCTTTCATTGATTCTCTATTACTTTTACAGAATGATTGTACCTTCATTAGAATTGTTCCTTTTGAAATTTGGTTTGTTCTGTAAAGTATCATTGGAAAAGAGGCACTATGAAGATTTCACTATAAGGTCACTGATAAATTCCACACTCCACAGATTACACAGATTGATTGTACCATCATTACAATTGTTGATTTTGACAGTGAATCTGATTATGGCAAGTGTCACATAAAGAGGGGCCTTATGAAAAACTTTCTTAAATATTCTAGTTGATACAATGATGTTTGTGGATTTCAGCGGATTCACTTTAAAATTTCACAGAATGATTGTACAATCACTTCAATGGTTCTTTTCAGAACTGGGTACAATCCATCAAGTATCATGTAAAAAGGGGCCTTATGAATTTTCTTTTAAATATTCTAGTAAACATAATGAATTCCCAATATTTCATATGATTCAATTTAAACTTTCACAGAATGATAAAACCAACATTAAAATATCATGGGAAAAAGGGCCTTATGAGAACTTGATTTGAATATCTTTGTTAACACAATAAAGTCAACAGTTTTATCAGATTCTCTCCAAAGATGCATGGAATAATTGTGGCATTGGAAACAAAGAAAAAGGGGCCTTATAGATTATCATCCAAAATATTCTTGTGTATGTGATGAAGTTCACAATCATTATCAGATTGTCTTTAAAATTTCACAGGACATCTGTAGGGTTGTAAGGAAAGTTCCTTTTAGAATGAAATTGATCCATCAGAAAACACAGGAAAAGTGGACTTATGGATTTTCATTCAAAAGAATCCTGTTTATGTGATAAAGTCCACAATTATTGTCAGATTCCGATGAAATATTCACAGGATGATTGAAGGGTCATATGGAAACTTCCTTTTGGAAGTGGAGTAGTTCCATCATGAAACACCAGAAAAGTGGCCTTGAGGATTGTTGCTTAAAATAATAAAGGGAATAAAGTCCATCTTTTTTCTTTTATGCATTCTTCTTTAAGCTATTAACTTCCATACATATCAGATTTCTTTAACAGAAAACTTGATAACCAGTAGAGTTTATTTGCAATTAACAAATTGCTGACCTTGCTCACTGAGCTCCAATAGCAAGTTCAACTTTGATATTGAATGGTGCTGCTATGAATAGTTTATAGCCAGTTACATGTAACAAAAAAATTAAAGAAGTTGGTTTTAACCTTAACATTGTAATTACATCTGTAAGCTGTAGTTGCCACGTTTGTGTCACCAAATCTAGTAATGTCATGTCCCACACTTAAGCCTGCATGTCTTTGATCAATTGTCTTTGGAATCTTTGAATCACTTCACTTATCAGACTAGTTATAACAATCATTTCTTATTTTATTAGCTCACCTGAGCATAAAGTGCAAGGTGAGCTATTGTGTTTGATCGTTGTCCGTCGTCCGTCTGTCTGTCTGTCCGTCTGTCCGTCCATCCACAATTTCTTTAAAAATTTTCTCCTCCTAAACCAGTAGGCCAATCAAGCTGAAACTTTGCAGGGATGTTCCTTGGGTGAAGTTCTACAAAAGTTGTTAAAAGAATTTAATTCCGTCAAAAACTCTGGTTGCTGCGGCATGTGAAAATTGGAATCTGAAGTAAATCTTTAAAAATCTTCTTCTCCTAAACCAGTAGGGCCAATCAAGCTGAAACTTTGCAGGGATGTTCCTTGGGTGAAGTTCTACAAAAGTTGTTAAAAGAATTTAATTCCGTCAAAAACTCTGGTTGCCACGGCATGTGAAAATGGGAATCTTAAGTAAAACTGTAAAAATCTTTAAAAATCTTCTCCTCCTTAATCAGTAGGCCAATCAAGCTGAAACTTTGCAGGGATGTTCCTTGGGTGAAGCTCTTCAAAAGTTGTTAAAAGAATTTCATTCTGTGAAAAACTCTTGTAACCGCGGCATATGAAAATGGGAAATTTTAGAAAATCTTTGTTGTCTTTTTTTTCACAGACTACAAGGCCAAAGGCATTATTTTTATATAGAGCTTAATCATATGGTTCTTTACCAAAGTTTGAAATATTTAATCTCTGGGGGTCAAAATTGGCCCCTCCCCTGAGGTCCGAAGTTTGGAAAAATGCTTAATAAGAGAAATTTCAAAAGACTTCTCCTCTTAAACTATAAGGTCTAGGATATTTATATTTGGTATGGAGGATAACTAGATGGTTTTGTACTATATCACTAAAAGTTGTCTTCCTCTGTCAAAAACGACCCTGCACTAGGGGTCAAAAACTTGGAAAATCTCAAAATTTGTGTATGCTAAAAAAAAAATTCTTCATTTTAAGGAGGAGGGCATTTATATTTTGTGTAGCATAGCCTGGCTGTTATCTATCAGTTTTGATTAAATTATGCCTGTAGGTTAATGAACACCCCTTCCCTGGGTGTCCAAAGTTTGTAAAAATGCTCAATTAGACCATGTTCAATAGTCTTTTCTTCGTCTAAGGCATTCATATTTTGTATATAGCATATCCAGACAGTTCTCTACCATGTTAGCTAGTTCTTTACTATGTTAGCTAAAATCTTAGCCCTTGGATAAAACATGGCACTGCCCCATAGGTCAAAAATTTTGGAAAACGCCCAATTAGAGCAACATCAAAAGTCTTCTCCTTCTGAAATATAAGGTGAAGGGCATAGATATTTGATATATAGCATGACAAAATAATTTTGTACTATGTAACAGGAAAATAGGCTCTTAGGATAAAAACGTCTCTGCTCCTGGGGTCTAAAATTGCACTGAAAGAATTTTCTTAAATATAGGTTCTAGAACATTTACATTATTAACATTATTGTTATCTACCATGTTTATATCCTTTGACAAACATGGCCCTTCCCAAGGTATCCAAAGATATGAAAAACACTCAATAAGAGCATGTTCAAATATCTTCCACTCTTCATGTATTAGTTGTAATGCATTCATATTTTGATTTATAGTACATCCAGATTGTTCTCTACCAAGGTTGCTAAAGTTACACCCATTGAAGTTGCAGACAGTACTTAGAGTTTGATTGAAATCTAATACAAAGAATTTCAGGTAGAAAACAATGTGAGAAATGGATAAATTGCTTGTCACTCCCTTTCTCACTATGTATTTTTAAAACTTATTTTCCCCGAGGGTGACAAATTTTTGGCTAGTTTGGTAATGGATTAAACTATAAAGCCAAAAGGCATTCATTCTTATTGTAAAGCATTACTGGATTGTTTTTGTACAAACCCCAAAATCTTATATTTGTTTTATTTATTTTCCTCAAGTTGTGTCTTTTTTATACTAAAAAGTACTGTAATTTGCAGATGCCTCAGGTGAGCGATTTAGGACCATCATGGTCCTCTTGTATTGAGTTTGAATTTTCGTATTTTCCAGATTTTATCCAAGATGGAAAGAATATGAATCCATGCAAGCCCACACAATGCATTATCCATTCAGGTATTCACTGGAGGAGGAGCAATATGAAAGAGATTGGGCGGTGCTGCTATCTTTAGCCAACCAACCAGGTGAGACTCCACTCATGATTATACTTTGGGAGAAGTGGCATGACTGGAAAATTAAAATAAAAAGACTTATTCAAACTTTAGTTTTAGCATTTAGATCATCTAAAAATTGGCTTTTGTTTTATGTTTCTGACCATAGATTTTGCAAGCTAACACTGTTTAGCATCTCACTTAACCCATTCCCACACAGACCCTCCTTTTTATGCCACTCAAGAATAAAGCAATTTCTTCATTGTCCACGATGTTTTCTACCCCAAAGGACAAAGAATTTCATCAACCTAAAGCATGCGTCTGCATCTTCCTTCAATTCGGACCAGTCTTGAATTTTCTCATGTAGGAATGGGTTGAACTGCAATGTTGGAGGTCAGTGGATTTTCTATTTTCAGCATAAATCAAATACAGATATCTGTTCTAGTATTCTTGTTTACATTTTATCATTAATGTTGCTTTTCATTCTCTCTTAAACTCATTTGTAATAAAAAGCTGCTTATGATATTTTCAGGTGCTAGCCTAGAACAAATGCACATATTTGTACTGGCACATATTTTACGACGACCAATCATTGTGTATGGTGTAAAGGTTGTGAAAAGTTTCAAGGGAGAGAATATAGACTATGCCAGGTTTGAAGGTAAGAATGATCTTTCTTTGTAGCACACTATTTCTGCTTAGTCGGAGGTGAATTATTTCCCATAGACAACCATTTAACCATAAATGATAATAGCTCAATCCACAAGTTTTCTCTGAATTCTGGACTTATATCAAAATAAAGAGCAATCATTATTCAATAAAAAAGAGTTGAATATGTGATTAACCCTTTGATTAACAACCTTTCAAGACTACCAACATGTAGCTATAATGATATTTGACAATTTAAAGACAGATAAACTGATATCAAAAGATAGTTGTGTTAAGATCAACTCTGTCTCCAATTTTCAGCTCTACTGGCCAAAGGCTAGAAGAGCTATAGCTATGGCCTGTTTCCCATCTGATTCTTTTATGTCTGTCCATCAAGTTGTCTTTCCATCTGTTAACTTTTTAGCTCACCTGAGCACAAAGTGCTTGGGGTGAGCTATTGTGATCGGTCATCATCGGGCGTCCGTCCATTAATCTGTCCGTCCATCTGTTCGTTCAAAATTACAAAAAAATCTTCTCCTAAACTAACAGTGGAATTTCAACCAAGCTTCACAGAAATGATCCTTAGGTCATGCTCTTTCAAATACTTCTAAAAAATAAAATCCATAAAGAACTCTGGTTGCCATGGCAACAGAGTGAAAATACTTAAAAAAAATCGTCTCCTCCCAAGCCCTCTACCAAAATACTTCAAAGAATTACTGTATTCTGAAAATTAGCCCTTATCTGTGCAATCCCTGATTTTACCTAGAAATAAAGAAGGAAAAATGTTCTTCTCCCCAACCATAAGACCAAGAGCTTTGATATTTGGTACAAATCATCATCTATTGACCCTCTACCAAAATACTTCAAAGAATTACCATTTCTTGAAAATATGCCCATTTCTGTGCAATCCCTGATTTTACATAGAAATAAAGAAGGAAATCTTCTTCTCCCAAAACATAAGGCCTAGAGCTTTGATTTTTTGTATGAATCATCATCTGTTGACCCTCTACCAAAATACTTCAAAGAATAACTGTATCTTCTCCTCCTAAACTAACCATAGAATTTCAACCAAACTTCACAGAAATGATCCTTAGATCATGTTCTTTCAAATACTTCAAAGAATTAAAATCCATGTAGAACTCTGGTTTCCATGGCAACAGAGTGAAAATACTTAAACAATCTTCCCATCCCATGTCGTAAGGCCTAGAGCTTTGATATTTGGTACGAATCATCATTTATTGACCCTCTACCAAGATACTTCAAAGAATTACCGAATTCTTAGAATTAGCTCTTTTCTGTGCAATCCCTGATAATACCTAGAAATAAAGAAGGAAAACTTTGAAAATGTTCTTCTCCCAAACCATGAGGCCTAGAGCTTTGATATTTTGTATTATACATCTATTGACCCTCTACCTATATAGATCAAAGAATTACTGCATTTTGTGCCATCCCTGATTTTACATAGTATTAAAGAAGGAAATCTTCAAAAATCTTCTTCTCCCAAACCTTAAGGCTTTGATATTTGTTGTGTAATAATACCTATTGACCCCTTACTAAAATACTTCATAGAATAACTGTATTCTTAAAATAAGTCCTTTTCTGTGCAGTCCCCGAAAGGAATAAAGAAGGATATCATAGGAAAATGTTCTCAATGTTCTCATTCTAAACCATTAGGCCTAGAGCTTTGATATTTGGTATGTATTAATGCCTATTGCCCCTCTACTTAAGTACTTCAAAGAGTTACCATACTCCTGAAATTAGTTCAATATGGTTGGATCTTCACTATACCTAGGATTAAAGGAGAAAATCTTTAAAAAATCCTTCTTCTCCAAAACGATTAGGTGTAGGGCTTTGATATTTTGTATATGATATCATAAAGCCTTGAGCCATAATACTCAGGGAAACAATAAAGGACCAACTTGGTCCTCTTGTTCTTGTTAACAATCTTGAGTCCAGAGTCTTCATTGGATTCCCTTCAACATTTCACAGAATGATTGTACCAACATAAGGATTGCTTCTTTCTAAGACTCTGCAAACAGCAGTTACATTCAATAGGGTAGACAGGGTTGCCGATCGCCATTGTCTCCAAATGCGACAAAAATAAAATATTGGCGCAAGTTTTTTTCATTTTGCGAAAGTTCGTGGCGCCAAAAAAAAAGAAAAGTTTTTTTATACATACTTTTACTTTGACTAATCTCCAGAAATCAAGTCCGAGGGCCAAGTGTGTATTATTGCTCAAGGGCTTGTATACCAGGTCAATTATGTCATTGAGTCTGACACAAGACTAACACATAACCAAATTTAATTACAGTTCTGATTGACAGCCAATCAGATGATTAAAATGCGCTCATTGGTCGACGAGTCGTATTGATTGTGTTGAGGGCGTGACTTAGTATTATGGATGAGCCGATGAAACTTCTATCTGAAGACCTCAATTATCACGCATGAATAGACTTTCTATAAGAAAAGTGTAATTAAACTGGCAGCCATTTAACTTTTCCTGATGAATACAATTGCAGAATTCGGGCATATTTTCGTATATTTCTGCTGACAGTTTCAGTCAGTTTCTAATCTCGGCACCACTACCGCTATTCCTTGCTAAAACACTGAATCATCATTTATGGGTCATTAGAAGGGTATTCTGACGAACTGTTGATAGAAACAGTGGTAGTTTTTTCAAGATTTGACAGAAATTTCAAAAGTTATACTGTCCCAAAAACAGACGAACCATTTCTTTTTTGTACATTCGTACCCAAGAATGTTCACCCTTAACCTATTTTTTTAATTACAGAAGTCTACATTATTTTATTATTAAATCAAGCATATTTTACTAGGTTTATTACTATTTCCTTCTCTCTCTTTTTCTCATCAAAGTCTCGATTTTCTAATCAAAGTACTGAAAGCACTGATTAAAGATGAGTAAAAATCAATGTAGTGTATGACTTAGCTACATTCATTAAAGATAAAACAACAAACGAATGGCCATATTAAAAACCTGTTTAACATGCACATTATCTATTTAACAGCGTATAAGTTAAGAAAATAACAGTGCAGTTAAGAAATGCTCGAGCTTGGCCCCAACTCCTCAATTTGGCCCCAACTTTTTCTATTTGGCCCCAACTTTTTTAATTTGGCGAAAGTGATGGCGACAACTTTTGTCAAGCCAGAGCTAACCCTGGTAGAAAATATTGTGGAAAAGGTGAAATTTCTTCTTTTACTACAATATTTTTTCAAGTAAAAAAACAAGGGAAGTGATAACCAGTTGAACAGGGCTAAATTTTGTTTATGGAATATTTGTGGTAGAGGATTTAATAATAGACTAATTTGAAATCTTTCACTTCATACTTCAGGTGTTTATTTACCACTGTTGTGGGAAAGGAATTTCTGCTACAAGACCCCTATTGCTCTTGGATACACAAGAGGCCATTTTTCAGCATTGGTTCCCATGGAAGGGGAAACGGACATGCCAATGGGCGCAGGTGCCCATATAGATAATGCAATGGATGAACAGATTGCTTACTTGCCATTGGTCGATAACGAAGAACATTTTTTACCAATACATTTTGTTACAGAAGTAAGATTTCATTTATGCATTTGGTCTTACTAGAAAAAGAAAATACATTATGACTTACTGTGAAACCATTACCAGGATTGCAAAAGGCGATTTTAGTATTAGCTCCACTTAAAACTGAGAAAATCTTTTTCCAAGAAGCTATTGGCTGGATTATAACCAATCTATATATAGGTATATGGTGAAATCATTGAAGATATTTTCCTCAGAAAGTATCAGGTGAATATCAACCAAATTTTAATGAAATGTTTCTTGAATGACTTAAATGACTCAATTAAAATTGTTGTAGAAATTTGTATCAGTTAAATATCATGGACTGAATAGGCTTGATTCTTTAAAATCAATTTAATAGAGAATAATAGTTTGTTTCACTCTAAGACCAATTTATTTATTTCAACAGTTGCTATGTTTTCATGTGTGGCCAAGCCACTCATGACTCATAGCTTTTGTTGTTCACTTATTCTGTTTTTTTTAACCCATTCCCACACAGTGATGCTTTTGGACTCACCTCAAGAAAAACAATAGGGAAAACATTTTAGAAAATGAAGAAATTTGAGACATTTAATTGTTAGTTAATGTTTATTTTTAAAATTCATCTTATAAACAACTTTGGACAAGTAGGCGGTGCAGACTAAGATCAATCTGGTCTTATGTACCGCTTGACCTTTGTCTATACCTCCTGCCAAAACAGGAATATTCCAGGTTCAGCATGACAAGGGTTAATTTTCTGAAATTTTGAAATCATTGATTTGTAGGGCAGGAAACATTGTGAACAATGAACATGTTGCTTTTTATGCTCCCCGAAAAAATTTCAGAGGGAGCATATAGTCGCCGGCCTGTGCGTCCATCCTTCCGTCCTTCTGTCCGTCCGTCCCAAGTCATATCTCAGCAACCCCTGGGCCTAATTGGACAAACTCCATATATAATCTTCCTAGGAAATTTCCAAGACCATTTTTTATTTATTTTTTTATTTCAAGGCTGCTTCATGGAAAAAGGGGCCTTAATGTAAAAACTAGTTTTTTGCCAATTTCTCCAAGACTAATTGTTAGAATTTCATGACATTTCATATTTGAGTAGTAAATTAGATCCCCTTGACCTTAAATGAAATGGAATTTTCGTTTAAAAAAATTTGTCATGGGAAAAGGGGCCTTAATGTTATTACCTTTACTTTAACTGTCTTTTTTCCCCCGCAAAAACTAAAATTGGCAATAACTTTTGATTGGTTACAGATGAAGTCTTCATATTTCACATATGCATTGCTTGTGACAAACCCTTTCTGTTGGTACCAAGTTCAAGGTCATCATTCAAGGTCAAGGTCATTTCTCAAGGTCAAAATTTGGGAAATTAAAACGTTAAATTTGGCCATAATTTTGCAATGGTAAGTGATATAGCCCTCAAATTTCACATGTGCATTGCTTATGACATGACCTTTCTGTTGGAATTAAGTTCAAGGTTATCTGTGAAGATCAAGGTGATTTCTCAAGGTCAAAATTTTGAAAATCTTAACTTTTACATTGTCTATCATCATAAAATGGTAAGTGACATAGCCTTCATATTTCACATGTGCAATGCTTATGACATGGACTTTCTGTTGGTACTAAGTTCAAGGTCATCTGTCACGGTCAAGGTCGCTTTTCAAGGTCAAAATTTTGAAATTTTAACTTTAACATCTCCCATAAGTATACAAAGGTTAGTGATATAGCCTTCATATTTTACATATGCATTGCTTTTTACATAGATTTTCTGTTGGTACTAAGTTCATAGTCATTGGTCAAGGTCTAATTGTGAAGGTTATTAATTTTCAAATACCTCCTTTACAAATTGCCAAAATTTCTTGTTACTTTACATAAATGTTGTTTATTAAGTGCCTTAGGTAATGTTAATTTCAATTTTTGACCCAATGAGCCTGACCATGCTTAAAGGGGGCTTAATGCCATCTAGCTTTACATTTTGTATATATCCTACTCTAAAATAAATCAGTCTATTGTTTCAGCAAGACTACTCAAGTTAGAGTCTTCATTTTTTGTATGGAGACATCTTTCATTGATAACTTTGATAGTCAAGGTAAAATGTTTTACCCTTTTCCATATGATGATATTGAATTTTACTAGAATCAGGCCTGTGAAGCCAAACAGATTCCTTCAATGTTTGTCAAAATTCCAAATTTCTTGTGAACTGAACTCTCAAACTATAGTTGCGTTCAATAAAAAGTTTTTTGTCCAATAAAGGCATACAGTTTTGTGACAAAAGCCTTATTTCAGGGAGCATAATACGTCTTCGACGGCTCTTGTTTCTCAATGGTCATAGAAAAGTGGGATAGAATTGGGATGAGTTGATAAGTAAATTCTGGTAAATGGAGGGATACAGGTGCTCAAGAGTTGCTAGCTAGACCTGATTTGTTTAATTTCTTCATTTTTTTTTTTCTTTTTTTTTCTACCCAGAAAGTCGAAACATTCAAAATTTCATGAATTATAACTCACTGTCTGTAACTCCTTTTAATTTGGACCAGTCTAAAATTTTCTCATGTGGGAATGAGTTAAACTGAGTAGTTAGCTTTACACTTTGGCTAATGACAAAAAATTATACTGGTCAAAATTCAAAGCAAATGCAAACATATCTAAGACTTTTTGAGTTAAAAAGTCAGAGCCATATATGTTTGAAAACACTTTAATTGTTACAAGCAATATCCAAACAAAGTTTTCAAGTCTTTCTTCTTAAACAACATGTTGGATTGCATGGATATAGGTTAAAATTCATTATGTATGTATTCTAGACCTGCCAAGAAGAGACAATGCTTAGAAAATGGATGGACTGTATAGTTACCCAGGAGGGACATTTTGTGGCCATCCAGAAAGTTGGTAAGCGCTCTTTAGCTGTCAGACAAATGATAGAAGTTTGGTTGGATTACTACCGGCATCAGGCGAGTTATTCGGACGACATGGATCACCAAATATCTTCTCACGCACAAACTTGTTATCTTGATGGAGACAGTGATGATGATGATGATGACTGATTGGTTTAGCTCTTTACAAGAAAATGAAACTTTACACTTTACACTACAACTTTGTCTTTGAAAATTATTGATGTGAATATTTTCTGTGGGTCTAGATATGAAAGTTGTTATTCTTAGGGTAAAAACATAAGAAAATATTTAATGATATATCATTAGCTTAGTGTAAAAACATCATAAGTGTCTATACTTTGTATAGACACTTATGATGTTTTTGCACTAAGCCACCATAATGAAAATTCTTTAGTAAGATAGATTTGCTAATTATTAACCACTGAACTTTCAACGTAAAAATATTATATTATCTGTGCATCGATTGATGTATTGCTGGCCACTAAACTTTGAGAGGAATTTCCATTTCGAAATTATGATATCAGTCTAAATAAACGATTTGATTGGCTTATCGATATTTTGATTGACAGTTTGTGATTATTCTATTTGATTGCTCAGTCAATAATTTGATTGCCAACCAGAATTTGTCAATTTTAGTGAGTACTCAAAGAATATGGTTTAAATGATTATTGATTAACGATTTATGGTAAGGAATCATAGTGGTTCTCTTTATATATTTCACACTACTGCGTTTATTTAGCTACCAATTTAACCGTGATGACTTTTTGGTTACACCTTGAGTGATTGCCAAACCCATGTTTCACTCTATGTTTTGAAATGCCATCTTTAAAAGGCAAGGAATCTTTAGATACCTTTGTGACCAACTAACTTCTCTTTAATAACACGATGGTCTTCATCCTGAAAGATTGTTGAAAGCAGCGTAAACCCCATTCAAACAAACAAATCATTTCCTCGAGCTTGGGCTTACTGGAGTTCTTGCAATAGCTCGAGCTCACCTCTTTGACCCATTACCACATGACAAATTTCAGACTTTTCAATATTAAAAAAAGATATAGACAACTGGTCTAATTCTAATATCTTGTAATAAGCATTTTTTTTATGCATCTAAATGTTTTCTAAAGCTCTCTTCTAAAAGAGTGTCAAAAAGCAGAATGTGCCAGAATGAGTTAAGCATAGGGATTGAACAGGAATATGTTAACCCTACTATTATTTGCTATTTTAGGTCGTCTCTGATGACCGAGGTTTAATGCAAAATTTATAATCAGTCACTGTCATAATTAGGGTGACTAAATAATAAACTCTGACGCATTCTACCAAAGTTAAAAAGGTTTGACCCTTGTTAGTTAACTTGTTTGATTTCCTAGACTGTTTTATTCTGTTTGACAGACTTATGAAATATATTCTGAAAAAAGAAACTTAGCTTTTTAGTTTTGCCTTTAGAACATGTAGATGGTAAATTTGCATCTTTCCCACATGACTGAATTTGTGACAAGCACTTTCAAAAAAGTTGCACATGTCAGTTGACATTAAAGAGTAAACCTGTGCAAAACCAAAAACTCTAAAACAGCTTGGATGTAATATGGAAATAGGAAAATCAAGCTTTGATGTGTACAGAAGACAGTGTTGGAAAAAAAGTTAATTATAAGAAATTTACCCTATAAAGAAGACAATAGTGTAGACTTATCCTTATTAGAAAATGCAGACAACGAGATTACCAAGTTTGCCTGCGACTGATCATTGGGAGCAAAGAAAAATAATGTTAAAAGCAGTTTTTCTTCCAAAAATGTTTTCCACATTGCTTTTCCGGGGGATTAGGAATGGGGAGAGCTTGAAAAATTTTAGCTATTGAGAAAGCTTTAAATATTTTAAGTACACACACACACTCTACTTTGTAACCATGTTTTTGTGATTATAGTGAAAAAATGTTTGTTTATTTGGCCGAATTTTGTAAATTTATTGTTAGAGAGTTTACCTATCAAGTTTGAACCTTTTGTTAGATGTTTTGATATAAAATTTATTCTATGAAACTTCTCTTGTGTCAAGTTTGTTTCAGATACCACATGACAGTAGATAATTAATCTCAAAACAATCTCAAAACAATACATTTAAGAAAAGGTCCAAATTGATCAAATTTGATCAATGCATGCTTGAATTGAAAAATTAGTGCCACAAAAGACATTGTGATGAAAAGAAAAATAGTCCAGTACAAGCAACTTTCATTCTGTATTTTTTAGCCAATCTGAGCACAATGTGCCCAAGGTGAGCTTTTGGGATCACCCTGTGTCAGTTGTACATCGTCTATTGTGAGTTTGAGGTTGTCAACAATTCTTTAAAGACCCTTTCCTCTGCATCCATTGAGCCAATTTCAACCAAACTTGGCAAGAATGTTTCTCTATCGAATAGGTGTGCCATTTGAAACAAATTTTCAGATAACTTTTCAAAATTGTTCGAGAAATTATGATTCGCCAAAAAATTTGTCCGGAGCAGTTGTTCTCTATCGAATAGGTGTGCCATTTGAAACAAATTTTCAGATAACTTTTCAAAATTGTTCGAGAAATTATGATTCGCCAAAAAAATAAGGGTAGGGCTTGGCTTATCAGACTAAGATCAATCTTTAAAAATCTCCTCCTAAACCATTTGGCCAATTTGGACCAAAATTAGCAGGAATGTTCCTTGAGTGACCTTTTTCAAAAGTTGTATGTGAGTTTTGGTTCACGAAAATATGTGGGCATGGTAGAGCCAGGCTTATCAGACTTAGAGCAATCATGGAATAATTCTTTAAAATCTTCTCCTCCTTGACCACTTTTTCCCAAACTTGGTTGGAATGTCTCTTGGGTGACCTTTTTCTAAACTTGCTCATGAAATTTTGACTTTCAAAAATTTCGGGAAATCATGGAATGAATGTTTGAAAATCTTCTCCTGGTAAACCAATTGGCCAATTAGGAACAAATTTGGCAGAAATTTTCCATATGTGACCTTTTTAAAAACTTGGATGTGAAAATTTTGATTTATAGAAAACGTGGACGTGTCAGGACTGGGCTTTTCAGAAAAAGAGAAATCATGAAATAATTCTTAAAAAATCTTCTCCTCCTTAACCATATTGATGATTTGGACAAAATTTTGCATGAATGTCTCTTGGGTGACCCTTTTCAATACCTGTTTGTGAAATTTTTATTTGAAAAAAAACAAAAAAAAACCAGGCGTGGCAAGGCTAGGCTTATCAGAATTAAAGAAATTATGATATAATTCTTGAAAAATCTTTTCCTCTTTAACCATTTGGACAAATCTGACAAAATTTGGCAGTGCAGGAATGTTCCTTGGATGACCCTTCTCAAAACTTATTTGTGAAAAAAATGTGGACATGGCAGGGCCAGGCTTATCAGACTGAGAGAAATCATGGAATTATTCCTTAGAAATAATCTGCGTGGCAGGTCGGGCTTAGATCAAATCATTCTCAGGTGAGCGATTAAGAGCTATTTTGGCCCTCTTGTTATGGTTTTACTTCCTCAGTGCACTAAATGACAAGATCGTGTGTTGATCAGTAAGTTTACCCGCAAAAATATTGGAGTCAGCTTGGTGGGCTGGTTGGCTAGTTGGTTGGTCATTTCTTGGTCCGCCTGCAGCTTTTTCTTTCTGCTGGTTTTCTTCTAAGGGTTGCCGTTAAAGCGCAGCTGGTAGCGCATCAGACTCCCAATCTTTAATCATAGGATGTCAAAGGTTCCCAGCGGCGGCACATAGCCTTTCCGACATTTGTCTCTCACCAATGGGTGGATAATTGTAAACATAAGTGGGATAGCAGCTGGAGGCTAGGAAAGGATGTAATGGTAGCACTGGTTCGAGATATACCAGGAATCCATTGTTAAGTAATCGCGTCGCCGCAATATAACAAAAGTACCGTTTAACCCCATTCAAACAAAAATATTTTCTCCCAAGATACACACGTGTACTTAGTGTAGTGTTAATGTGCACGTTCTATTTTGGTTATGTTCAGGTCATAGTTCATGGAGTTAGGGCCCATTCTTTTATTTATTCTGCCCATTTCTGTGCTCCCCGAAGGCAAACATACATCCGCTATTTCGTCTGTCCGTCTGTCTCCGTCATTCTGTTCGTCTGCCTCGATTTCTCATCAACCCTTTGGCGAATCTGTATGGAACTTCACATGTGAACTCCTTATGATATTAGGCTGACCCTTCTCAAAACTTATTTGTGAAAAAAATGTGGACATGGCAGGGCCAGGCTTATCAGACTGAGAGAAATCATGGAATTATTCCTTAGAAATAATCTGCGTGGCAGGTCGGGCTTAGATCAAATCATTCTCAGGTGAGCGATTAAGAGCTATTTTGGCCCTCTTGTTATGGTTTTACTTCCTCAGTGCACTAAATGACAAGATCGTGTGTTGATCAGTAAGTTTACCCGCAAAAATATTGGGAGTCAGCTTGGTGGGCTGGTTGGCTAGTTGGTTGGTCATTTCTTGGTCCGCCTGCAGCTTTTTCTTTCTGCTGGTTTTCTTCTAAGGGTTGCCGTTAAAGCGCAGCTGGTAGCGCATCAGACTCCCAATCTTTAATCATAGGATGTCAAAGGTTCCCAGCGGCGGCACATAGCCTTTCCGACATTTGTCTCTCACCAATGGGTGGATAATTGTAAACATAAGTGGGATAGCAGCTGGAGGCTAGGAAAGGATGTAATGGTAGCACTGGTTCGAGATATACCAGGAATCCATTGTTAAGTAATCGCGTCGCCGCAATATAACAAAAGTACCGTTTAACCCCATTCAAACAAAAATATTTTCTCCCAAGATACACACGTGTACTTAGTGTAGTGTTAATGTGCACGTTCTATTTTGGTTATGTTCAGGTCATAATTCATGGAGTTAGGGCCCATTCTTTTATTTATTCTGCCCATTTCTGTGCTCCCCGAAGGCAAACATACATCCGCTATTTCGTCTGTCCGTCTGTCTCCGTCATTCTGTTCGTCTGCCTCGATTTCTCATCAACCCTTTGGCGAATCTGTATGGAACTTCACATGTGAACTCCTTATGATATTAGGCTGACCCTTCTCAAAACTTATTTGTGAAAAAAATGTGGACATGGCAGGGCCAGGCTTATCAGACTGAGAGAAATCATGGAATTATTCCTTAGAAATAATCTGCGTGGCAGGTCGGGCTTAGATCAAATCATTCTCAGGTGAGCGATTAAGAGCTATTTTGGCCCTCTTGTTATGGTTTTACTTCCTCAGTGCACTAAATGACAAGATCGTGTGTTGATCAGTAAGTTTACCCGCAAAAATATTGGGAGTCAGCTTGGTGTGCTGGTTGGCTAGTTGGTTGGTCATTTCTTGGTCCGCCTGCAGCTTTTTCTTTCTGCTGGTTTTCTTCTAAGGGTTGCCGTTAAAGCGCAGCTGGTAGCGCATCAGACTCCCAATCTTTAATCATAGGATGTCAAAGGTTCCCAGCGGCGGCACATAGCCTTTCCGACATTTGTCTCTCACCAATGGGTGGATAATTGTAAACATAAGTGGGATAGCAGCTGGAGGCTAGGAAAGGATGTAATGGTAGCACTGGTTCGAGATATACCAGGAATCCATTGTTAAGTAATCGCGTCGCCGCAATATAACAAAAGTACCGTTTAACCCCATTCAAACAAAAATATTTTCTCCCAAGATACACACGTGTACTTAGTGTAGTGTTAATGTGCACGTTCTATTTTGGTTATGTTCAGGTCATAATTCATGGAGTTAGGGCCCATTCTTTTATTTATTCTGCCCATTTCTGTGCTCCCCGAAGGCAAACATACATCCGCTATTTCGTCTGTCCGTCTGTCTCCGTCATTCTGTTCGTCTGCCTCGATTTCTCATCAACCCTTTGGCGAATCTGTATGGAACTTCACATGTGAACTCCTTATGATATTAGGCTGACCCTTCTCAAAACTTATTTGTGAAAAAAATGTGGACATGGCAGGGCCAGGCTTATCAGACTGAGAGAAATCATGGAATTATTCCTTAGAAATAATCTGCGTGGCAGGTCGGGCTTAGATCAAATCATTCTCAGGTGAGCGATTAAGAGCTATTTTGGCCCTCTTGTTATGGTTTTACTTCCTCAGTGCACTAAATGACAAGATCGTGTGTTGATCAGTAAGTTTACCCGCAAAAATATTGGGAGTCAGCTTGGTGGGCTGGTTGGCTAGTTGGTTGGTCATTTCTTGGTCCGCCTGCAGCTTTTTCTTTCTGCTGGTTTTCTTCTAAGGGTTGCCGTTAAAGCGCAGCTGGTAGCGCATCAGACTCCCAATCTTTAATCATAGGATGTCAAAGGTTCCCAGCGGCGGCACATAGCCTTTCCGACATTTGTCTCTCACCAATGGGTGGATAATTGTAAACATAAGTGGGATAGCAGCTGGAGGCTAGGAAAGGATGTAATGGTAGCACTGGTTCGAGATATACCAGGAATCCATTGTTAAGTAATCGCGTCGCCGCAATATAACAAAAGTACCGTTTAACCCCATTCAAACAAAAATATTTTCTCCCAAGATACACACGTGTACTTAGTGTAGTGTTAATGTGCACGTTCTATTTTGGTTATGTTCAGGTCATAATTCATGGAGTTAGGGCCCATTCTTTTATTTATTCTGCCCATTTCTGTGCTCCCCGAAGGCAAACATACATCCGCTATTTCGTCTGTCCGTCTGTCTCCGTCATTCTGTTCGTCTGCCTCGATTTCTCATCAACCCTTTGGCGAATCTGTATGGAACTTCACATGTGAACTCCTTATGATATTAGGCTGACCCTTCTCAAAACTTATTTGTGAAAAAAATGTGGACATGGCAGGGCCAGGCTTATCAGACTGAGAGAAATCATGGAATTATTCCTTAGAAATAATCTGCGTGGCAGGTCGGGCTTAGATCAAATCATTCTCAGGTGAGCGATTAAGAGCTATTTTGGCCCTCTTGTTATGGTTTTACTTCCTCAGTGCACTAAATGACAAGATCGTGTGTTGATCAGTAAGTTTACCCGCAAAAATATTGGAGTCAGCTTGGTGGGCTGGTTGGCTAGTTGGTTGGTCATTTCTTGGTCCGCCTGCAGCTTTTTCTTTCTGCTGGTTTTCTTCTAAGGGTTGCCGTTAAAGCGCAGCTGGTAGCGCATCAGACTCCCAATCTTTAATCATAGGATGTCAAAGGTTCCCAGCGGCGGCACATAGCCTTTCCGACATTTGTCTCTCACCAATGGGTGGATAATTGTAAACATAAGTGGGATAGCAGCTGGAGGCTAGGAAAGGATGTAATGGTAGCACTGGTTCGAGATATACCAGGAATCCATTGTTAAGTAATCGCGTCGCCGCAATATAACAAAAGTACCGTTTAACCCCATTCAAACAAAAATATTTTCTCCCAAGATACACACGTGTACTTAGTGTAGTGTTAATGTGCACGTTCTATTTTGGTTATGTTCAGGTCATAATTCATGGAGTTAGGGCCCATTCTTTTATTTATTCTGCCCATTTCTGTGCTCCCCGAAGGCAAACATACATCCGCTATTTCGTCTGTCCGTCTGTCTCCGTCATTCTGTTCGTCTGCCTCGATTTCTCATCAACCCTTTGGCGAATCTGTATGGAACTTCACATGTGAACTCCTTATGATATTAGGCTGACGCTTCTTTCCCATCCTTTTGAAAGCTCTAAGATAAAAGTCACAGATCGAGGTCAAGCATTTAAATTGAGCTTTTCCAGAGCATAGCTCATACAATTATGGGCGGATTCCAATACATGAGTTGATGTACCATTTGAAAAAAAAAAATAGATAGCTCGAAGGTCAAGGTCGCAGCTCAAGACCAGACGTTAAGATTAAGCATGTCCGGAGCAGTTGTTCTCTATCGAATAGTTGTGCCATTTGAAACAAATTTTCAGATAACTCCAATGTCAAGGTCACAGCACAAGGTTGAACATTAGAATTAAGCATGTCTGGAGAAGGATCAGCATATAGCCATATCGTCTATTTGACCATCCGTCTGAACTCTTTTCCCGTTTATTTCATACTATTTGTGATAGGGCTATATTCGGGGGAGCATAATCCGTCTGATGGTTTGTCACATCAAACATTGAATGGATTTGACTGAAATTCACATATCGATGTTCAGCGCAAAACACTTGTAACTCCCTATAAGTATATAGGCAGTTACAACTGT
This sequence comes from Fragum fragum, assembly GCA_946902895.1. Lineage (NCBI taxonomy): Eukaryota > Metazoa > Mollusca > Bivalvia > Cardiida > Cardiidae > Fragum > Fragum fragum. The sequence goes on from OX336374.1 coordinate 12,350,255, forward strand.
TTCGCGCTGAACCATCAATATGCACTCTGTGTCAAACAAAGACATGCATATTCTATCTTAGATCCATCTACTATTCCCGGAGTAATAACCTTTGTTGAAAAAGGCTTTACTCAAGTGACAAATAGTTTTTAGCTCCTCTGGCTGATAGCTAGAGAGCTGTTGTTATGACATTGTGTCCGTCATACGTCTGTCTGTGCGTCCATACGTCCGTCCATTTGTAAAATTTTAATTTGATAATAATCTCCTTAGAAAGTATTAACACTGAACAGATTTCAACCTTCAAAGAATTTCAATCGGATGAAAAGCATGCTTTAAATGGCCAGTGCTAAATTCCATACATGGTGAAAACTTTGACAATTTTCTTCGTGGCAACCAATAGATTGATTTCAATGAAATTTCGCAGTGATTATCATTTCGTGACATTTTACCAGACTCGTTAAATAAATTTGAAACATGGCTTTTACGTACCGGGCTAATTTCCGTATAATGGTGTCAAGTGAAAACTTTCAAAACATTTTTCACAAAAACTATATGATGGATTTCACAGGAATGATCCTTCGATGACTCATTGTCATATTCCTTTATAGAATACGGCTGGGTTAAAGAACATGGCTTTTATGAGCAGGGTTTATGTCCATAAATGGTGTATAATGAAACTTCTCGGAAACAGGAGGATGGTTTCCAACCAAAATTCCCAGTAATGATCTTTCTGATGATCCTTATACCAGTTTTTAGCTCCACTGGCTGAAAACCACGGAGCAATTGTTATGGCGGTGTGTCCATCCGTCATTCCATAAACTTTAAAGATATTCTCCTCCAAAAGTATTGGACAGAGTTCAACCAAATTTCACAGAAATGATCAATGGGTGACCCTCAGATTCAAGCAAAGAAATTTGATCGGATGATAAACAGCTTTAATGGACTGAGCTAATTTCTATATATTGTGAAAGCTTGAAAAAATTTCTTTTCAGAAACAAGTTGATGGATTTTAACTAAATTTTAATGGACTGGTACTTGTGTGACCCTTAATCAAATTTCTTCAAAGAATTTCGATCGGATGAAAACTATGGCTTTAATAGGCGGGGCTAAATTCCAAATTTGATGAAAGCTTTGGAAATCTTTTTCTCGGTAGCCAGTCGATTGATGATATAAATTGCAAACTTTAAAAACCTATATTTCGGTAACCAGTATTCAATTTTCACAGGAATTTCCCCATTGTGACTTTTTATCGGATTATTTAGAGAATTTTGATGGATGAAAATATGTTTTAAAAAGGTCGGGATTATTTCCATATATGGTTTATAGTGAATTTTTTCCCGACAACCGAATTTCAAAGGAATTATCCTTTGGAAACCCTTTATCAGATTTCCCAAATGAATCTCTATGGATGAAAAACATTGGATATGATCGGCGTAACCGATCAGTGAATAAGCGTCATTTGGGTTAAGCTTATAATTGACCAATCGCTGTTCTCGCCAACTGATTAATTTAGCCCCGCCCGTTGACTCCGAAAGTTCAACTTCGCATTTTAATGACGTTATTTCGTAATATTTCTAGCCAGTGGCATGTTACTAATAAGAAGAACGGTTGGTTGGCGACATAAACATCGTAACAACAGCTTATTCAAGCCGTGGTTACGATGTTTAAGTCGCCAAACCAAAAAAAAAGAATTCACCAAAATATCGACCAAGATCGGAGTTCAAACGGAACTTCTAGTCTAAATGAATGATTTCATTGGTCGACCTATTATGTGATTGATAGCCGCGATTGGTCGATTCCCGTGACCGATTTGTGAATTAACGTCTTGTTGGGGTTTTTTTACCGGGTTTTAGCAATCGTTCGTGTGGAATGTCTGATAATAAACGCGACGTTCAGTTATCTGTTTCTCATTACCGATTAGCTCAGTTGGTAGAGCACTTGACTTCAGGGTTCGAGCCCTGGACTGACTATATCAACTAACACAATTAATTGTCTTTCGGATGAGACGTTAAACCGAGGCCTCGTGTGACGGTGCTATCCATCGAACACGTTAAAGAACTAGGCGGAGCTCTCAGCAATTTCGTCCTGTATCCCTGCACTATCCCACGTAACAACTAACCGTCTTCTGGGGACGTCGCTCATATGGGCATGTGCTACGGTAGCGACGGTAATAAACGGAAATACATGCACGTTTCTCATTATCTACGAAATCGATCTGAGAATGAACGCCACTTTTGATATCAGCTAGTCGTCCGTGCAACCAATCATTCTAGGTCTGTTTCGTGAAAAGGGAGGGACTCTCTTGTTCTCATGTAATCATCAATTATTGTCAAACTACGAAAACTGTATAGTCTGTTAATGTTGAAATGTTTCAATTTTAAAATTGTTAATGATTAATAACCCAATTTTCGAAGAACCAGTCTCAAATGTTTTACACGGGATTTTAAGGGAGCCAATTAAACTTATCGACTTAAATTTTTTCTTATTATACCCCACACTGTTTTCCTTTAGGGGCGTCTAAAAGCGTCATTGTGTGGGAATGGGTTAAGTTCATCTGTCTAAGGTCTATCGCCTATCACAGTCAAAATGCAATTACTAGCGCAATAGTCTGTCATAATCACGCATTGCTGTATCATAGTATCTCTAACGCTTGCCATGCTGAATAAAATCCATTTCAGATTTGTATAAAAATCAAAGGGCTGAAAGCACTAGTAGTACTTGTTGTTCAGTTTTAATAATTCTTTTGAAAATTAATTTCATAAACGACTCTGATTTCAAAAGGACAGGCAGGAGGTGTAGACTAAGATCAGACTGCACTTATGTACAGTTTGATCTTTATATATTCCTCCTGCTAAAACCGAGTTAAGCATGACAATCGTTAATATGTTTTCTGAAAAGCCAATGGCGCGCAAAGTCGGTAAAGGGGGTTTGCCTATAAGAAATATTTTAAATAAACGGTCGAAGAGGAGATTGAACAGGAACGAAAAAAGCCCTGGAAAACATTGTGGACAGTGAAGTACCTGCTTGTAAAAAAGCAGGTTCTTCAATCTCCACAACGTCAACTACCTAAAAATGCCAATATTTTGTGGATTTCAACAACTTTCACATAAATGTGCTCATTTTTTTTTTGAATATTAAAAACAACAACCTGTACACTTGCAAGTAAATAAAAAGAAAAGCAAGACAAAACCGAGAAAGGGAATTAAGAAATTCTTAATCACTGACCAATCGCGGCTGTAAATCAAATAACCAGTCGACCAATGAAATCATTCATTGAAACCAGAAATGAACTTTAAACTCCGACATTTACCACCATTTTTGGTAATGTGTTTGTTGGTTTAGAGCTTAAAGGTAGTAACTACAGCTTTTTCAAGCTGTAGTTACGGTGTTTAGGTCGCCAACTAACTATTCTACCTTCTTGTTACGTGCTACATGTCATACATTTTTCAAAATAAAGCCGTTTAACTTGGAAGCGGGACTTCCCGTGAGTCGATGGGCGTGGCCAAAGGTATAAGTGGGCGGGGCCAGCGACTGGTCAATTGTAATGAACCCTTAAATTGAATTGTTTCCAGATAAGAACACATATAAACTTACAAAAAGACATGAAAAGCATAGTCACGTGGTCTAAGTCGGATAGAAAATCACGTGTCCTGGTTCGCTCTCTGACGGTCAGCCAAATTAGCTCAATTTAGAGCACTTGACTTCAAACATTGAGATCGCGGGTTCGAGCCCTTGGCTGACTATATCAAGTAACAAAAACTAATTGTCTTTCGGATGAGACGTTAAACCGAGGCCCCGTATGACGGTGCTATCCATCGAGCACGTTAAAGAACCAGGTAGAGCTCTTAGCAGTTTCGTCCTGTATCCTTGCACTATCCCCCGGAACAACTGACGGTCTCCTTGGGACCTCGCTCATATGGTCATTTGCTACGGTAGCGACGATAAATAAACGAAAATACACTAAAAAAAAAGCATGGTCACGTGGTCTAAGTCAGATAGAAAATCACGTGTCCTGGTTCGCTCTCTGACGGTCAGCCAAATTAGCTCAATTTAGAGCACTTGACTTCAAACATTGAGATCGCGGGTTCGAGCCCTGGGCTGACTATATCAAGTAACAAAAACTAATTGTCTTTCGGATGAGACGTTAAACCGAGGCCCCGTATGACGGTGCTATCCATCGAGCACGTTAAAGAACCAGGTAGAGCTCTTAGCAGTTTCGTCCTGTATCCTTGCACTATCCCCCGGAACAACTGACGGTCTCCTTGGGACCTCGCTCATATGGTCATTTGCTACGGTAGCGACGATAAATAAACGAAAATACACTCAAAAGAAAAGCATGGTCACGTGGTCTAAGTCAGATAGAAAATCACGTGTCCTGGTTCACTCTCTGACGCTCGAGTCCATTTCCAATAAACCGCGACACTCGTTTTCTATCCTACACATGATTAAAAAGTAAAAAGAAATGATTGAACAGATAAGTTATGGTGGTAATTGGTAATATAATTAGTATATATAAAGAATTTAACCCTATTCCGTTTTTTTTTTGAAATTGTACCGGAAAAGTTTAAGGGAATGGACTACATTTGATATAGATAGCGTCAAGGGTTTTGCTAGTCTGTTCAAACTGGCATTGTTCATATTTGAATGAACAAAAAGCAATATTTCGATCCGTCTTTTCAAATAACGACCTCTTGTTTCGTCTAATTGTCTTCTTAAATAGACAAGACCAGGAAGAGTATATTTTAAAGTGTATAGCTAACTGTTAGTGGATGAGTTAGATTTAAAAAAAAAACACTTTTGATAACTGCTCGAATTGAACAGGTAGGCCCTAAATTTCTTCATAATTTTTATCTATAATTCGTCGTTCAGCGAGCACAATGTCGTAAATAAAGCTTATATAACGCGACGATTTTTGCAATGAAGAGAGTATGCTTTGTTTTCACTGAGGAGTGATCATAAAAATTTAATCGCACTATATTATTTCGCGGGGTTTTAAGGTTCGTAACTGAACAAAAAAATTAAAGCCAAAACAATATTGTCTTCATTTCTTATAATTCAATGGCATAAAGCTAAACAATGGAGATTTTTTATTAGTATATTAGCTTTACTGGCCGAAGGCCACTTGAGCTATTGCGATGGCTTGTTCCTATCCGGCGTCCGTGCGTCCGTGCGTCCGTCTTCCGTCCGTAAAACTTTTCCTTGTTAACACTCTAGAGTCCATAGTTTTCCCCAGATTCCCTTCAAACTTTCACAGAATGATTGTACCATCATACGGATCGTTCCTTTCGAAGTTTGGTCAGATCCGTCAAGAATCATGGGAAAAGGGGCCTAGTTAAGATTTAATAAAAAAAATCCTCGTTAACACTATAGAGTCTACAGTTTTCATCGGATTCTCTTCAAACTTTCTCAGAATGATTGTAAATTATGTCTGATTAGTTAAGTGACACAAGAAAATGGACCTTATAATAAATTTATTACAAAAATATCATTATCACATTAGAGTCCTCAGTCTTTATCATTTTCTTCAAACTATCATTAGGATTGTTCCTTTGTACATTGGGTCTGATTTGTTAAGTTTCACGGAAAAAGGGGCATTATGAAAATTTTATAACAAAAATTCTTGAAACAATTCAGTCCACTGTTTTCATTGATTCTCTTTAACTTTTAAAGAATAATTGTACCTTCATTAAAACTGTTCCTTTTGAAATCTGGTTTGTTCTGTAAAGTATCATTAGAAAAGGGGCCCTATGAAGATTTCACTATAAACTCATTAACACAATAAATTCCACAGATTACACAGATTGATTGTACCATCATTCCAATTGTTGATTTTGAAAGTGGATCTGATTATGGCAAGTGTCACAGAAAAAGGGGCCTTATGAAAAACTTCTTAAATATTCTGGTTAACACAATGTTGTCAAGTATCATGTAAAAAGGGGCCATATGTTTTTTTTTTAAAATATTCTAGTGTCCCAATATTTCATCGGATTCACTTTTAACTTTCACAGAATGATAAAACCAACAGTAAAATATCACGGGAAAAGGGGCCTTACGAGAACTTGATTTTAATATCTTTGTTAACACAATAAAGTCAACATTTTTTATTCGGATTCTCTTCAAGGATGCATGGAAGAATTGTGGCATTCGAAACACAGGAAAATGGGCCTTACAGATTATCATTCAAAACATTCTTGTGTATGTGATGAAGATCACAATCATTATTAAATTGTCTATTAAATTTCACAGGACAATTGTCGGGTTGTAAGGAAAGTTCCTTTTGGAATGAAATTGATCCATCAGAAAACACAGGAAAAGGGGCCTTATTGATTTTCATTCAAAACAATCCTGTTTATGTGATAAAGTCCACAATTATTGTCAGATTCTGATGAAAATTTCACAGTATGATTGTAGGGTCATAAGGTAACTTTCTTTTGGAAATGGAGTGGATCTGTCATGAAACACGGGAAAGGGGGCCTTGAGGATTGTTGCTCAAAATGATAAAGTCCTGATTTTCTTTATGCATTCTTCTTTGAGTAATTAACTTCCTTAAATATCAGATTTCTTAACGGAAAACTTGATAACCAGTAGAGCGTCTCAGGCCCTCATGGGCCTCTTGTTATGAATTTTATGGATTTATTTTGTGCGCATGCAAACAAAATAGTTACATGCTAAAAAATTGTTTGTTTTTTCATGGAAGTATGAAAATAAACAAATAAAAATCAGCCATGTATTTTGATAGATGATTTCGATTAAATCATTTCTACTTGTTAATAAAGCACAAAAATTGTTGTAAAAAAAGTCGTTTATAAAAGATTGTAGGAAAGTGAAGTGGATGTGTTTCTGTTTGTCACCCAGTTTGAGAAAATCTCTACGAAAATCAACGAATCCATCCACCCCCGCCCCCGAACAAAAATATTAGTCTCTTAGAAGTTTCGCCCTGTATCTTGGCACTATCCTCGGTAACTAACCGTCTTCTGGGGGCGTCGCTCATATTGGGCATGTGCTACGGTAGCGACGATAAAAAAAACCCGGAAACACACACAGTGAATCAGATTATCAACGGGTACATTAGTTTCTGCGTAGACGAGTGATTTGGGTGATGGACTCTTGATCTGAGTGAAGTTGTGGGTTCAAGTCTGGGCCTCTCCACTAGTCATATAGGCAGGTAGCTGACCAATCGCTGGCCCCGCCCACTTACTCCTTAGGCCCCTCCCATTAACTCCGATAGGAAATTTCGCTTCGATTTTAAACAGAGTTATTCGCAAAGTTTATGGCCAGTAGCATGTAACAAATAAGTAGAATGGTGGGTTGGCGACCTTAACGTCGTAACTATAGCTTGAATAAGCTGTAGCTACGATGCTTAAGTCGCCAACCCAACAATAATGGTTCACGAAAATGGAGTTCAACCCAAAATTTCCATTCTAAATAAACGATTGCATTGGCCGAATAACTTCACCGTAATGTAATTGAAAAATTGCTAAAAACGGCGTATTACCCAAATCAATAGTATTCTAATGGTCGTAGGTGCTCGTTTTTCATTGATCGCCTCCTTTCTTGTGACGGGTCATGAGTTAATGAGAGACCGTCGAAAGATTGCGGCTTTCAACCCTTTCCATTTTTCAACATTATATACCCATCCAAATTCAAAAGTGGTGCAGACGAAAATTGAATGTGGATTGAATTTGAAAAATAACCATTCAGTGGGCTAAAAAGAATTGTGGAAAAAGAAGAAATTGCTTGTTACAAGCAGTTTCTTCTGTTTCTGCAATGTTTTCTCAATAATGAAATCATAAGGATGTAAAAACCAGGGATTGATCAGGAAAGGGTTAACCCATTAACAGACGATCCCGCTTTTTACTCTCCTTAAGACTTTTTTTTAAAAAAAAGTGGAAATGAACAAATTGTTTGTAACAAGCAATTTCTTCATTGTTCACTTTTTTTTCTCTCAAAAAGGCAAGATTTTCTTAAATTTCACCTTTTTGAAATCTTCGTCTAACCTCTATCAATTTGGACCAATGTAAAGTTTGTCTCAGGTTCGTGAGCACCGGGATGACACCACGAAAATGACGAGGATAGACCTTGAGAACGAGGACGAGGCAGTGCGGTGAGCAGATTTCAAGATACATTCGTACTTTCTTGTTCTGGTCATACTCTCGTGTTCTCGACATCATACGTATAGTCTCATACTCTCGCGTTGTCACCATCGCAATGTTGTGCTCTCTCCACGCCACATTTTCGCGTTCTCGTTGTTCTTGTTCTTATTGTCGTTATTTTGTGATCGTACCGTCGAACTTTCTCTATCTCACCTTACTCTCGTTTTCTAGTTGTTGTATCGTCGCCTTCATGCCGCTCTATTCTCGTGTTCTCGTTGTCGAACTGATATGTTTAAGTACCATTTTACCTTTATATGACCCGTCAGACAAAAAAGGTATCCTCTTAGTGGTGCGAAAAGTAGCGACCCTAGTAGGGATGCGGGGATTGTCTTTGTCCCGCCCATTGACTACAACAGTAAGTATATAACGGTGTCATTTTGCAAAATAATAGCATGTAAAAAAGATAAATTGGTTGGTTGGCGATCTAAACGCGAAAAACAAAATGGTGACCAATGTCGGAGTTAAAACTTCACTCCCGGTCTAAGTTAATGATGGGGCGGTTTTTCTTTGATTGACAGCCGCGATTGGTGAATTGCAAAGCTGACCAGGGACAAAACTATCCCCTCTTTGCCGATTTTCTAAATCTAAAATCACCATGACATCCGACAGAATAATTGTTTTGGAAGTCAGAAAGCGCAGCTGGTGGTGCATCAGATCCTCCCACAAGAGAGAAGACAATCGTAAACCTAAGTGGGATGAGCAGCTGGAGGCTCGGAAAGGATGTAGCGGTATTACTAGTGTAAGAAACACTAGGAATCCATGGTTAGATGCTCGAGTCGCATCGATATAACTGAAAGACGATTAAACGTGATGTTTAACCCCATTCAAACAAACCAAACAAATCCTCCCGAATTCCGTTTAAGTCTCCAAACAAATAACAATGTTTCACGTTAGTGGTGGCCAACTATGGAAGTTGAAAGTTAACTTTCAGTCCAAGTGAAATTATTAATTAACGGATTGCGCCTTTAATCCCATCCCCACTTAACAACATTTTAGACTGGTCCAAGTTGAGAGAGGTAGCAGATGGCATGGAAAATTGGTCGCAATTTAAAAATGAAACCATCCTATGTTGTAGAAAAATTACGGGAAAAGTAGAAATTGCTTGTGACAAGCAATTTCTCCTTTTCTACAACGTTTCCTCAAGTATAAAATCACAACAGTTTCAAATCCCGTATTTTTACAGGACAGGGTTAATTGAAAAACTCGATTGGTCAACCAATTCATTGATTTAAATAGGAAGTAAACTTTGAATTCCGGCAAATATGTTTAATATTTAAGTTAGTTTGTCGACCTTATCATTGTAAGTAAAGCTTATTCAAGCTGTAGTTACGATGTTTAGGGCTCCAACAAACCGTTCTAATTATTTTCAAAGCTACTGACCATAAATTGCAAAATAAATTTTAATATCTAAGTCAAACTTCCTGTTGAAGATCAGTTGGCTTAGTCAGCGATCAGTAAAAAGACAAATCGCGGCTGTCAATCAAGAAATATATCGACCAATCAGATCATACATTCAGCCCGGTATTGAAATTTATAACTCCAACATTGGCCGCCATTTGTGTGAAACATGTTTGTTGGTTTGGTGACTTAAACGTCGTAACTACAGCTTATTCAAGCTGTAGTTACGACGTTTATGTCGCCAACCAACTATTCTCATTTTTTGTTGCGTGCTACTTACCATAAATTTTGCAAAAATAACGCCTTTAAAAAACGAAGCGGTACTTCCTGTCGGAGTAAATGGGCGTGGCTAATTGAGTAAGTGAGCAGGGCCAGCGATTTGTTAATTGATATTTATCTACATATATCTATGTAGTCGTTAGAGGAGGTCTACGAGTAAATACACATAAAATCATTATTGAATTTTTTTCATGACCTGAATTTGAATGCAATCGGATACTAAGCTTATAATTTGAAACTTATATATATGGCAATATTATCGATATATTGAAACCCCCTTTACATCCATTACCGGAGAAACCATCGAGACATTGAATCCCAACCCAGAATTAATCATATTACCTACCCATCAGGCTATCGGGGAGGGGGTGTTATATTTGGTCTTTTCTAAATCCCATGTTCGGGCGCACTCACAAGGGCGGTCTAAACAGATCAGGCGATTGATTGAATGGGGTTAATCGCCACTTATGACAGTATTTCAGTCATATCGCGGCGGCTGGAGCACCTAACCGTGGCTTCCTGATATTTCTCACCCAAGTACTAATACTATATCCTTTTCCAGCCTTCAGCTGGTAATCCCACCTAGGTTTACGATTATGTACCCATTGGTGAGAGACAAATGTCGTAAAGAATATTGGCCGCGACAGGGGATCTAACCCGGGCACCCATGACTTGGAATCTTACGCGCTTGGAATCTTACGCGCTTGGAATCTTACGCGCTTGGAATCTTACGCGCTTGGAATCTTACACGCTACCACTGCGCTAACACCGCGGCCGGATCAGGAGAACCTAAAACATATAGTGTTTATATCTTATAGTTTTCGAATGATATACCCCCTCTTCATTCTTTAACTCTGTGACCACCGAGCTAGCGTTGTTCATTGATGGTTATAATTTGTCGTTGAACGACCAATCTGTAGTAACTACAATTTGTTAAACTCTTAGCCAGATAGCAAAATTTTAGACTGGTCCAAATTCTCAGATTTTTAGTTCGTGAAATTATGAAAACTTTGTCCCCTTGAGTGGATATCTTTGTGCGAAATGAATGAAAATGCTTATTAAAAGCAATCGCTTCTATGTTCCTAAAGATGTGTTGTAAAGGAGCGGGATATTACGTTTTGGTCTTTTTACGACAATATTTAGTGAGGATATAGATGTGTAAGTTATAGTGAGTGATCAAAGGTCAGTTTCGTCTATACAGGTATAGACAAAATTGACCTTTGATCATTCACTATAAAATGTACGTCTATACGATCGTTGAGAGGTTTTTCAAGAAGATACGTGATAAAGTTTATAGTTATTGCACCATGGTTGCATATACCGCATTTCTGTTAGGCGCTAAATCACTCCGTTAGATAAGAATAAAGGACATTATGCACACAAAAATGTTTCAAAAATCAAAACAGGCCCTTTTTTGTTGTTCTTCCTTAACGCCGCTTTTAACACTTTTCAGTCATATCGCGGCGGCTGGAGCACCTTGCAATGGACTCCTGGTATATTTCGCATCAGTACCATCATTGCGTCCTTTTCTAGCTTCATGCTGCTATCTCACTTAGGTTTACGATTATCCACCCTTTTATGAGAGACAAATGTCGGAAAGGATAATTTATGTTCTTTTCCTTTCAGTAGATACACATGTACTGTGACATTTGACATTCTGAAAAAAAAAAAAAAAAAAAAAAAAAAAAGCCATGGAAAACTTTGGAGGAAAGGAGAAATTGCTTGTGATAAGCTATATACAACTATATACTGATTGAAACCATATTACAACAAAATCTTGCTTTTTACGTCATGAAAAAATTAAGTTATGGAGAACTTCTTGAGCAAGGTAGAAATCGATTGTGACAAGCCATATACTGCCATACTGTGGTTGAAGCCATATTACCACAGACTCCCGCTTTTTGACGACCCGAAGAAATTAAGCCTTGGAATACTTTGTGGGAAAAGGAGAATTGCTTGTCATGTTTTGTTTTACCTCATTTAATTATTTAGCACACCTTAAAAATGTCGTCTGCAACTACTGCAACAAATTCTTTGTCGTCTGGTAAATGGTTGAAATAATCAAGCTAAAACATTTATTCACATCGCATAAAAATCACCAATTCACATTTTTTCATGAAATATCAGAAGAAGAAGCAGGCAAGGTTTATTCATAAAAATCAACCGATCACGGTTTCGCGACTTAAACGTTGTAAGTACAGCTTATTCAAAATTAGGTCACAAACCAACAAATTTACCCTTTTTTTCTACATGTAAGCGGCCGTAAATTTTGAAAAATAACTTCGTTTTACAACGGCGCGGAAATTCCTGTTGGAAATTATTTGTTTTGATTTGGGTTTAACGCTACGTTTAACAGTATTTCAGTCATATCGCGGAGGCTGAAACACCTAACTTTTGCTGGTATTTATCACACCGGGACTACCATGAAATCCTTTCCAAGCCCCCAGCTGCTCATCCCACGTCAACCAACGATTCTACTTTTTAGTAACAATCGTCTGATCATAGTTTAAGCAAAAAAAAAAAAAGAAAGAAAAAAAGACGACATTTAAAATCGAAGCGGGACTTCCTGTTGGAGTCAATGGGCTTAACCAAGGAAGTAAGTGGGCGGGACCAGCGATTGAAACGTCGTTTAATATCCAGGTCAAACTACGGTGTCGGAGGTTAGTGGGCGTGGCTAGGAGTCCGTCCGTTTTGGAAAGAAGATCAATCTGGGAAATTCGAATAACAAATAGTTGAAAAAACGATCTCACCACACAGAGGTTTATCAGGGATTATTTATTAAAATTAATAAACAGAAAGGATGATGAATATTCTATTTACAGAAAAAAATGTTATCGGATAAGAAGATTATGGCTGGTCCAATTTCAAAGAAGTTGTAAACAACATGTTAATAAAGTGCACTAGAATCGAATAAAAAGGCTCACCTAAGGTTGAAAAACATTGCGAGAAAAGGAAAATAAGACAATATCTCATTAAGAAAACATAAATGACATATATTTCATAGTATGCATTAGAGGCGAAAAAAGTAAGGAATGAGTTAAAATGTATTTAAGTGAAAATTTTCAATTATGTCAGCTTTTGTAATTGACCAACCGCGAATGTCAATCAAAGAATCAACCGACAAATCACATAATTTATTCAGTCCGGACCAGAGCTCCAAACATTTGCCACCAATTTTGTTAACATTTTTTGTTGGTATGGCGACTTAGACATCGTAAATACAAAAGCTGTAGTTACGACGTTTAAACCGCAAACCAGCTATTCTACTTTTTTTTTTACGCGTTACTGGTCATTAATTCTGCAAAATAACGCCGTTTACCATCAAAGCGGTACTTCCAGTCGGAGTTAATGGGCGGGACCTAAGGCGGCAGTGGGTGGGGCCAGCGATTGGTAAATTAGCACGGTCAAACCAGAGTCAAAACTTTTTGTACTTCGGCCAATGGTCATATCACATTAACCCTTTACCAGAGGCCCAAATCCTAAACTGCAGAAAAGACAAACACGTTGCAGACGTCATTTTTTAAGTTGGTCGGCATTTAGATATACTAGCATTTCTTAGTAAAAAAGGGGAAAAATAAAGCAATTTCTCCATTTTCCACATTCTTTCCCAAACCATTTTCTTGACGGTCGTTAAGATCTAGATCGTAAGGAATGTGTTTATGACAGCAAGATGACTTTCTCTTTTTCTATTTTTGTCGCTTGTTTCTCCGAAGAAACCTTAAAATACCAAGATAGCCAAGTTTATATTTGATTTGAATGTTTTCAAGTTGAATTTAAACAAATAGTATTTGCATAAACGTATCGATTGTTGAAATATCGCATTTTTATTGTGTTCAATTCTTTTATATACATTACGTAGGCATTTATGAACCGTCAGACACAAATAGACTTCCTGGGAACTATTTACCCCGTTCCCATATAGCAAAGTTTTAGACTGGTCCAAATTGAAAGAGGCTGTAGACACTATTCAGCCTGTGCAATACACATGGTCAGATCAGGCTCGCTCAACCAATCAGTAGCTGCTTTTTTGCCCCAAGACTCACAGATAACACACACAAAAAAAAAATGTCACGCGAATAAGTGAAATTTCGCTACATAACAAGTGACCGATCGCGGCTGTCAATATAGTAATCAGTCGACCAATGAAATCATTCGTTTAGACTAGAAGTGAGATTTGATCTCCGACATTGGCCGCCATTTATTTTGAAAGAATTGGTGTCGCAGACGACAAACGAAATTGTGAGTGAACAGAGAAGTAAGAATAAAATAGGGTAGAAAACAATGTGACAAGTTTCCGACATTTGTCTCCCCCCCATGGGTGGATTATCGTAAACCTAAGGATGTTGGACAAGCAGCTGGAAGCTTGGAAAGGGTGTAGTGGTAGTACCGGTATGAGAAATACCAAGAATCTATGGTTATGTGCTCCAGCCGCCGCGATATGTCTGAAATACTGAAAATTGCGATAAGCCCAATTCAAACAATAAAACTAAATGGTTCCATATAAGTGACTGAGACTAAATACTCGTACAATTATCATTAAATAGCTAGTTCAGCAATATTGTTTAACCCATTTCTTTACAACCCCTGATTTTTACGTCCTTGTAAATTTTTACTCGAGAAAACATTGTGGGAAAAGAAGAAATTGCTTGCTACAAGCAATTTCTTCTTTTCCCGCGATATATTCTGCTCTGTAAGCTAGTTACTTTTCAAATTACACTCACTTTTCATTGTCGTCTGAAACTCCTTTGCATTTGAAAAAGTCTAAAATTGTGAAAAAACAGGAAAGGGTTAAGATTTATAAGAAGACTGTGGATATATTGAATAGATCCACGAACAAGTCTATCGGTGTAAATATCCGACGGCGACACTATCGCCTGTTGCAGACCTATTTGCATCTACGCTTACAAACTGCTTACAAAAATTTTGACTGGTCAAAATGCAAAGGTTTTGCAGACGACAAATTAATGTTGATTTTAACTGAAAAACAATCATTTATTAGGATAGAAAATATTGTGGAAAAGGTAGAAATTGCTTGTTGCAAGAAATTTCTACTTTTTTCACAATGTTTTCTTAAGTATAGAAACATAGGGATGTAAAAGCTATGATTGAACGGGAAAGGGTAAAATTTTAAGTTTGATAGCTTATAGATTGAGAACCTTTTGTGGTCGATTGACGCTACTTGGTAAGAACAACCCAGTCGTCAATGTTATAATTTCAAAGAGTATAGTCTGTTTCGATGTACAAGTTATGTTGAGTGATCAAAGGTCAATTTTGTCTATACAGGTATAGAAAAAAAACTTTTATCACTCAATATAACTTGTGAATTTATAAACAAGTGTTATCTTATCCCTCATAAAGTATAATATTCATGAGATAGAATAGTTGTAATGAATAGACATTGTACAAGATCTTATCATACAAAACTGAATTTGTGATGTCAAGATAGATCTTCAATGTATGTCTATAACTTGTTTTACACGTTATTGATGTACAAGTTAGTGTGAGAGATCAAAGGTCAAGTTTGTCTACAGGTATAGGCACAATTGACCTTTGATCACGCACACTAATTTGCAAATCTATAAAGTAGTAATATTTAATCCTCGGTGAAGTAAAGTATTCCTGAGATTGAATAGTTGTACTAAATAGACATTTTACAAGATGTTTCATTACAGCAATAAATTTATGATGTCAAGATTATTGTTCAATGTATATCCACGTTATAGATTTAAAAGTTATAGTGAGTGATCAAAGGTGTTTTTTTTCTATACAGATATAGACAACCTTTACCTTTAATCACTCACTATAACTTGTACATCCATAATGTTTAGACTTTTCGCGATACAAGCATCCATTGCCCATTCCTAATGATACTTAGGAGTAATTTGCGACCTCGATGCCAATTGAAAAATCGGTTTTCCAATCAAATTATTCATTCAGACCGGATGTGAGTTTTTAACTGCGACATGTAAACTGTATCGAGGAATTAAAGCATAACTAGTATGAATATAGATACTTGCTATACTTTTTCACGAAGCCGTTGATATATTTATTTTCAAAGCATCATTGTCTTTACAGGTTCAATCACTGGATGTTTATAGAGAACAATGGGTAAAAAATTAGTAGTTGTTTATGAAGAGAAGGACTCGGGTCCAGGCTATCTCAATGCCAAAGACATTGTCTCCATTCTTGAGAAGCTAAAAGATAAGGATGACGTCGAGGTGAAGGATTACTCGTTTGAAGAGTTCGCCGAGAAGGATGATAACGACGTTAAGTTCTGGAAAGCTTTGATCATTATCAAGGATGCAAGTAATTTCCAGGAAAAAGTTAGGGCAGTTACAAAGAAATTTGATGCTGAAGATGGGGGAGATTTCCGAGTTCTGGTTGCGAGTGGTGCCCCATTACCAGCATCCCCTACAGCGGTCGACGGCTTGAAAATCATTTACACAACAAACGCTACAGATGTCGCGTCATGGTGGCCAAGAGTTCTGTTCTTTCTGTTTCCAAGAAAACACAAAGAAGATACAGCATTGTCTTGTTTATTTTTGTTTGATGGCGATATGACGCTACAAAACACAGAGGATTTTGCATGGTATCAGCGGATGAAGGCGGTCCTTGAGCAGATAGGGATGAGGTGTATGTGGATGGGAGATCTTGGAAATAAGATTGTGTTTATTTCTAGTAGGAACCAGACTACCGCGCATGTACAACCGGAATCAGTTAAACCAGACTTCCTTGTCATTCTCTCTCGTAATGGCGGCGCGGAGATGTTTCAGAAAACGGGGTACCAAATACGGAGGAAGATAAAGGTATAAAGTTAAACATATTCGATGATTTAGAAATAACGAAAACGTTTTCTCTCGCATTTACTACAAATTACAATCTTACTTATCGATGAGTAAATTGTTTGCAGGATTTAGAAAAAAATAGCAATGCCTTTTTTTACCTTCTTTGCAGTGGCTTTTCTTATTTTAGACTTTTTATGGATTTATCACTCAAACACGTAAAGGTCCTATTGTAACAACTACACTTTTAGAGGCCACGTCCGCTGCCTCCGCTGGCCACTTCAACTGGGCTCTACATAAATGTCGACCAATGTCGGAGTTTAAAGTTCGATTTCCTGTCTAGATGAAAGCTTTGTTGGTGGAACGATTCTTTGATTGACAGCCGCTATTCGCTAAATTCATTCCAGACATTAGTTCTTACTGATGACAAGAAGTCTCATGTCTGTAAAGAACTAGACCGATCAATAGAGAAGATCTATTTCTACCAAACAGACAATCCACTAGACCTCGACTTGGTTGGGTGGTCAGGTTTACTGCGAGAAATCAAGCTAGGTATTTACGTTTTGTCTTATCATTTTTCAGTCTTTACAAATAAAATCCAATGAACATAAAATAGAGAGAAACTTATAGATATAGAGTAAAACATATTAAACATTCCTCTTTGTACGTTTCGCAAATTCTTTTGAGTTAAATTTTCAAACATAAACATTACCTTTAACAACTTCCTTTCACTAAACGGAATAGTATATTTCAATTTCTTGCTGAGTTCGAAATGTCAAACTGTAAAAAATGAAGCAAACCATCGAAAATACTGCATAGACAAATTTTGATGAAAGTCATTCCGTAATCTATTTTGTAAATTTAACAGAATAACAAAAAATGGCAGCAAAGCTTGTTAAGATTTGATTTTCGCATTTAACCATTCCCAAACGATAAAATTTAGACCAGTCTTAATCTAAAGAAGCTGCAGACAATAATTCTAAGTTGGTGATTTCTTCTTTAATTTCGGGTAGAAATAATTGTGGATAATGAAGAAAATGCTTTTAACAAGTTATTTCTTCATTTTCCACAATGTTGTCTTCATTTTTTATATTGAGGGGCGTTCAAAAGCGTTATTGTGTGGGAATGGATTAATGTTTGAGGCGGCCCTTACCATTCTTTGTATGTAATTTTTGCATGAATTATTTCATCGATGCTGAAAATTATATAGTAATTAATGATCTTTCATGTGTTCGAACCGCGTCGGAAGATCTTATGTTTCATGAGACCGAAGAAATTTCAACTCAGTAAGAAGCAACTTTGAGATATTAACCCAATCCAACTCAATCCCTACTTTTTACGCCCCTCGAGAAAAAAGCTTTGGAAAACATTGTGGAAAATGAAGAAATTGCTTGTATCAAGCAATTTCTTCATTATCCACAATGTTTTCTATCCAAAAAGACGAAAAAATCCAAAATTTCATCAACTTGAAATTGTCGTCTGCGGCTTCTTTCAATTTGGACTAGTCTAAAATTTTGCTGCGTGGGAATGGGTTAACGTAGTATCCTAAATATTATGTACCTACAACGTTTGGTTTTTTAAAGGGAAATTATTAAAGCGTCCCATGAACAGACAATTGATACAAAACATTTTGGTTCTCAATCTCCAAAATTCTAATTTTATTACATTCAGAAATTTGAAAGAAGTGGATTAAGCTAATTTTGTAATGAAAATGACTGTGCATAATTAAAAAAGAAAGTAAATGTACAAAGCTAGAGTATTTCGCGTTACGTAACGCCAAATATGTCACCGAAGTGCAACCCGAATGGAATCGTAAGTCATCGGGTAAATAAAACGTCATCTCCGAATATTGCCTTATTTGTAGTATCCACGAAGTATCAATTACGTCAATGGTTTCTGTTAGCAATTCAGCAGTTATCGACATCACCCGAAGAATGACGATATACCCGACAGATTCCGATGTTTCAAAGCAGGCCACAAGGAATATACCACATAAGATTAAATCTATAGGGAATTCAGTAGATTTAACTCGGAAAAAGAAAATTTAACTTTAAAATAAAATTAACCCTTGTCATGCTGAACCCGGAATATTCCGGGTTGACAGGAGATGTAGACCAAGATCAGCCTCCTACTTGTAATTTTCCTGCCAGTGTTGTTTGTGAAATTGATTTCTAAAGGAAATATTGATTTTTGAACAACAAAGCCTTTTAGTGCTTTCAGCCCTTTAATTTCATTCAATTCAGTAAGGTAATTTATGCAGAATGATAAGGGTTAATAACTTTATCAAATTTTTAAGAAAAAAAAAATATTCTAAAGCTGCTCCAAAGAAAAAAATCAACTTTTCGTCATCTAAAATAGAGAAAGGCGTAGTCCAAAGCTACAATATATGGATCCTTATTTGTATGTTTTTTTTAACCCTTTCCCGTTTAGACTTGTATAAATACAAAGGTTTGGGAGACAAAAATTTAAGTGAGATTTAATTTGAAAAATAGCCATTTAATAGGATGGAAAATATTGTAGAAAAAGAAGAAATTGCTTGTTACAAGCAATTTCTTCTTTTTGTACAATGTTTTCTCAATTATGAAATCACAGGGACGTAAAAATCAGGGATTGAACAGGAAAGGGTTAACTTTCGTGTACGATTTTTTCGCCAGTGATGTATATATTTAAGATTTATTTTATTTAAAAAAAAAAAGAAAAAAAACAAAAAAAAACCCTACCATGTTTTTTTCCATATCGACGACAAAGTGATATAAAAATGTCTTAATCCATTACCAGACCGCTAGACTAGTCAATTTATAAAGGTTGCAGATGACAATTTAAAATTCATGAAACTTTCGATTTTTTTTTCAATATTCTGGGTAGAAAATTCAGGGTATTATCTTCATTAACCCCTGTCATGCTAGGCCCGGAATATTTATGTTTTGGCATGAGGTATTGACTAAAATCAGCCTGAACATACGTGCAGTCTGATACTAGTCTTCACCACCTATTTGTCGATTTTCAAATCATGATTGCTTTTGAAATTCGTTTTAACAAAAAACAACAACAGCAGCAACAACAAAAAAAACACTATTAACTCACAATTAGTCTTTTGCGTGTTGATTTAAATATTGAGAATTTTATCAATCATGCATGGCAAGGGTTATGAACCCAAAAAAGCAAGTACTTGGGACTTATAATTTCATTGATTTTTTTCGCAGTTGAATGTCGTGACATCGTGTTTACAGCAGAAAGGAACAGTAAGTTGAAATTTAAGAAAAGAAACAAAACAAATATATATAAGAAAAAATAACCATAACATTGTTTACAACATAACATATCTGTAAATTTTAGAAAATGATTGAATTTTGTTTGAAATATTAAAATCTAGGAAAAAAAGAAAAGCAGAATGGTTTTGAAAATTGTCATGAAAAGAGAGAGAGAGAGAGAGAGAGAGAGGAGAGAGAGAGAGAGAGAGAGAGAGAGGAGAGAGAGAGAGAGAGAGAGAGAGAGAGAGAGAGAGAGAGAGAGAGAGAGAGAGAGAGAGAGAGAGAGAGAGAGATAGAGATTCATACATTGTGTGATTAGGGTTTTCGGTTCATACCTCCATGAAAACAAAAAAAAATCTCTTCATTTCTTATAATTTAATAGCATCGAGCAAAAAAAACCTAAAGCTGTACAAATTCTGATACCTTTTTGTATGGAACTATTTTATGAGGAAGCATACAAAAAGGCTGCGTGCTCAAAATTTTGTTCATGGAGATATGATTTAAATTTTTTGACCAATCGGAATGCTCGTTTTTGAAAGACTAAACTCACAATTAAATTATTTTATAATAGATGTGATCTTGGATAAAGAATGAACGTACATCGTAGGTTGGTGACCTAAACGTCATAACTGAAGCATGAATAAGCCGTTGTTACGACGCTAAATTAATCAAACAGACAAAAATGCTTATCACTTTCCTGTACAATCACTAGTTTTAACGTCTCTTTGATTTTATAATATATAAAATAATGTAGAAAAAGAAGAAATTGCTTTTAACAAGCAATTTCTTCTTTTTCAACAATACTTTTTACCCTTCTAAATGGTTATTTTATCAAATTTAAATTCACTTTAAATTTTCGTCTGCAAAAACCTTTGAATATGGACAGGTCTAAAATTTTGTAAAACAGGTTCAAATTAAATGTCGGAGTTAAAAGTTAAGTTCCGGTCTAAATGGATGATTTGATTCGTCAGTCGATATCTTAACCCTTTCCTGTTTTGGAAATTTTAGACTAGTCCCAATTGAAAGAGGTTGCAGACAACAATGAAAACTGGATGCCATTTGAAATGAAACCATTCTATGTAGTAGAAAATATTGTGGAAAAAGGAGAAATTGCTTGTTACAAGCAATTTCTTTTTTTTCCACAATGTTTCCTCGAGAATAAAATCACAGGAACGTAAAATCCCGAATTTGAACGGGAAAGGGTTAATGGGCTTCGGCGATCCGTTGGTATATATGATAGTTGCGATATAAGTAGGAAATATAATATTTTAATTTTCACCTTTTTTTTTACTTAGACAAAACAAAAACAAAACAAAAAAATATAAATAAAGAAAAGAGTAAAACAATCCAATTTTTCTTTTCTTACAGTGAAGAGGTTGATGATGATTGTGGCTGTTCTGATCATCATGTTTATAGTATTACCTCTGATTGTGGCTATCATAGCGGCCATTGCCTTCCTGTGTTATTGCGGTAAGTTCACTTTATCATTTACCACACAATGACGCTTTCTGACACACAATGACGCTTTTTGACACCCTGAAGAAATATGGCCATGGATAACTTTGTCGGAAAAGGAGAAATTGCTTGTTACAAGCAATGTCTATATTTCTAACAATTTCTTCTACCCTTTAGACACTTGTTTTCCGATTTTAGCACACTTTGTAATGTCGTCTGAAACATCTTTCATTTCGGGCTGATTTAGATTTTTGTCATCTGGAAATGGGTTAAAAACAGCTCTAGCAGATTCTCGTGAAAACTTAAGAGGGAAAAATGTCTCCTTTTCAATAATGATTTATGTTATATCAATGATAAATGAGCGCGTGCGTGACATTTCCAACCATTACACATGTGCGCCAAGTTAAGACTCAGATCAGCCTGTGCATCCGCACAGTCTGATCAGAGTCTTCACTCTGCGCTCTGTAGATAGATACTGACCCAAAGCTTCTTTAAACAATCAGCGAATATTCTAATTGCCTCGAATGGCAGTCCAGGGTGCTCAATGTGTGTGAGTCACGCACCTGGGAATTGGTTGGAAATGTCACGCACAGGCCCAAATGATAGTAAATCTATTCAATTCACCATAGCAACTAAATGTAGTATAATCCAAATGCTCTTCTTTGAAACCTCGGAATGTAGCGGGTGAGGTCGCTAGCCTTCGGATAGAGTCTTAACAACTTAATTACTAGCGGAAGGCAATGACGGGAATTCCGGTTCCAGTTGGGTTGAACTTTGCATTCAGCCACTCCAAATATTTCTGCTTCTTTTTATACATTTTCAAAAGTTATCAACAGTCAATTTCATAAAAAATAGGTTCATCCCATTCTTTCAAATTTCTGAATGCATAGATGTTCAGAAATTGAGAGCCAAAGCTTTCATACCATGATCTGTGCAAGAGCCGCTTTAAGACGGGTTTGTACGTAAGTCTCCCAATTATGGAGCCAATGTTTCTCCAATTGTTTTCTCCACCAATGACTGGATTATCGAATACCTAAGTTGGATGAGCAGCTTGAGGCCTGGAAAGGATGCTGTGGTAGTACTGGTGTGAGAAATACCAGGAATCAAAGTTTAGGTGCTCCAGCCGCCGCGATATGACTGAAAACTGTTAAAAGTGACGTTTAACCAATTTACCTCCCACATATTGACACTTTTTGACGCCCACCAAGAAAAAAAGCTTAGAAAACATTGTGGATAATAATGAAATTGCTTTTAACAAGCAATGATTTCTACCCGAAAAGACAATAATATTTTAAATTCCATCAACTTCAAATTGTCGTCTGCAAGCAATTTCTTTCAACAATATTAACAACAACAACCGTTTACAAACAGGCAAACAATCAAACAAACATTACACACACACACAAAAAAACCCCAACAAAAAAACACAAAACAACAACAACAACAACAACAAAAAAAACCCGACGCTCCGCGAAGCGGATTCATACATAAATGTGATTAGGTTTTTCTGTTCCTACCTCCATGAAAACAAAAAAAATATTTCTTTCATTTCTTATAATTTAATAGAATCGAGCAAAAAAAAAAGCAAAAATTTTACAATTTTGCATCGGACTATTTTGTGTGGATATAGGTGATCAAACAAACATTTCACACACACACACACACACACACACACACACACACACACAAACAACAACAACAACAACAACAACAAACTAAAACAAACAAAAAAAACGACGATAAGCGAAGCGGATTCATACATAAATGTGATTAGGTTTTTCTGTTCGTACCTCCATGAAAACAACAAAAACAATATTTCTTTAATTTCTTATAATTTAATAGAATCGAGCGAAAAAAGCAAAAACTTTACAATTTTGATACTTTTTTGTATGGGACTATTTTGTGTGGAAATAGGCGCGTGCTCAAAATTTAGTTGATAGAGTTATGAATAATTATTTTCGGCCAATCCGAACGCCCGTTGTTGCTAGACGAAACTAAATATTAAATTATTTAAATTCAAACGTAAATTTCCTGTATCTGTCTGTATGTTTGTTTGTCTGTCTATTACAGGAGTCGACGTGGGTCAGTTGGTAGACTGTTGTTGCTGTATCTGTAACTGTTTCTGTGAATGCAGTTCCTACTGTGTCGGCTGTTTTATTGACATCCCTTGTTGTTTCTGGTGCTGCTTTTATGTAGGAGTTGTCAACGACGAGCCTTTCCCGCGATCTGAGGACGAGACTCAGATTCAATCGGTTCAGGTCATCCAGACTACGACAGTTGTCCAACCACAAGGCTTCGACGCTAAACGGAAAGATTCATCGGCGTCATCTTTATCGAACGAAGAATAATTCTGGAAAAAAAACCTGTTTGCCATATTGTGACAGTATTCGAATTTTTACCTGATTCTTTAACTGTGATATATACATGATGCTTAGTCTCTACTAACCACAAATAAGATGTCTTTATATACATGTAGTTTGACCAGATTAGCTGGTAATTTATTGTCAGCATTTTCTTTTTATAGAAAAGTGTTTGCCATATTCTGACAATATTTGATTTTTCTAACTCATAAGCTGTGATATATATACATACCGCTTAGTCTTGACTAACCACAAATAAGAAGTCTTTATATTGTTAGACTAGATCAAAAGGAGGCTTGTAAATTTCAGTCAGCATTTTCTTTTTTATAGAAAAACGTTTGCCATATTGTGACAGTATTCGAATTTTTACCTGATTCTTTAACTGTGATATAAACATGCTGCTTAGTCTCTACTAACCACAAATAAGAAACCTTTATATAGTTGGACCAGATTAGGTAGAGGCTTGTATTTTACTGTCAGCATTTTCTTTTTATAGAAAAGTGTTTGCCATATTGTGACAATATTTTAATTTGCTAACTCTTTAACTGTGGTATATACATACCGCTTAGTCCCGACAAACAAAAAGCCTTTATGTGGTAAGTCTAGATCATAAAGAGGCTCATAAATTTCAGTCAGCATTTTCTTTTTTATAGAAAAACGTTTGCCATACGTTTGCCATATTATGACAGTATTCGGTTTTAAAGTGATTCTTTAACTCTGACATGCACACTCTGTTTAGACTCGATTAATTTGGCGAAGATACTTTTTTTTTTCATGGAGGTATGAAGCGATAAAAATATTCACACTGTATGAATACGTGAACCGAAAAAAATAATTACACTGTATGAATACGCTAAACGGATTCATTCATAAGTGTGATAAGGTTTATCAGTTCATACCTCTACGAAAACAAAAATATTCTCTTCATATATTGAAAATTAATAGCATCGAGCACAAAAAGAAAAAAACTTTACAAATCTTGAAACGTTTTTTGTATTGGACCATTTTGTGTTGAAACATACAAAATAGCTGCGTGCTCAAAATTTTGTTCATGGAAGTATGAATTTTTTTCTCGACCAATCAGAACGCCCTTTTTGAAGGACGAAACTAGAGATTAAATTATAGACATATTAGAAATAATGTAGTTTGAACCAATCAAACAGAGATTTGTTATTTCCGTAAGCATTTTCTTTTTATAGAAAACTGTTCGCCATATTTTGACAGTTTTCGAGTTTTTTTTACTGAGCTCTAACTGTGATATTTACACGTTCTGTCAAGTCTCGACTTACAAAAAAAAAAAAAAAGGAAGCATTTATATAGTAAGATCATATCAAAAACGGGGTTGTGAATTTATATATATACACATTGCTAAGTCTGGATTAACCACAAACAGAGAGCCTATATATATAGGTGGGACAGGGTAGTAAGATGCCATCCCAACACGACAAAATTTTAGACTGGTTCAAATTAAAAGATGTAAGACAATTTTCACTTTGAAGGTCAAAAACATTGTGGATAATGAAGAATTTGCTTGTCACGAGCAAATTCTTCATTGTCCACACTATTTTTCAAACCATTTTTCTTCGGGGCGTAAAAAAGGGATTGTGGAGGAACGGGTTAATGAAAAGAGAACGTGTATATCGGCAGAGTCTATATTCAATCCTATCAAGAGAATATATATATGATTCGATTATGCATAAATTTACAATCTTTGTTTACTGATCGTGTTCTTTTTTGTCCCGTAAGATACCGAACAATGAAAAACAAGAGGACCATACTTGTTTATATCGATCACATGATCTTTTTACCTCAGGGCATAAAAGCGTAGACGTAGGTGGAGAATATTTTGAAAAAGGGTAGAAATATTTTTTTGAAAATATTCATTGGACATTTCTGACCGTCCCTCGTATGTACAGGCTGATCTTTGTCTATATCTTCTGAATAAACTGGGATATTCCGTTCTCAGCATGACATGAGTTAAGTAGGCTATGATAACGAGATTGTATATGCAGACTGACAGAGGACGGACAGTGAGCAAATCACAAAAGCTCACCCCGAGCACTTCTTGCAAAGGTGAGCTAAAGAGTTAAAATGATAATCATTGTTGCCCAATCTGAAAAAAAAAGATGTTTCTGTAAAAAAGAAAAGGGGATAGAATTATTAGATTAAGATTTCTTTGATCCAAGTCATTATAATATTTTATCCCATTTCAAGACGACAAAAATAGGAAAGTCAAATTTCAAAGAAGTTGCAGACGACTAGTTGTCGGAGTTTTAGATATATATAGACTTGTAAACACTGTGCATTATGAAGAAATTGCTTGCAACAAGCAATTTTTTCATTGTTCAGAATACTCCCCTAAGCTTTTTACTAGATGGTCGTAAAAAGCGGGATTGTGCGGAAATGACAGGGGCGGCTTTGATATCTGCTGTTACACAGATTCTAAAACATAGGTCTACCTCATGGATCACAGGGGGAATACAAAAGCTCCAATGAAGAGGGCATAAAAGCGTAGACGTAGGTGGAGAATATTTTGAAAAAGGGTAGAAAGATTTTTTTGAAAATATTCATTGGACATTTCTGACCGTCCCTCGTATGTACAGGCTGATCTTTGTCTATATCTTTAGAATATTCCTGGCTCAGCATGACAAGAGTTAAGTAGGTTATGATAACGAGATTGTGTTTGCAGACTCACAGCGACGGACGGTGAGCGAATCACAAAAGCTCACCCCGAGCACTTCTTGCTATGGTGAGCTAAAGAGCTAAAATGATAATCATTGTTGCCCAATCTGAAAAAAAAGATGTTTCTGTTTTCGGTAAAAAAGAAAAGGGGATAGAATAAATAAATTAAGATTTCTTTGATCCAAGTCATTATAATATTTTATCCCATTTCCAGACGACAAAAATAGGAATAGTCAAATTTCTAGGAAGTTGCAGACGACAAGTTGTCGTAGTTTTAATATATATAAATTTCTCTTGACTTGTAAACACTGTGCATTATGAAGAAATTGCTTGCAACAAGCAAGTTCTTCATTGTTCAAAATACTTCCCTAAGCGTATTTCTAGATGGTCGTAAAAAAGCGGGATTGTGTGGAAATGCGTTAAAATGAGAGAATACGTGACGTAAATATTTATCATTGACGGTATTCGTGAATCTTGAATCCTTTATTAAAGAGATGAAGAGTATTTTTTTTTTCGTGGAGGTATAAACCGAAAAAACTAATTACACTGTATGAATTCGCGAAACGGATTCATGCATAAGTGAGATGAGGTTTATCGGTTCATTCCTCCATGAAAGCAAAAAAAATTCTCTTCATTTCTTTAGCATCGAGCGAAAAGAATAAACAATTTGGGTACCTTTTTGTATGGGACTATTTTGTGAGGAAGCATACAAAATAGCTGCGTGCTCAAAATGTGTTCATGAACTTATGAATATTTTTTTTCGACCAATCAGACTGTCCGTTTTTGATGAACGGCACTAATATCAAATTATGTGGTAATAGATTCAGGTTGATGGATGCAGTGAACGGTCGGGAACATTGGAGAACTCACGGATCGCCGACCAAGTCCAATGACTCCGGTAGGGAGTTTCTTTTCTATGATAAAATTGATAGCCAGTTGATGTATAATGACTAAAACGTTGTAAAAATGAAATAGCTTTAGTTACGACATCTGAGTCGCAGAACCGACGATATAAGCTTTCTATCCATGAAACTTTTTCGGTTAACACGTTTCATTCAAATAATGCGACCAGGCTTTTGTCGGAGATAAAAATAAACAGAAGTAATCGATTAAATTGACACCAAAACACCACATGTTCTCGACAGTAGAGACTCCCACCTTTTCCGCCTCTCACGTAACAATATATCATTATAGAACATAAAATTTGTAAAACCTAATTGATATTCAGTAATCTGTGCGGGCGCTACCTTTAATAAAAATCGATAGACTAATCGAAGCATCAATTTAGACCGGAAGTGAACTTTGGACTTTAGTCTTCATTTAGGTGAGGCACTTTAATTGGTTTGGCATTTTTATTCAAGCTGTAGTTACAACGTTTTGATCGCCAACCAACCACAGTGCTATTTCGTTACGCGTTTCCGCCAATAAATGTTG
This sequence comes from Fragum fragum, assembly GCA_946902895.1. Classification (NCBI taxonomy): domain Eukaryota; kingdom Metazoa; phylum Mollusca; class Bivalvia; order Cardiida; family Cardiidae; genus Fragum; species Fragum fragum. The sequence continues at coordinate 12,378,028 of OX336374.1, forward strand.
CCGTTTAATATCAAAGTAGAGCTTCCTGTAGGAGTCAGATGGCGTAATTGGCTCTCCGTTATTTCATGAAATAGATAAACTTAACCCATTCCAACACAGTGGAATTTTAGACCGGTCCAAATTGAAAGGAGCTGCAGACGACAATTTCAAGTTGATGGAATTTTAAATTTTTTCGTCTTTTCGGATAGAAAACATTGTGGATAATGAAGAAATTGCTTGATCCAAGCAATTTCTTCATTTTTTACAATGTTTTCCAAAGCTTTTTTGTTGAGGGGCGTAAAAAGGAGGGATTGAGTGGGAATGGGTTAAACGCTCTTCAATAGTCGGCCACAAAGGGTATGTAGAACAAGCCAGTTGCATAATTTCATTCACACTTAAATACATTCATAACTGAAAACTTTAATAAAGGGTATAGCTTTAAGACTTATAAGATTCAATCTATGCACATTGTGTACAAATCACCAAATAAGAATAGATCCCTACAAGCATATTGAAGCACTTTGCTGAGCGTTTCATATTTTAGATATAATGGTTTAGTGCAGTTTCTATTGTCATTGAGTATTAGGTTGGTATATTTACAGCAACTTTCTTAAAGTGGACCGATAAATTGGATAAATCAACAAACATCTACTACGCTAGAATAGAGGTGATGTGTGTGTGTGTGCTTTTCTATCTCGTAAAAATATTTCTTTTTACAGTCTTTTAAAGGACAACGAGATAGCAATTCGTGTTTTTTTTTTTTTTTTTTTTAGAAATAAGATGAAAGCGTTTTTATGGTACGGTTAGATACGGTGGCACAAAGGTAACAGTTGTGTGTTTTTTTGTTTTTTTTTCTATTTTGTTAGAACACGTTTTCTTTTTTTTTAAAGAAAGGAACGAAAGAAAACGAAATGTTATCTCGTAGGAACGAGATACACAGCAAATCAAAGTCGATCTCTAAATCTTTATCTATCTAATTTGTTAATGCATCTCAAATGGATATCGCGCTAGAAAAAAGTAACTGTTTGGATGACTATCTCGAGTGAACGATCTTTTCTCGTGCGCATGACATAGAGACCGAGTTTTATTGAATGTGGTTCCCCGGGTTCGATCCCCGACGGCGGCACTCATCCTTTCCGACTATTTGTCTCTCACCAATGGGTCGATAATCGTAGACCTATGTGGGATAGCAGCTGGAGGCTAGGAAGGGATGTAATGGTAGTACTGGTGTGAGAAATACCAGGATACCATTGTTAGGTGCTTCAGCCGCCGCGATATAACTGGAAGATTGTTGAAAGCGGCGTAAAACCCATTCAAACAAACAAACAAACAAATTGAATGTGGTTCTCGTTCCCACGAGATAGCAATTTGATTTGAAAAAACAACAACAACAACAACAAACCGCGCTTTAAAACGATTTCTTTAATTCTTCAATAAAAAAACAAACAAACCCGAATTGCAAGATATTTTCGAGATAGATCCAAATAATAATTATCATAAAAATGATAAACAAATAAAAGCAATTATCACCTCTATGCCACCTTACGAATTGCTATCTCGTTGCCGCTTTTAAAAAAACAACTATGAAATGAAGTTTTTATTTCCGAGATTGAATCTAAATGAAAAAAGAGTGCGCATATCATCTCTATGCCACCGTTATCTAGACATAGTTTGCACTGATCTTTAAAATGAACCGGCGGCGGCACATATTCTTTCCGACATTTGTCTCTCACCAATGGGTGGTTAATCGAGAACCTAAGTCGGATAGCAGCTGGAGGCTAGGAAAGGTTGTGGAAGTACTGGTGTGAGAAATACCAAGAATCCATTGTTAGGTGCTCTAGCCGTTGCGATATAATACTGTTAAAAGCGGCGTTAAACCCCATTCATTCAATCAATCAAAATGAACGTGAATGTATACATGTATTTGTTTATTTTGAGGATTACGCGTTTGCTTGAAAAGAGCTTCCCTTGCTACAAAATTATATAGAATTTTCTACAAAACTTTTAAGAACACACAGTGGACAGATCGCCGAGCTCACCTCCTGAGTTCTTCGCAGTTCAACTGAGGTAATTAGCGACATTATTTCGTACAATTTGTACCCAAGGACCTATAATAAAAAGACAAATCTTTTAGAGGCGACCTATCTGTCGTTACTGTAGTTACAACATTTAAGTCGCCAAGCCAACAAAAAACTAAACACATATCATCGGTGTTCTGTCAAAACCTCGTAATTCTAGCTTATTCCAAGCCGGTTTTTTACGTGGTTTCGATCGAATACCGTCGATACATGATTTTATTGGTAAACCAATATTTGACCGACAGTAGCGATCTGTCACTGAATGAACATAGTATGACACACTATACTCACTATTTTTTTCTATTTTGTGGAGCTTCTTTCTCTTAAAACCAATTACAAGACATCATGGGTAAAAACCTACTAGTTGTGTATGAAGAGAAAGACTCTGGTCCCAGCTATTTAAACACTAAAGACATCATTGCCGTCCTAAAGAAACTTCGAAATAATGATGATATTAAAGTGAAGGATTACTCATTTGAAGAGTTCGCCGAAAAGGATGATAATGTCAAATTCTGAAGAGCTTTGGTTATCTGTAAGGATGCAGCACATTTTCAAGAAAAAGTCGCGGCTATCATAAAGAAGTTCGACCCTGAAGACGCCGGGGAGTTTCGAGTTCTCGTAGCGAGTAATGCCCCCTTACCAGCATCTTCGACAGCCATCGACGGTGCGAAAATTATTTACACAGCAAATGCTGCTGATTTTGCGTCATGGTGGCCAAGAGTTCTGTTCTTCCTATTTCCAAGGAAACATAGAGAAGGCAAAATCCTCTGTCTGTTTTTGTTTAATGGGGATATTGTATTACAAAACCCTGAAGAATTAGCCTGGTATCAGCGGATGAAAGCTGTCTTAGAGCAAATGGGGATGCAATGTATGTGGAGTGGAGATCTGGCAAATAAGATCGTGTTTGTTTCTGGTAAAGTATATTCAGCACAGGTTGCACCAGAAACAATTAGACCTGACTTTCTGGTGGTCCTTGCGCGTAATGGTGGCGAAGAAATGTTCCTGAAGACGGCCTACCACATTCGAAGGAAAATAAAGGTAAGCTTCACAAAGTTTTACCCTTTCCTACACAGTCTCTCCTGTTTGCGCCCCTCAAGACAAAAGCTTTGGAAAAAATTGTGGGAAATGAAGAAATTGCTTGTTTCAAGCGATTTCTACATTATCCATAATGTTTTCTATCCAAAAAGAAAAATTAATAATAAAATAAAATAAAAATTGACCATTTTGAAATAGGCTTTTGCAGCTTCTCTCAATTTGGACTGGTCTAAAAGTTTTTTGTGTGGGAATGGGTTAAGGAGAAAATATATCTCAACCTTCAATAAAATAAGAAACATCTGTTTATTAAGTACCATAGTCAGTTGGTTGGAAGGTTCTTTTGGTTTCTTATATAAATACGCTGTTCCTCAGGGAACACAATTTACACCAAATAAGCTATAAACCCTAGAGTTAAAAGTATTAAATATTCTTTTTGCCTGACAAAAAATGTATCTGACATTGATTTAGAAACCTAAGACGGCCATGATTATGAGATTATTTCTCGAACTTTTTATCTGTTTTAATTTTATTTTTTATCAAAGAAGGCCAATAATCATAACAAAACAAAACGAATCAAATCAAAACAAAACAAATCAAACACAACAACAACGACCAAAATAACCCCCAAAACACCACCACCACCATCAACAACAACGACAACAAAAATGGCATTTGAATTTCCTTTTTTAACTTCCTTGGTAGTTTTTTACCCATTCCTACTCAGTGACGCTTTTAATCATCCCCAAAGGAAAAAAGTTTTGGAAAACATAGTGGAAAATGAAGCAATTTCTTCTACCCAAAAATACGAAAACCCCCCCAAAACATCAGCTTGAAATTGTCATCGGCAGCTTTTTTCAATATGAACCAGTCTAGAATTTCGTTGTATGGGAATGGGTTAAACAGCAGTAAACAGCTGACCAACAAACTGTTCCGTTCCGAATCTCATTGGGATGAAATGAAAGTTTGGAAGTAAGAAAACTGTAGAGGTGCTCTTATTTTATTTCAAAAGTGACGGGGTTCATTTCAATCGATAAATAAAACATACAATTATTTACATTGTTGGACAAAGACCTATAATTGACCAATCGCGACTGTCAATTAAGGAATCAACAGACCAATCAAATCATTAATCCAGCCCGGAATTGAGCTTTGAACTCCGTTATTGACCACTATTTTTTGTTAAACATTTACGTTTGTTTAGCAAATTAAACGTCGTAGATACAGCTTATTCAAGTCGCCCACCAACCATTTTACTTTTTTGTTAGATGCCGATGGCTATAAATTTTGCAAAATAACGCCGTGAAATATGAAAGCGGGATTTTTTGTTGGAGTCAGTAAGAGTAGCCAATGGAGTAAATAGTTTGGGCCAGCGAGTGGTTAATTGTAATTGATGGTTGCCTCGTTTTAACGCAGTTCTCCCTACTTGTCCCTGCTCGCGCGTACTTGTTATATCCTAAAAAATTCGTAAGTTAATTAATGAACGTACTTTGACCAACGTCAAACTAGGTGATTGCATTAGTGCAAGGGCTTATTTACGGTAAAAGTGCGTTGCAACCAACTACGTTAATTTACGTGGTGAGACTATAGCTTTACCTGAATGTATTTCAGACCTTGGTTCTGACAGATGATAAGATGTCAAACGTTTGTAAAGAACTTGGCCGGTCTATAGAGACAGTGTATCTCTATGAAACAGACAATCCGATGGAACTAAATTTGATAGGATGGGCTGGTCTGTTACGGGAAATAAAGTTAAGTATGTCCATGCATCTTTTACACGTATAACATGACCTGCGACTTAAAAGTGAAATAAACCCGTTGAATATTTTTTTGATATAACGCGGGTGATATCACACTAGAGTATTAATAATAATGTAATTGAGCTAAGGTGTGTTTGTATTGTAGTTTTCTTACCGTGAAAAATGATGGCACTTTAATGCATATATTGACGTCAAAAGTCGATATAAATATGTTTCGCAAAAAATCTTAAATCGATGACTTCAAGGATTTTATCGATTAATCATAAAAAATATGTCATATTATAAATAGAATATTAAAGTCGTGCTTATTCAAAATAAATTTATTACCCCCCCCCCCAAAAAAAAAAGCTTTGGAAAACATTGTGGAAAATGAAGAAATTGCTTGTATCAAGCAATTTCTTCATTATCCACAATGTTTTCTATCCAAAAGGACAAAACTATTTAAATTTCCATCCACTTGAAATTGTCATCTGCAGCTTCTTTCCTTTTGGACCAGTCTAAAATTTCACTGTGTGGGACTGGGTTAAACTCGACACCCAAAACCCCTTTTAGGATAGAAAATATTGTGGACTGTAGAATTTGACTGAAGAACTTCTTTGTCCATAAATGTTTTATACGTTTAAAAACATTTGGGGGGGGGGGGTATGAGGGAATTGGTTAATACCTCATTGGTTGAAATAAATGTCAGAATTTATTTTTTTGGTTCGTGAAGGTGTTTTAAATTTCTCTGGAGTGGAAAAAAAATAAAAATAAATAAATAAACCCCGTGCTCAAGGTCAACCGGGTCCTCCCGCTGGTCGATTTTTTCAACTTGCATGTCACGAACAAATATTTATCAGACAGCTGTCAAAATGCGTCCCCTGAAAACATACCAAAATTCTTGATAAGGAATACGCGCAATGCTATTGAAAGCGGTATAAATTTTTATTATATACCTATAAAAGATATGGATTAAAATCTGGCTATATTATACAACTCGACAGAAAAAAAAAAAAAAAAAAAAAAAGAAAAAAGAAAAATAATAATTCGTTTTCGGCGTGTACCAAAAAACCTTATTCGTCGAGTACCGTTAAACACGGACTACCTTTTTTGTATATTGACGGTCGGCTTTTTTCGGAAAGTTGGTTATTTCTTAATAATTTAAGAGCATTTTCCCAATGTCATGTCCTAAAAGGTATATAATAAAAGGAATATTACAACAGTGTGTTTCTCTATTTTTTGTTATCGTGTTCTCGAATCGTGTGTAGGTATTTTTTATTGGATTCGACGTTCGGTCTTATTCAATAAAAATACCTACCCACGATTCTCGAACACGATAACAACAATTGGAAAATGACACTGTCGTAATATTCCCTTTGTGTTCGACAGAAAATAAATAACAATTTTATTCGTCAGCAGCTTGTTAGCAAGAAAATGCAAATCTAGGTGGGGGTTATGGGTGTACCAGGTCCGGTCCAATCATAAACCCTTTCCCGTACAATCCCTGGTTTTTACGTACATGCGAATTTAGAAAGGAAATTATTTTGAAAAAAGAAGAAATTGTTTGTTTCAAGCAATTTCTTCTTTTATCACAATATTTTCTACCACATAGATTTTTTTTCAAATTACACCCACTTTTCATTGTCGTCTGCAACTTCTTTCAAATCGGGCCAGTCTAAAATTTCGAGAAACAGGAAAGGATTAAAGGTTGACTCAGAATAAACATGAATGACTTCAAGTGTATTTTCAAAGAAATCTTTTGTTGAACGAGATTATTTAAAATCATTGAACAAAGGTCTTTTAAAGGGCGATAAGATACTATATTTTTCTAAATTATATCCCGGTATGAAATGTCATCTACACACTCGTTTAGTTTGAACCTGCCTACTACAATAGTCTGAAGTTTGTCTCTTTCCACAGAAAATATCATTTCTAAATGAGCTTAAACATTTTCCCACTCAATGACGCTTTATTGATGCCCCTCATGAAAACAATTGGGACAAAAGTTGTGTAAAATGAAGATATTGCTTGCTACAAGCAATTTCTTCATTTTCCCCAATGTTTTCTACCCAGAAAGATGAAATAATCTAAAATTTTCATAAACTTTAGAATGTCGTCTGCAACTCCTTTCAATTTGGACCAGACTCAAATTTTGCCGGCTGGGAATGGGTTAGACAACAGCGTTTTAAATGAGAACAAACTAAAAGACGGATTGCGTCTCTGAATTAGAATATCGATAAACTAATTAAATCATCCATTTAGACTAGAGATAAACTCCAACATTGGTCGACAACAATCTGAAGCAATTTCGTTGGTTTTGCGTGTTAAACTTCGTAACTACAGTTAATTCAACAAACCAGTTTACGTTTTCGTGACAGATTACTAGTCATAAATTCTTTAAAAAAGCGACTTTAATATCTAGGTCGAACTTCAAGTTGGAGCTGAGGGGGCGGGGCCTATGATCCCTAAATTATGTCACATTTTATTTTCTTTTTAGTTTTAAATAAGCCCCGCCCCTTGAACTCCAACAGGAAGTTCAACCTAGATATCAAATGGCGCTAACCTTAAAACTGATTACTTTGGTACTTTGGTTAGATAGTCATAAATAAATATAACAAAATGGTAAGTGTTTATCTATTTTTTTTAACTTTTCCATGTTATTTTTTTCCAGTCGAATGTCGAGATATAGTTTTCACAGAGGAAAGAAACAGTATGTATTACACTAACTACCCCTTTGAAAAGAAATTTCTCTTTTTCTCACCAGATTTTCTGGACATTGTTCTTTCAGGAAGTGTCAACTTTAGGACTGTGTGGTAATGAACGAGCATTCAGTGCTCAAACTAGGAAAGAGGGTACCCTCTCATTGATCGAAATCGGCCATTGTTTACCCAATACCACATTAAAGATGAGAAGAATGATATATGAAAAACCTGACTGCCCTTTTACAGATCATTCAACCATTAAGATATTCTCCTAAATCCATTGACCTATTCCCACAAACTGCATTTTTGACGCCCATAAAGGAAAATAATTGGGAAAACATTGTGTAAAATAAAGAAATTGCTTGCAACAAGCAAATTCTTCATTTTAAACAAAGTTTTCTACCAAGAAAGATGTAAAAACGTTTAAATTGTCGTCTGCAATTTCTTTCAATTTGGAGCAGACTAACATTTTCTCGTGTAGTAATTTATTAGTTCTCTCTGAGGATTCTCTGTTGTATAAAACCTTTTATATAATAATTATATAATAATTGGCCTGTCAACCAAAGAATAAATCGACCTATCAAACTGTTAATTTAGACCAGAAGTGAACTTTGAACTCCGATATTGGCCGACATCTATGCTAAGATTTGTTGTTAATTATGGGGCTTAAACGTAGAAACTAAAGCTTATTCACGCTGCAGTTACGACGTTTAGGGTGCCAACTATCTCTACTACTTTATGTTACATGTTACTGGCCACGAATTTTGCATCGCAATGCTGTTTGATATCGTAATGTCAGTGGCTGAAGCTAGCGATCCGTTATTTGAACGAGGTATGAAAATTCGTTAGGCCCCAAAAAAGTCACAAGACAAGTATAGAAGGTATTTACGGTAATAATATATTATCTTAAATAATGTGACAAATCAAGAGTAGAGGCACTCCTTGCTGATGCACAGTCCTAATAGAGTCGAATACTTTCGATATAAGTAGATTTTCTGCAATTTGTGTAAACCTTCTACCTTAATAATTCAAGAGTGTATAATTTGATTCTTATTTTCATCAAAAACGTACGTTCTGATTGGTCGAAAAAAATATATTCATAACTCCATGAACAAAATTTTGAGCACGCAGCGATTTTGTTTGCCTCGGTACAAAATAGTCCCATACTAAAAGGTATCAAAATTTGTAAAATACTTGCTCTTTTTGCTCAACGTTATTGAATAAGAAATGAAGAGAATATATTTTGATATATGGAGGTATGAACCAAAAATCCTAATCACACTTATGTATGAATCCTCTTCGCGTATTCATACAGTGTAATTAGTTTTTTTCGGTTCATATCTCCATGAAAACAAAAAATATTCTCTTCATCTTTTAAATAATCGATTGGTAGCTGTAGGCTCAGAAAGGATGTTGCGGTACCTTTTTGTAGTGAACTATTTTGTGCGGAAGCATTCAAAATGGCTGCGTACTCAAAATTTTGTTCATGGAGGTATGAATTAAATTTTTCGACCAATCAGATCGCTCGTTTTTGATAGACGAAACTAACAATTAAATTATTAAGAAATGAAGAAAACATTGTTTGTTATCATTGGTGTATGAACCTAACAACTTAATCACATAACATAACATAACATAGCTTTATTCAGAACACATAAGGTTCATCGTCGAACATACATACATGATAACTAACATACATGAGTATGGACAAAATATAGAAATTCTGAAATTGAAATTTCTCAGTGCGGAAATAAAAGAACGTGTAGAATTTTACCAAAACATTACATGTAGAAAATACATATTGGCAATAGGAGATAAATATAGGGAATGTGATTTTAACATTTTATGAGAGGAACAGGAAACTAATTACAAATTATATTTAATCGTTTTTTTCTTTTGTCCATTGCTTTAGTATAAATATTAATGTATGAAACCGTTTCGCGAATTCATAAAGTGCGATTGAGTTTCAGGTGCATAACTCAATTAAAACAAAACAAAACAAAACAAAAAAACTCTCCATTTCTAAATCAACTGGTGCTAGATCGAATCTCTTTTTCAAGTATTTGTTAAATCTAATACCCAGGACGAACATTTTTGCGTGACGGGTCCAAACAAAATATCGATTTATGTTTCTAGAAAATATTTAAGAGATGAAGAGAATATTTTTTGTTTTCATGGAGGTATGAACCGAAAAACCTAATCACACTGTATGAGTACGCGAAGCGGATTCATGCATTGTGTGATTAGGTTTTTCGGTTCATACCTCCATGGAAACAAAAAATATTCTCTTCATTTCTTATAATTTAATAGTATAGAGCGAAAAATGCAACAACTTAACAAATTTTGATTCCTTTTTGTAGTGAACTATTTTGTGCGGAAGCAAACAAAATGGCTGCGTAATCAAAATTTTGTTCATGGAGGTATGAATTAAATTTTTCGGCCAATCAGATCGCTCGTTTTTGATAGACGAATTTAATAATTAAATTATTTGTTAATAAATTAAGTACTTCATCCTCATTGGTAGCTCACATAACATCATATCTTTATTTTATTACAGTGAAGAAGATTGTCCTGGTAATCACTATATTGGTGGTCCTCTTCATTTTATTACCCTTCATACTGGCTCTCGTAGCAGCTGTTGTACTGATGTGTTGCTGCGGTAAGTCGGCTATAAATCTTAAAAACACCATATTGTTAGTCTCTTTAGTTCATTAACCTTCATACTGGCTCTCTGAATAGATGTTGTCCTGATGTGTTGTGGTAAGTCAATTCCTAACCTTATAAAAAAACATATTGGTGGTCCCTTTATTTCATTAATGTTCATATTGGCTCTCTGAATAGATTTTGTCCTGATGTGTTATCGTGGTAAGTCAATTCCTAACCTTATAAACACCATATTGGTGGTATCTTTATTTCATTAATGTTCACACTGACTGTCTAAATAGATGTTGCTGATAAACACCATATTAGTGGTCTCTTTATTTCTTTAACGTTCATACTGGCTCTCTGAATAGATGTTGGCCTGGTGTGTTGCTGTTGTAAGTCCATCTTTAACCTTATAAACACTTTATTGGTTGCCTCTTCATTTTATTACTGTCCATACTAGCACTCGTGGTAGCTGTTGTCCTGATTTGTTGCAGTGACAGGTCCTCGAAAGGAACTCGAAAGTAGAAAAGCACCGTGTGAACCGGTGTAGGGTGAAAGATTAATGTTTCATCTGTAAAAATGACTGTGGAGGACGATTATGCTGATTTTTGTATGCAGAATATCGCTATATGGTTGTTGTGGTCGTTCCTGGTGTGTATGTAGAATAATAATGCGTTTTATTTATCCCTTGAAATATCAATAGGCGTTTAATTTATTAAATTTTTGATAAATAACGCGTAACAAAGACACGAAACATTTGATTGTCGACCCAAACGTCGTGAATGTAGCTTGCATAAGCTGTAGTTCCGACGTTTTAGTCGCCAAAGCAACAAAAATTTGATTGTCGACCTAAACGTAGTGAATGTAGCTTGCATAAGCTGTAGTTCCGACGTTTTAGTCGCCAAAGCAACAAAAATGCTTTACACAAATGCTGACCAATGCCGGAGTTCAAAGTTCACTTCAAGCCGCCGTCATAGTGCAGTCGGTAGCGCATCAGACTCCGAATCTTCAATCATTGATTGTCATGGGTTCGATCCCCGGCTGCGGCACATATCCTTCTGACATTTTTCCCTCGCCAATGGGTGGATAATCGTAAACCTAAGTGGGATAGCAGCTGGAGGCTAGGAAAGGATGTAGTGGTAGTACTATTGTGTGAAATACTAGGAATCCATTGTTAGTTGTTCCAGCTGTCGCGATATAACTTAAATAATTTTGAAAGGGCTTTAAACCCTATTCAATCAATCAAAGTTCACTTCAGCTCAAAATCTATGATTTGATTGGTAGTTTTCAAATCTCGATCCGTCAATTATCGCGTACTAGTCGAGATAGCCGACTAGAAAACTTTCTTATTATGGATGAATGAAGTTATTTTGTTGAAGTACATCTATGAGCTATATGTTCACGTCTACTTACTCCAGGCATTGATGTAGGCCAGCTGATTGAGTGTTGCTGCTGTATTTGCAACTGTTTCTGTAACTGCAGCGCCTGGTGCGTTGACCTCTGTATCAACATCCCTTGCTGTTTCTGGTGTTGTCTCAATTTCGATTTGCTGGGAGATGAACCTTATCCGAGGAAAGAGGAGGAAGTAGAAGTGACCCAGGTTATCCAGACTACCACTGTGGTCCAGCCGCAAGGTTTCGAGGCGTAACTACAGCTTAAATAAATTTGTAGTTACGACATTTTACACACTCAAGATTAGTTTATTGCTTTGTGAGTCATGTTTAAACGGCTATATAAGCACAATTGAACATTTTTGATTTGGTGTTTTTCTCTGTATTCAAACATTCATTTAAAAAAGTTTTTGAATGTGTGTGAGAGAGAGTGTAATATCCGTATTAAATGTGATGTAACCAAAATCTTTAAACGGATAGATTAGACTAGACGTTGACTTTGCTTGATAAAGGTTGGTGGTATTTGACGATTACATGATTTTTCTGATTTCGAAAGTCTTTTCCCTTTGGATCTTGAAAAGAAATTCCTTTACATTATGTTTAATTGCCTATTGATACATGTTTACCATAAGTCCGAGAAAACTAAACTCGGTTAACTATTTTGTTTTTTACGATCGGCGATTTTTGGAAATACTTTTATAAATTTCACGTCCATGAGAGGAATTGACCAGTCCCTGGCCCGCCTACTTACACAAAACGCCTTACATTGACTCCAACAGGAAGTTTCAATTCGATATTCAACGTCGTTATTTTGCAAAATGATTACATGGACTACAACAGGAAGTATTGCTTCGATAAATAACGTCGTTATTTTGTCAAATGATTACATTGACTCCAGCAGGTAGTATCGCTTCGATATTTAATGTCGTTATTTTGCCAATTGATTACATTGACTCCAACAGGTAATATCGCTTCGGTATTTAACGTCGTTATTTTGCCAATTGATAACATTGACTCCAACAGGAAGTATCGCTTCTATATTTAACGTCCTTATTTTGCCAATTGATTACATTGACTCCAACAGGATGTTTCGCTTCGATATTTGACGTCCTTATTTTGCCAATTGATTACATTGACTCTATCAGGAAGTTTCGCTTCGATATTTAACGCCGTTATTTTGCCAATTGATTATATTGACTCCAACAGGAAGTGCTCGAAATTTTATTTGTTAAAGTATAATTAAAAAAAAAAAAAAAAAAAAAAAAAAAAAAAAAAAATCAGCCATTCAAATTACTTGAATCTTGATTGTCCAAACTAACATTGACTTATTTTTATATTCAACAAGAAATTATATGTCAAGTCCACTTTGACCATACAAGATTTTTGTTAAATTGTTCATATTATATGTCAATAAAGATTATCTATATATTATGCGATATTCAGAGTCGTTTTTATGATCCCCGAAAAACAGCAACAACATCAAATTCCCACAACAGTCCGGGAATAGTTTTTCACTCATATTTTCTAAATTACTGGTCAGAATTTAAAAGAATTTCATAATTAATTTGATAATCTAAAGCCATAGATTATGTACTACTTGTAATTCATTTTCACAGGATTGTGTTACAGGAAAAGTGGTTTTTATACATTATGTCATTGCTTCGTGATAAGTTGTGCTTTGTCTGGTATATTTTAAATTATTGGTAAAATTCTATTCACCAAAAGCAGCTGACAATATCGTCGTTGTCGTTCTAAAACCTCGTAGCAAGCTGTAGTTACGAGGTTTTAGAACAACAACGACGTTATATTCTTTATATCATATTAATGAAAGAAACAACCAGTGTTGTTGGAAAAGAGAACTTTCATTCATTTTATGGAATACATTTGTTCGAACAGAATAACCTGTTTACGATAGCTCTTGTATTGTACAAAGTTTCAAGAAAAGGTATTAGTCCTAGGTCGATATACTTTCCGTTTGTATCTAATCAACTGATTTTTAACTGAATTGCAGTTTACTTTAGATATACAAGTTATAGTGAGTGATGAGTTATAGACAAAATTTACCTTTGATCACTCACTATAACTTGTACATCTATAGGTCAGTATGAATAAACATCAAACACTGGACAGAAAAGTGCACCGTGTAAAGTTGATTCGAATTTTCGGTATAAAGGATGTTTAAAAACCCATTAATCCATTCCAACTCAATGACACTTTTAAACGCCCTCAAGGGAAAAAGATTTGGAAAACATAGTGGAAAATGAAGAAATTGCTTGGCACAAGCAATTTCTTCATTTTACACAATGTTTTCTATCCAGAAAGTTAAAAAAATCTAAAATTTCATAGATCTTAAATTGTCGTCTGCAACTTCTTTCATTTTGGGCCAGCCTAAAATTTTGCCGTCTGGTAATGGGTTAAAGGCCCAGTAACACTTTGTCTAAAATTGAACAACTCGTAAGATACCCGACTCTAAGTCTTGATTTTTATTTTAAGTCCTACCAAAACTATTTAACAAAAACGCGTAAGAAGTTTTAATTTCAAAATTGAAAATCACATGATATTTACCCGAATGACAAATAGGCTATTCGCAAAAATGGCCAGGCTATCGTGTCAAAGTTTGTTTGATCATATATACTATATACAGGGTGCCGCCGCCATAGCGCAGACGGTAGCGCATCAGAATCCTAATCAATAATAATGGGATGTCATGGGTTCGATCCCCGGCAGCGGCACATATTCTTTCCGACATTTGTCTCTCACCAATGGGTTGATAATCGTAAACCTAAATGGGATAGCAGCTGGAGGCTAGGAAAGGATGTAGTGTTAGTACTGGTGTGAGAAATACCAGGAATACATTGTTAGGTGCTTCAGCCGCTGCGATATAGCTGAAATACTGCTTAAAGTGGCGTTAAACCCTATTCAATCGACCAATCAATCACGCAACTCATAATTCAATCCTTGACGGAATTTGATTTTGATTAATTTTCACCAAATACATATAGTAGTTTTCAGTTGACCTAGCACAGAGACCTAACACCTAAACATTGTATTGTGAATATACTGTGCCAATTGATGATAGAATTGACCAATCGCTGGCTCCACCCACTCACTCCTATGGCTACGCCCACTCACTCCTTTGGCTACCCCCCTCGGCTCCGACAAGAATTTCCGCTTCCATATTGAACGGCGTTATTTTTGAAAAACTTATTGCCAACAGCATGTAACAAAAAAGTATAATGGTTTGTTGGTGACATAAACGTCGTAACTACAGCTTGAATAAGCTGTAGCTACGACGTTTAAATCGTCAATCAAACATAAATGACGACCAGTGTTGGAGATCAAAGTTAACTTCCAGTCTAACAGAGAACTAACACCTAACAATGTATTGTGAATATGCTGTGCCAATTAATGATAGAATTGACCGCTCACTCCTTTGGCTACGCCCACTGACTCCAAAAGGAAGTTCCACTTCGATATTTAACGGTATTATTTTGAAAAATTTATTGCCTGCTGCGTGTTACAAAAAATAAAATGGTTGGTTCGAGACCTAAACGTCGTAACTACAGCTTGAATAAGCTGTAGCTACGACGTTTAAGTCGGCAAACCGACAAACATGTTTAAAAAAAGGCGACCAATGTCTGAGTTGAAAGCTCACTTTCGGGCTGAATAAACGATTTGATTAGTCGATTGATTCCTTCATTGACAGCCGTGATTGGTCAGTTCTCTAGTGCGTTACTACTCCCACAATTCTTGAGGGAATTTGATGAATTTTCATCAAATGTTTGTCTTCATGTGACCAAGCACATATAATCATTATTTTTGATTCAATGCTGTGTAATGCAAAAATGATACTTATTGTCGAATTTCTTGAGTGTGCAAGTATTTTGATGAACCCATTGAACACCCGGTTTATGACAATTTCGCCCCTTGTTTTATGATCTTTCAAGGAAGAAAACATCGTAGAAAATAGTAAAATGGCTTGTTATACAAGCAATTCCCTCATTTCCACGATGTTTCCCAAATGCTTTTTTTCTTAAGGGTCGTAAAAAGCGGGATTTTGAGGGAATGGGTT
Organism: Fragum fragum; assembly: GCA_946902895.1. Classification (NCBI taxonomy): domain Eukaryota; kingdom Metazoa; phylum Mollusca; class Bivalvia; order Cardiida; family Cardiidae; genus Fragum; species Fragum fragum. The sequence goes on from OX336374.1 coordinate 12,393,667, forward strand.
AATCAAATGGTTAGGCCCAAACCCTTGCTTCGACCTAATTATTTTTGTAAAATGGACAGGATTATTTAGTTGGTTTGTTTGAATTAATGGGGTCTAATGCCACTTTTCACAGTATTTCAGTTATATAGCGTCGGCTGGAGCACCGTACCATAGATTCCTTTTCTCACACCAGTCTCACTACCACTACATCCTTTCCAAGTCTCCAGCTGCTCATCCCACTTAGTTTAACGATTATCCACTCATTTGTGTGAGCTAAAATCCAAAGGGATATTTGTCGTGACCGGGTATCTAACCCTGTACACCTCAACAGAGAGTCCGTATCGCTACCAACTGCGCTATGACCGTTGTACAATAGTTCATTTAAGGAACAATAAGAATATATTGATACTTTTCCATTTATCTTGATACCTTACATATCTTAATGCATATATTGAAATCTTTAGAGTTTTGCGAAGGGTAGAATAACAGTATTGGCTCTCATTATTTTAGCTATAATTATCAGGTTACCATCTAGTCTAAGACAAAGGCTCCAAAACCAAGTGTTAAAATATAAAATTACACCTCTCTTATTACACTGAACCCGGAAGTCGCCACATATCGTCATCACAGGAAAATGGGTCCTCCTCGTCTAAACACTAGACCAGTCGTCGGCCCCGCCAACTTACTCCGTTCGCTCCGCCCCTCGGCTCCGACAAGAATTTCCGCTTCCATATTGAACGGCGTTATTTTTGTAAAACTTATTGCCAACAGCATGTAACAAAAAAGTATAATGGTTTGTTTGTGACATGAACGTCGTAACTACAGCTTGAATAAGCTGTAGTTACGACGTTTAAGTCGCCAATCAAACGAAAATTCAATAAATACTTTCTTTAAATATTAACTAAATCAGTTTGAGCTGCCATGACAATCATAGATTTTAACACATTTCACATATTTTAGAATTTTCAAAAGGGGCAAACTAAGGGTTACTCCTGCAATAATTATTTGAAATTGGCCTGGTAGTTTGGGAGGAGTTGATTTCTCAATTTCATATAGGCCCTAACACCCTGTGACTCTGCCACCGGGGACCCATTGGTAATAATTTTAGCAATTTTGAAAACGTCCAGACTTGTTGCCATGAAAAACCAGAGTTTTCATCGATTTTCAATTCTTTTAGCAATGTTCAAAGGGGACCACCCAAGGAACATGCCTGCCAAATTAGGTTAAAATTGACCAAATGATTTGGAGATGATGTCTTGAAAATCCTTTTTTATTTCTATATGAGCCCACGGGGCTCCGGCCCTAGGGACCAAATGGTAATAATTTTAGCAATTATAAAAGAGGTCAATGTACAAATACTCCAAGAAAAATATCAAGGCTCTTAGCCTTCTGGGTCAGGAAAAGATGTTTGTTTAAAGATGTTTTAAAAAAGTTCTTTTAACGCCATGACAACAAGAATTTTATATGGACATCAATCATTTAATCAATTTTGAAAGGGGACAAACCAAGTAACATACATGCTAAATTTGGTACAAATTGGCACAATGGGTTTGGAGGAGATGTCGTTGTAAAAATCCATTTTTCTTTCTTTATTATCCCTATCCTGCGCCTCCGCCGCTGAGAACCCGAGGGTAATGATTTCAGAAATTTTGAAAAAGAAAAAATACCGAGTTCTCATGCATAATATCAAGGCTTTATTCCTTCTGCTTCAGAAGGAGAAAATTTGAAATATTTTTTAAAGAATCACTTTTGTTGCCATTGCAAACAGGGTTTTCAATGGAGTTCAATTCTTTTAGCAAAGTTTAAAAGGGGTTGACTAAGGAACATGACTGCCAGATTTGGTTGAAATTGGCCTAGTGGTTTGGGAGGAGATGTCGTTTTTTAACCTTCTTTATTTCTATAAAGCCCTACCCCTTGGGGATCCGATTGATTGGATGGGGTTTAACGTCACTATTAACAATATTTCAGTATAGAGCACATAACAATGGATTCCTGGTATTTCTCACACCAGTACTACCACTCCATCCCATTACAGCCTCCAGCTGCTATCCCACTAAGGATTACGATTGGTGAGAGACAAGGAAGGGCTATGTACCGCCACCGGGCCCTGGGGACCCGAGGTCCAGTGGTTTGGGAGATGTCATTTAAAGAAATAGTTGACACACGATGGAACGAAGGAGATCACAATCACTTCGTTCTCTTGTAAGTTAAAGACGAAAAAAAAACTAAAGAAAAAAAAAGAAAAAAAAAAAAAAAAAAAAAAAGAAAAAAAGGGGGAAAAAAGAAAATACAAAAACAACTACACCCCCTAAAACACACGCACACTTATTTTAAATCCGTATACATGTATGCAGATTTTTTTGTTAATTCATGACTACTAAAAAAATATATTGCAATGTATTATGAAGAATCCTTACCAAATGTTTCCTTCGTGTGTGTGTGTGTGGACGTGTGTGTGTGTACGTGTGTGTGCGTTTATAAATAATCGGAAATGAGCACGCAGGTACACGAATTCTCAATTAAGAAGATACTAATGGACATGTCCTCTCTATCGGAAAAAGTTTTTTATGGTACGTTATACTGGTTTGACAGGTATCTAAACAATAACAAGAGTGTCGTTGGCCCTTTGGCGCTCACCTGAGATAAAGTTTTTTTTTCTTTCAACGGTCTAATTTTATGTTAAGGTTAGGATTATGATACAGGTGGGCCTGACCATACTTTATACATTTATAGGCTCTTTACCTAGGGAACCCAAAGTCTTAATGACAAATTCCAAGGCTTTATGACTAATATAAAAGGAGGAGAACACTTTTTCCTCACTCTGAAACCATGAGTAATAATTTAAGAAATGTGAAAGAAGTCAATGAACTGATGCCTCATGCTAAGAATCGAGGCTGAAGGTAAAGTGGATCTGGACTGGAGAAGATTTTTCAAAGATTTAACTTTCATTGCCATGGCAACCAGAGTTCTTCCACTAGATTTCTATCATTTTAGCTATTGTGCAGAGGACCACCGAAGGAACATTTCCGCTAAAATTGGTTGAAACTGGTCCATTAGTTTTGGAGTAGATCGCATTCAAAAATAGTTATTCATTTTAATAAAGGCTTTGTCCTGTTGAATATTTTTCCTGTTTTCACTATATTTGAAAACTTTGACATAATTAGATTGAACTTGTGCTCAAACAATTCTCGCAATACAACATCAGTAAGCAGGTAGTATAGGCTAAGATCAGACTGCACGTCTGTGCAGGCTGATCTTAGTCTATACACATGCAATAGCCATTATAAAAGCAGGAATATTCGGGGATCAGCATGACAAGGGTTAAACTATGAAATTTGGTCTCAAAACACAGAACAATGAATGAGGATGAAGAACTTCATATGTCAATGAACGCTTTGGAATCTGCTACAGCATCATAAACACGTGTAATTTTATATAGAACATAGAAGGGGTTTGACCAGGGGTTATTGTTGTTGTTCTTCTTTGGGTATATGTAGAATAATAACGCGATTGAATTATCCAATGAACAATAGTCCTGTTGCACAACAAGTCCTACTAAGATCCACTAATTTCGAATTTCGTCTTTAACCTCTTCGACTTCGCAGAGAGGTCGAAAAGTTCAAGTTCTTGTGTTTTATTTTGAGTCTTATCCTGTCTCCTAGATCGAAAAGTGGAAGTTTTTCTGACAATTGTCAAGGGAAACTTTCACTTTTCCACTTTTCGACCCGAAAGTTGATTTTTAAAAGTAGAAGTAAGAACATGTGGTTCCTAATTTCCTCTTTTCTAGACAAACGTGAGGTCGAAAAGTCAAAAGTTTTATGACAAATTGTCAGGTCAAAAACATCTACTTTTCGACTTTTCGCGGTAATATTACTAACATACTTGAGAAGTGGAAGCTAGTGTGCCTAATTTCCACTTTTCGAGTTTCTCCTAGGTCGAAAAGTGAATGGCGGAAAAAGGATTCCGTACAATAGGGAAATACCCTCGTTTATTTCGATAAACGACCTCTGATTTACGCCAAACTAGTGTTCCGATTATTGTATTCAAGTAATGCACGAGAGAGAATTAAAATCCATGAAATAAACAACATTGATACCTCCCTTTAAGAGAAATAAACAGTTTTAGGCGAAGAAAATATTATGGAAATAGAAAATGATAATAATAAGTGTAGCATAAAATCGAATTCAAATGTTTAATAGTGTAAATGCCTTGTTATTTACGGAAGGCAATATCAATAAAACATCGGTAGACCAATCAAATCATAGAGTAGAGCCGGAAGTGAACATTCAATTCCGGCCTTTGTAGTTACGACGTTTATATCACCAACAAACTGTTGAATGACATTGGCTTTATCCCATTCCCGGTCAATCCTTCCTTTTTACGACCCTCAAGAAAAAAAATGAAAACATTGGGAAAAATAAAGAAATTGCTTGTATCAAACAGTTTCTTCATTATTCACAATGTATTCTATCCAAAAGGACAAGAGAAATACAAATTCCACCAACTTAAAATTGTTGTCTGCAGAATCTTTCAATTTGGACCGGTCTAGAATCTGTTGAGTTGGAATGAGTTAAACTATGCTAATTAACATCGCTTAATATCATTGTAAAAATAAGTGTCAGAGACCGTGGCCAGCGATTAGTCAATTGACCAATCACTGGCCCCGCCCACTGACTCCCTAAGCTACGCCCATTAACTCTGACAGGAAGTTCCGCTTCGATTTTTGACGGCGTTATTTTGCAAAATTTATGGCCAGTAGCATGTAACAAAAAAAAGTAAAATGGTTGATTTGTGACCTAAACGTCGTAACTACCGCTTAAATAAGCTGCAGCTCCAACGTTTATGTTGCAAAACCAATAATAAAGGTAAACAAAATGGTGGTCAATGTTGGAGTTGATAAGCTCAGGTCCGGGCTGAATGAATTATTTGATTGGTCGATTGATTCCTTTCATTGACGGCCGCGATTGGTCAATTGTTATTCCCATTCTTATCTTCATCGGCAATCTCCTGCTTCAAAGTATAATGCAGTTCTGACGCAATCTCCGTCACCCGCCTCTGACGTTCTTCGTCCGTCATGCTTAATGGATACGTCATGAATTTGTATAGATTGGATATTTTTGTTTGGTCATCTCGCTCACATTTCTTGACGTAATATTGACACATCTTGCCTAGTGAGGCCCATCCCTGCAATTTCATGGAAAAACAATTTCAAAAAATACGATTCTCGGCGGCGGCACATATCCTTTCCGACATTTTTCTCTAAACAATGGGTGGATAATTGTAAACCTAAGTGGGATAGCAACTAGAGGCTAGGAAAGGATGTAGTGGTGGTACTGGTTCGAGAAATACCAGGAATCTATTGTTAGGTGGTCAAGCCGCCGCGATATGACCGAAATACTGTTAAAAGTGGCGTTTAACCTCAATTCAATCAATCAATCAAACTGCTCCAATATTACTTTTGAAATTCGCTTCATATCGACACAACGACAACTATGTTTTATACTTCACTAATAAGTTAAACTTATGTCGACAACTATCATATTTCACTCTGCACTAATTAATGAAACTTGAAACGTTAGATCATAGAGACAATTCCTTTTTAATTCCATTCTGCACTAATAAATGAATAAAAACACAGGATCACGATAACAAATATTCTTTTTAATTTTGCACAAACAAATGAAATTTGATTCATAAGACAATGATGACAACCAATTTTGCACTCAAGCATAAAATTTGCTTTATATGATAATGAGAATTTTTCATACTGCACTAATAAATCACATTTGTTAATAAGATCAAGACGGCAAGAAACTGTTGTAATACTTTGTAGTTGCTGTATTATCATTTTATCATCGTGTTTTATTTAGGAAGCACCATGTTTGTATTCCATTTAAAACTAAAAATTGTTCCTTTCGAAATTGGGTCAGATCTGTCAAAAAAAAAAAAAAAAAAAAAAACGGTAAAAGGGGCCTTTTGAAAAATTAATAGATAATTCGTTGTTTAGACTCTAGAATCCACAGTTTTCATCGGATTCTCTTCAAACTTTAACAGAATGAATGTACTTTCACAAGGATACTTCCTTTCGAAACTAGGTCAGATCCATCAAGAAATACGGGAAAAGGGGCCTTATTAAATTTGATTGATAAATCCTCGTTTACGCACTTTATTAAATTATGGAAATGAAGTACTCAGTCTTAACCATTTTCTTCAAACTATCTGTCCCTAGGATTGTTCCTTTGTAATTTGTGTCTGATTTGTCTAGGTCAACGAGAAAATGGGCCTTATGGACATTTATTATAAAAATTCTTCACACAATTCAGTCCAATGATTCTCTTTAAACTTTTACAGAATGATTGTACCTTCATAAGAATTGTTCCTTTTGGAATTTGGTTTGTTCTATAAAGTATCATTGGAAAAGGGCTCATATAAAAATTTCATTTTAAAATCCTCATTAATACAATTAATTCAACAGATTACACAGAATGATTGTACCATCGTTACAATTCTTGATTTTGACGGCAAGTATCACATGAAAAGGGGCCTTATGAAAAACTTGCTTTAATATTCTAGTTAATAAAATGGTGTCCCTAGATTTCACCAAAATTTCACAGAATAGTTGTACAATCACAAGGGTTTAGTTGTTTGAATGGGGTTTTACGCCGCTTTCAACAATCTTTCAGTTATATCGCGGCGGCTGGAGCACCTAACAATGGATTCCTGGTATTTCTCACACCAGTACCGCCATCACATCCTTTCCTAACCTCCAGCTGCTATCCCACATAGGTCTACGAGTATCGACCCATTGGTGGGAGACAAATAGTCTGAAAAGATGAGTGCCGCCGTCGGGGATCGAGCCCGGGACCTCTAGATTGACAGTCCGACGCGCTACTAACTATGACGGCGGCACAATCACAAGGATGGTTCTTTTCAGATTTGGGTACCAACAATAAAGTATCTCGAGAATAGGGACCTTACGAGAAGTTGATTGAAATATCGTTGTTAACACAAGTATCATGTAACAAGGTGCCAAATTGTCACAAGATACGCCCGTCACACTGCTTAATATTAACTGGGGGTTTGAATAGAACTGCTGTTATTTTAAATGAATATTTTTGTCAAACAAAGTATGAAAAACAACAAAGGGCAATAACTCAAAATAAACGCTAGGTAGAGTTATGGTTCTTGTACACTGCACTCCCACTTGGTGAGCTCTATCCATCCATGAAGTTTCATGATTCTAGCTATTATACTTTTAGAGATATACTCCGGACAAGATTCAAATATGATAAATAACAAAGGGCAATAACTCAAAATATTTGCTAGGTAGAGTTATGGTTCTTGTACACTGCACTTCCACTTGGTGAGCTCTATCCATCCATGAAATTTCATGATTCTAGCTATTATACTTTTAGAGACATACTCCATACAAGGTTCAAGTATTATAAACAACAAAGGGCAATAACTCAAAAAATAGGCTTAGTAAAGTTATGGTTCTTGTACACTGCACTCCCACTTGGTGAGCTCTATCCATCCATGAAATTTCATGATTCTAGCTATTATACTTTTAGAGATATACTCCGGACAAGATTCAAGTATGAAAAATTACAAAGGGCAATAACTCAAAATATAAGCTAGGTAGAGTTATGGTTCTTGTACACTGCACTCCCACTTGGTGAGATCTATCCATCCAATAAATTTCATAATTCTAGCTGTTATACTGTTAGAGATATACTCCGGACAAGATTCAATTATGAAAAACAACAAAGGGCAATAACTCAAAAAATAGGTCAGGTAGAGTTATGGTTCTTGTGCACTGCGCTCCGACTTGATGAGATCTATACACCCATGAAGTTTCATAATCCTAGCTATTATACTTTTAGAGATATACTCCGGACAAGGTTCAAGTATGAAAAAAACAAAGGGCATTAACTCAAAAAATAGGCCAGGTAGAGTTATGGCTCTTGTGCACTGCACTCCCCCTTGGTGAGATCTATACACCCATGAAGTTTCATGATCTTAGCTATAATACTTTAAGAGATATACTCCGGACAAGATTCAAGTATGAAAAACAACAAAGGGCAATAACTCAAAAAATAGGCCAGGTAGAGTTATTGTTCTTGTGCACTGCACTCCCCCTTGGTGAGATCTATACACTCATAAAGTTTCATGATCCTAGCTATTATACTTTTAGAGATATACTCCGGACAAGATTCAAGTATGAAAAACAACAAAGGGCAATAACTCAAAAAATAGGCCAGGTAGAGTTATGGTTCTTGTGCACTGCACTCCGTATTGATGAGAAAAATATAACTGCCAAGTTTAAAGTCAATCGGAATGTGATGAAATTCACAATTATTATCAGGTTGACTTTGAAATTTTACAGGCCAATTGTATGGTCGAAAGGAAAGTTCCTTTGGAAAACGAAGTGGATCCAACAGAAAACACAGGAATAGGAGCCTTATGGATTTTCACTCAAAACAATCCTGTTTATGTGATAAAGTCCAAAATTATTATCGGATTCTGATGAAAACTTCACAGGATGATTGTAGGGTCATAAGGAAACTTCCTTTTGGAAATGGAGGGGATCCGTCATGAAACACGGGAAAAGAGGCCTTTAGGATTGCTGCTCAAAATAATAAAGGGGATAAAGTCCAATTTGTTATTTTTATGCTTTCTTCTTTAAGCAATTAACCTCCTTAAATATCAGATTTCTTTAACTTGATAACCAGTTGAGCGTCTCAGGCCCTCATGGGTCTTTTTTATGTAAATGCTTGTAGCTGAGCTGTTGTCTCCAAGAAATATAGATTTGGTCGTAAGCATCCGATTCATTTAGAATTTTCACCTTGATATCACACGAAGTTTGTTTTCGGATTATCTTAATATTTAAAGGATTCGGAGATGGACCGAATACGGCCGATAATGTATCCAGGCCTTTGCTGTAAATGCGTACTTGGTCATGCAAGAAGATTCATATCGAAATGTATTGAGAATTCATCGTTTATGAAGTAAAAGGGGGCCTTAGTGGCAACATCAGTTTTTTATCCAATCACAAACTTTTGACTTACATCTTTTTTGTTATAAAATTTAAGATGATTTATTGGTTTAGTAAGTCCAATCAGATGAGGGATCTTGGACCATCTCGACCCTTTTTGTATTTGTGTGTTTGTGTGTGTTTTTGGGGGTTGCGTAGGTAAAGATGGGTAGGGTTGCTGGTAACTAACCGAAGTAACATGACAAGAGACACATTGCTGGTTAGTAAGTCTATTTTGTGTTTGTAATGACAGCTGTATATTAGCGGAGTAATTGGTTTTTCATGAAGCATGACGAATGTTAGATTCACTTAACGTTTAGCACGCATGCTCTAGCTGATGGGATTTTTTTCAAAATAACTTTTTGATTTGCCCGTCATAAGATGTAAATTACTAAAGGAATGGATACATAAATATATTGTGAAGCAGGAATTTACACCTTAGAATTACAGAAAAATAAGGGATGATGTATTCCTTTGCTAAACTGGACATTAATACTTTCCTTGCAGAAATGTTAAAAAAAACTACTTAAAAAGTCAATAACCTCATATTTAAATTTTTTACAAATTCTGTTACAGACTACATCTGAATCGACATAATTCTATGTCTATTTATTTTGTTTAAGGATTAATCAAGTTAAGCTCTGATAAATGCATATTGTTTGTTCAATATTTCATTCAAGACAAATAACATTGGGGATAGTTCATTTTGGTTTGGTTACTTGCTAATCAAAGAAAAAATGAAAGTAAAAGTGATCTATCACGTAGACTCTTTGATTTTAAAAAAGCCTGTAAATGATTTCAAGAAATATTCAGTCGTTTGTTACAGCTCTAAACCTTCCCTTACAGTAATACAACACACCGACTCTCATTGATTCTATTTAGGGGAGACATGTTTAAACACTTAAATGAACTAAGTTTTAGAGGGTTAGTTCACCTTACCTGGAGACCATCTAATTATGAGATTGACCAAAAGTTGGGTTAAAATCTTTTAAATAGGAACTTTGAAAATTATCTAAATATATAGTGTGCTTTTCAATTTTTTGCTTATGCTCTTCTAAGATATGGCAACAGCCTACGGATTTATAGCACATCTCCTGGCAAAAACGAAATGCATCGACGCTATTAGGTCATAAAAAGCCTAATGAGTGAGAGTGAGATAAATAAAAAAAGACCAAAATTGCGGTCATCTCTAATAGGCTGTGTTAAATCACCTACTAACCGTCATAGCTCTTTCGATGTATTGAATGAAGTGCCCCTTCTCATTTTCTCTCATTTTTACCGGCATCTTTTCTGTTTCACTTTCTCGTTTAAGAAATTTGATCGCAGTGATCATATTGTCCCAGAACGTGACAACTTTATCGAACAGTTCCGTTGTATTCGCAACACCAGCAAATGCTACCTCTAGACTCTTTACATCGCCCATTCTAACTACAATTTAGAAACATACTTGTATATGTATTCGTTGAGAATACAAATGGAACGCACAGATTACATTAAACGATTTCTAAGCAAGCATGTGCACAGAATAAACCGACAAAATTTTATCAATTACACAAAAAAATTGATCGGATTAACGAATTTTGATTGGATTAACGTTTCAAAAAAAAAAAAAAAAAAAAAAATCCTGAAAAAAATTAGTGGAAGAAGTTGATGGATTAGGCTACAGTTTAAAAATATTTAAGAGATGAAGAGAATAATTTTTGTTTTCATGGAGGTATGAACCGAAAAAACTAATCACACTGTATGAAATAAGCTCTTCATTTCTTATAATTTAATAGCATCGAGCGAAAAAACAAAAGTTTTATAAATTTTGATACCTTTTTGTATGGGGCTATTTTGTGCGGAAGCATACAAAATGGCTGTGCGCTCAAAAGTTTGTTCATGGAGTTATGAATATTTTTTTCGACCAATCAGAACGTTCGCTTTTGATAGACGAATCTAAAAATTAAATTATGTATGGATAAAAGAGAAAAAGTTGAACTGATTTCTTGGTGAAACTAATAACAATTCATAAGTTAGACAGTGTTTGTAGCTCTTCTTGTCCACAGTACTTGACCATGTAGTCCTTTTGTATACTGAGTAAAAACTAAAACTTGACACTCTGAATTATTGAGATCAAAATTTGTAATATGAACTGCAGGCTTTTTTGTGCATTGAGACAACAAACATCTGGCTATTCGTAGTGGTATATAAATATCATAGCGGTAGGGCGTTATATCGATAAACGTCAAAATTTTTAGGGTACTCGAACAATAAGATTCAAATTATGATCTAAAGATAACACCTCTAGAATCTCTAACCATCTCATGGATCTTAGAACATTTTTGTCCATCCCCAAAATCTCTAAAAGCAAAAAAAAAAAACCCAAAAAAACACGCAGCCTTATGAATCTCAAATATTTGTGGGGAGGAAGGAAGACGTGTCCATTATTTAACATGGATGTGTTCAAGATGTTCACGATTCACCACTAAAGACAATCGAGTTCTTTGCCTTTCAAAGAACCACATGTGCTGTGATGCCCATACCAAACTGTTACCCGAATGATACGGGGTAAGAACCGGTCTATTATGGGGCCTTCGAATTCGAAATCCAGATGATTGCAAACGGTTCTCAACAGTTAGGGCTGTAACCCTACCATCGAACTACTCTTTACTAGTGGATATCGCTGACGTATTTTTTTTCGGAGATGTCGGAGTCGTATTTCATGATCATTCCGGTGCGAAGACATTCATACCGCTCTGGGTCTCGATAAGTTAGCAACTGACTCGATACACGAGTTCTCAAATTAATTATTCTTTTCCGTGATCAATTCATTGTTATTGCAAAAGCGGTCACAGACTGACAATCCAAATGCCTTCCAATCGCTTCTTGACGTTGCTTATTTGAAAGTCGCGTCAATACAAATTAGCGAAGATAAAAGCCGGAATAATGTACCCACCTTTTTTAAGATCCAAATATTGAAGAGTAGCTACTTTTTCCAGCTTTTCTTTCTTAATTGAATCCAACTGCTTCTGAAGAGTAGACATTTCCTTCCTCAATAGTTCTATCTTGTTAAGCTTTTGTTTGTAGTTTGATTCCATCTCTCCAATCTAGCAAAAACAAAACAAAACAACAACATGTTTTTATTAAGCGAATCTATAGATCCTCTGATCGGCATCGTTTAATTATTTGGAAAATAGAGGATAACAGCTGAAGAAAAATTCGTGCTTCAAGTATAAAGTTTGTTTATTAAACACTTTAACTGCTAGCTGAAGTAAATATGCAACAAAGAATATCAATAATCTCTTACCAGGAAGGCAAACTAAAAAAAAGGGAAGATGAAAACAAAGTCTTATTTGTTTTTTTTTTTTTTTGTTTTTGTTTGAATTAGTTTTAATGCCATTTTAACAGTATTTTAGTCATATCACGGCGGCTGGAGAACCATGGATTCCTGGATCTTCACATCTGCGTACGGGGATGGAACTATGAATCTCGTGTTTGAGAGTCCGACGCGCTACCAACTGCGATCATGTTATAAATTATATTTGGAACTGAAAATATTTGACTTGGGGTGATTTTGGAAACGCTTCCTGATACAAAAGCATGATTCTCTCAATGCTAGATTCTCTCGTGAAACCTTCAACTCTTTCAAAGTTGACCAATCACGGATGTCAATCATAGAATCAAACGACCAACCACGTCATTCATGTAGACAGGAAGTGAATTTTGTATTCCGGCATTTGCCGACAGTAATGTGAAGCATTGTTGTTCGTTTCGGGAGTCAAGCAATTTCTTCTATGTCCACAATGTTTTCCAACGATTTTTTCTTTGGGGCGTAATAAAAGAGGGATTGTTTGGGAATGGGTTAAATGCCTACGCCACAAAAAGTAGTTACTATGTATTTCAGGAATATTGCGAATTCTGCCTGCAAGTTCATCTCCAAGTTATTTTTTGTTTACTTGAGCATAATGTGTTCACAATGAGTCTATGCGCACTGCTTTGTATGGTCACATGAATTAGCTTTATTCAAATTGTAGACAGCACCTTCGAAAGCACGATATCTTATCCATTCCCACTCAATCCCGCTTTTTAAGCATCTCAAGATAAACGGTTTGGAAAAATTGTGGAAAAAAAACAAAAAAAAAAAAAAACAAGCACTTTCTTCAAAGTCCACAATGCTTTCTACCCTACAAGGCAAAGATTTCTAAATTCCATCAACTTGTAATTATTCATCATGATAAAATTTTAGAAAGAAAGAAGATTATTTAACAAAATCATTCTTTGCAAGCATACAGTACTTTCAGTACTTTGGTTTATCCTAATGTTGTACAACAATTTATTTAGAGTAAACATAGGCTTGCAAATTTTATTGTACTTAGAATAACTTTGCCGTGATCATTTGAACGTATCTTGACCATAATTGACCAATCACGGCTGTCAATCAAATAGTCAGTCGACCAATGATATCATTCATTTAGACTGGAAGTTGTCTTTGAACTCCAACATCGACCGTTATTCATGTGAAGGATTTTGTTGGTTTGGCGACATTAACGTCGTATCTACAGCTTATTCAAACTGTAGTAACGACAATTAGATGGCTAATCAACCATTCTAATTTTTTGTTTCATGCTGCTTGTCACAGATTTTGCAAAAAAACGCCTTTTGAAATGGAAGTGGAACATCCTGTTGGAGGCATTGGGCGGGACCATTGGAAAAGTAGGCGTGGCCAGCGATTGGTCAATTAATTTATAATTGACGGATCGCTGACCACGCCTACTGAGCTCCAAAAAAGAAGTTCCACTCAGATAAAAACGGCGTTGTTTGCACCATTCTTTAAGTGTACTTAAAATATGCCGTATGGAGAATACTGAAATTACCCAATCGAAAATAACCGACGATGAAAATTTGGCAAACCCTTTCCATAAGAACGTTGATATTGTTCTCTCGAACAGTTCCTTACCCCTAAACAAATATGCGTGCTTATCTGTAAAAATAGATAAATATATAGATAATATTTTAAAATTTGTAACTTAAAATTTAGGAAAATACAAAAGTATCGATCTCGGCGAGCTTCTGCGGACTGCATAGGCTATCTAGTTCGAATGAGTTTGCATTCTCAAATATTCTGAGTATAGAATGTCAACTTCTTTACTGAAGTAGCGATACAAAACATGCCTCTGGAGAGGTTAGTGGAGAACGTCGAGTGAATGTTTACTCTGTGCACCACATCAAATAGTGTACTCCATTGGAACATAATGGGATTGTTAACCCTTTCCTTTTTTTCTTAATTTTTTAATGGTCGAAATTAAAAGAGGTGGTAGACGACAATGAAAATTGAATTGAATATGAAAAGAAACAATTTTTTGTGGTAGAAAATTTTGTGGGTGAAGGAGAAATTGTTTGTTTTTCTTTTTTCATAATTTTTTCTGAAGCATAAAATCCCAGTGACGTAAAATCCTGGGTTGTAAAGGAAGGGGTAGAATACAACAATTAACAAACCCCGCAGTTGTTTTTTTCTTTTGACAAAACATAATTCATTCATTGAGATTAAACTGATTAACAAATATAGAGTTGTTTTCAATTGAAACAATCCATTGATTTTGAGCGGATATGTAAAATTAGTGCCAAATTGTCTGAACGGGTAACGTACTTCTAACTGGATGCGGATTTGAATAAAATGTGAATAATTTGGTAAATTTTGGACATATAAAACAATCGGTTCGCACCCATTTGTTCTTTAAGGTCATCAGCATCTGTCTTCATATTGGAAACCGTTTCCCCAAGTCTGTCTATTTCATCTTCCAACCGTGATTCCTCTCTATTTATCTCATTTATTTGTTTGTCGTTCTTTTCTTTTTCTAAATTCAGGGCATGGTTGGCTTGCTTCGCTGCTATTGCCCTATCTTCGACGCTACTCAGGAGATCTTGTATAGCAGTACTAATCTTTTCATACCTATGAAGTTAAGTCATTATCGGAAATAAAACTCTATACTAGTCCAAAGACAGCCTTTATCTAAATGAAAAAGACGATTATGTACAGAAATGGCCCTTGTTTTCTAAGATATGAAATGTTTTCTTCGAACGCATAGTTCGTTGGGACTTTTCAAAGACATTATGTATATCTTCAGAAAAATATGAAAGTAAAAATGAATATATATATAATTACAGTATGGCAATATTTAGAGTTACATTTACAGTCTATCGGATTCTAAAACATCTTTCAGTAATAGACCTTTTCACGCAAAGCGCCGATGACTATAAAGGCCGTATTCGTTAGACGCTTTCAAAGAAAACATCATCAACAATTTACACTGCGGGAAGGATCACTTCCGGATTTGTTTCCCGGAAGCCTTAAATATTATACAATGAAAAGCATAGGCTAAATAATGTAGATAGTATTGTTTGATACGTAAAATTTGTTTGTTACAATATTACTTTCGCCGTTGTCCAATGTTTTCAGTATTGTTCTTAAGAGCATTAAAAGTGTTCTATATCATCGACCTTATCGGCAACCACCAGACTTACTTTAACTCCTGTTCTTCGTCTTCGTAAATATTGAAGCTAATATAGTTTGTGCGAAAAAAGATGAAATTAACCCTTGTCATGCTGTATAAATTACCTTACTGAATTGCTGTCAAATAAAAGGACTGAAAGCACTGATAGAACTTGTTGCTCAAAAATAAATATTTGTTTTAGAAATCAACTTCATAAACAACTCTGGCAGGAAAAGTACAAGCAGGAGGTTAAGACTAAGATCAGCCTGCACATAAGTGCAGTCTGATCTTAGTCTATACCTCCTGCCAAAACCGGAATATTCCGGGTTCAGCATGAGAAGGGTTAAAGATAAAAATGGAACAGGCATTATATAGTCAGTCGGCGACCATAATGTCACCACTTCACATTATCTCAAATTGCATTTACGACATTTTGGTAGGTCATCGATAAAATCTGGTCATGACATACGTATTGTATCATATTGGCCCTATGATTTAGTAATAATGCTAGATTTTCAATTATTAAAGCAATATTTTTAAATGAAAGCCTATCCTTCAGAAAAAAAAAATAGATTAAAAAAAATGGTAATATTCTCTTTATTTGAATGTGGAGAAATGCTTAAAGAAATATTTCTATCGATCGATCAGAAATCAGTATTTGGTGTCATATCGGTTGAAACATAAAAAGATCGAATTTGTTTCATCAAGTCATGAAAATGTGCATTATTTTTATCAAACGCTTTGTGACATGTTGCCGGTTACACGTATCGTGTTATGCCGAAGAGAGAGAGAGAGAGAGAGAGAGAGAGAGAGAGAGAGAGAGAGAGAGAGAGAGAGGGGGGGAAGAGATCTACATTGATGGACTTACAGACAAAAATGAATTATTCTATAAACAGCACGCCTGCTTTGTTTTTCATTTCATAATGTTTAAAGGGAGGTATCGATGTTTCTGAACCCTAGGTAAGAAAAAAATACCAAGTGCCGAAAATTACACTGATACTTTAAGTTGAGTCAGGTATTGTCTTGGTGGTAATCAAATAGGCCTAAAGTGGCTTTTCTTGTGGTAATATCGAAAAGGTTCAGCGGAATTCAAGGTTATTTTTAGATATCACGAAATTCGGCTGTCGATATCGAATGACCTCGTTTACATATGACCTAAAGTTAACTGAAGGTAACAATTTACCAGCGAAACAGCCAGCGTCCTAATTTATGTCACATGTATAGGTTAGCACAAAACTACGGTAAGTGTTTATATTCCTAATAACGTTTACGACAGTTTTGGGCTGATCTTTACAGAGTTTAAGACCGGCTAGCGAACATAACTTCTGATTACGTAATGATGACGTGGGTGTGATGTAATTTAAACCAAATTCAAGCTTCCAACGGTTATTCGCACCACTTGAATGATCATATACTATTCGAAACTGTCACGGATTAATCTAAAAATAGATTAATAGCCTACGTAGGCTATTAAGGAAATACCCTGCTTTTTTCTGATAAGCGACCTCAGATTTTTGCAAAACTACTTTTCGGCATATTGTGTTCAAATAGTATACGAGAGGAAATAAGAATGATTAAAATCTGTGACTTGAAAAAAACATCGATACCTACCTTTAAGATTATACCCTTATACATTACAAAAAAGATACTGTTTTTTAAAACATATGTGCACTTTTGTGGAGTATTTAGGAGATAGATATTTACATAGGCCAATATTATTGCATATCAAAAGCATTATTTTATTAGTAACCTCCAAAATGTGATATTAAAGTAAGTGTCAATAGTACTTAAATGCTCTTAATATTAAACAAATAAAATTAGTCAATCATATCAATAAAGTTTATTGACAATTGTTCGTATATTCCTACTGAAGGGCGGGGTTTGCCATAAATGACGTGCCTATGACTGACGCATATTCGCAAGTTTCACCAAATACGTAATATTTCCTTTGGCCGAGATACTAGGCCGTTTTAAACTCAATTTGGTTACAAATATACGATGATTTCATCAAATATTTTCGCTACATTTGGTCTGCATATGTTTGCTTATGGGTTGAAACTCTTTTTGATAAAAAAAAATTGATTGTTTTAACTTATCTTTGCTCGCTCAAATAACAATTTTAAAAAGGTTTATATGGTGATAATCTATCGACTCCTCGCAACCGATCACGTGACCTAGTCTCGAGGAAATATCGCATTGAACGAGATTTGTTTGAAGCATGCACAGTGAGATCGTGAAAAGGTCTATTAAATAAGTGAAATAAATTTCTACAAAAAAGATAAATAATTAAACGGTAGGTATATGGAGGTAGTCGTGAAGCCCACTGTAATTTTTTTACTATTTCTTTAAAGACACAAAACGGATTTAGTTTTTTACGGTGATTATAACTAAGTGTAGTCTTTTCCACTTACTCTGATTTTGCCTTCTCTGCGTCTTGCTTCATTTCTTCGGCAATTTGCCTTATTCTGTCCAATGATTGCACAAAAAGGATCTTGTCCTGTACCAAATAATGATATCACTTTTTTTATTCTGACATTGATTATAAATTGGGCGCATGCGTGACATTTCCAACCATTACACATGTGCGCCAATTAAGACTCAGACCAGCCTGTGCGTCCGCACAGTCTGATCAGAGTCTTCACTCTACGCCCTGTAGAAAGATACTGACCCAAAGCTGCTTTAAAAAATCAACGAATGTTCCAATTGTCCTAAATGGCTGTCCAGGGTGCTCAATGTGTGCGAGTTACGCACATGCGAAATGGTTGGAAATGTCACGCATAGGCTCAATTAGTATAACTATCGATATCATCACAAGTTTCACTACGTACGAAACTACTCGTTTTTAGCCTGAAATTGCGTAGCAATCTGAGGCTAAAGCTGCCACGGTAAAATTTCAACCCACGCAAAGTTTAATGTAAAAATGTAAAAAAAAACGCAATAAATATAATATTCTGCCACATTGAAAGTGGATCGGGGCGAATAACATGACTGCGGGTATAAATCCATAAGCCCGATTGATGCAAGAAGGACGAAGGCAATACATGACTCATTGAAAGCTGGCGCTTGATGTACAGTACTTTCGTGTGAGTGTTCTAAATTTCGCAAAATTTTCAAAAAATTGATAAGTGAATGGACAGAAAGAAAACAGATATATAAATATACTGGACAATTATTTAGTTATCATCTATAATCATATATTGTTAAGAAAATAAGGTCTTCGCCTTTTATACCAAAACCATAATACTTATTCTAGGGTCACAATGTTAAAACGGTCCGGTTAGACGAAGTTGCTGTATAAAGCTGATAAGCGAAGCTGTCGGTTTTACGCACGATTGGAATGTCTTATTAAACAAATTAATTGGTCATTCATAGGATCATATTAGCAATGTCTGCAAACATTTTGGTCGTGCTCGGACTTTGTGTCTTTATATATTTACCGCCGAATTCTACCGAAAGGATACAACGTCTGCATATCGATTTGGAGAGGTGTACATAATCATGTAAACCTGGTAAACGACCGCCCACCCTCTCTCGCTCTCATTACCTGGAGATTATTATTATATTTCCCCTCCCCTTTCTCTCTCGCTCTCTCTCTCTCTCTCTCTCTCTCTCTCTCTCTCTCTCTCTCTCTCTCTCTCTCTCTCTCTCTTGCTCCACTGGCTGAAAGCCAACGGGCTTTTGTCATGATGTGGTGTCCGTTGTCCGTCATCCGTCCGTCCGTCAACTTTTACTTTAAAAACCTTCTTATCAGAAAGTACTGAACATAAGTCAGCCAAAATTCACAGGAAGGATCCCTGGGTGGCATTTATTAGATTCCTTCAAATCGGGTGAAAAATATGTAACGATATAATATAAATATAACGTTACAATACCCCAAAAAGCGAGAAGAAAATTGTTGTGGGTAGATTGTGAACCCTAGCGCACAAATTGGCAGATCTGTGCATAATCGACAGCAGATTTGGGTAGAAAGTGATACCTCCGATAATCCGATCATCAAACATTTCCTGCCCAGGTTATATATCTCATGTATACATATCTCAGGCTTTCAGTGCATTCAGCGCTTTGTTTTGGAACTGATTTCTCATAAGTTGAATAGTTTATTAAAAATATGACAGCAAACATCTAAAATAAAATTAGTTCTTGACTAAAAATCATATCATGGAGAAGTATGTTAGGCATCATATTTAAATGATATCAACTTAAATATTAAAGCTATAAATCGGCTGAAAGGAAATCAACCATTTCTAAATAATTTAATCTTTAGTTTCGTCTATCAAAAACGGGCGTTCTGATTGGTCGAAAAAAATTATTTATAACTCCATGAACAAAATTTTGAGCACGCAGCAATTTTGTACGCTTCCGCACAAAATAGTCCCAAACAAAAATATAACAAAATTTATAAAGCTTTTTTTTTTCGCTCGATGCTATTAAATTATAAGAAATGAAGAGATTATTTTTTGTTTTCATGGAGTTATGAAACGAAAAACCTAATCACACACTGTATGAATCCGCTTCGCGTATTCATACAGTGTGATTAGGTTTTTCGGTTCATACCTCCATGAAAACAAAAAATATTCTCTTCATCTCTTAATTATATCTACGGGGAAGTTCAGCGGTTGGTTTCAAATAATAACAAACCTACCCCGTAACAGACATTTGTCTGACTATACTACAGTAACAATGACAATGACTATCATTCAAATAGAGGATTTGAATGAGTGATCATGGAAAATCAAACTTATCAAACGAGTCATCTATAAATAATTTAATTTTTAGTTTCGTCTATCAAAAACGAGCGTTCTGATTGGTCGAAAAAAATTATTCATAACTCCATGAACAAAATTTTGAGCACGCAGCGATTTTTTATGCTTCCGCACAAAATAGTCCCATACAAAAAGGCATCAAAATTTGTAAAGCTTTTGTTTTTTTTGCTCAATGCTATTAAATTATAAGAAATGAAGAGAAAATTTTTTGTTTTCATGGAGGTATGAACCGAAAAACCTAATCACACAATGTATGAATCCGCTTCGCGTATTCATACAGTGTGATTAGGTTTTTCGGTTCATACCTCCATGAAAACAAAAAATATTCTCTTCATCTGTTAAACAGATAAAAACGAAACTCTGTCGAGTTTTTTTTATCTGTTCTCGATAGCGAGTTTAATAGATTCGGAATTTCATGGAAACGAATTCGATATCTTATTTATGATATGACATTAATTTTGCAATAAATCACTAACAAAAACTAGAATTACTCGATATATCATAATCCTCGAAACATTTAAAGCCGTTTGTAAAAGGAGTTTTTGCATGAGTTATAACGTCATTTTGGAGGTAATGAAAAAAATATCATAGGCAGAATATTCATTTTCATAGTTTTTAGTTTAGTTTAATACCACCGTACAACATCAAAAATATTCAACGGATTTATTTCACGACCAGGTCATTGGTCATTCTATTAATTTAGAACCCTTTTCTACGCCCATTCCAGGACACCGAGTCTTAAAAGACTGCCTCTCTTTCGATTCTCCTTATTTTCAAGTCTCGAGAGTGCAATGTTAGTCGCGTAGACTTACGATTGACGATTTGATTTCGAAATCCGTATGAATAAAAGCTAATCTTGGACACTCGCCTAAGTCAATTCCTTGTCTATTATCAATTCCTTTTCTATTATATCTTAATGCCCTTGAGTCAGGTATTTTCTTAAGATAGTAGATTTTTACCAAAAACAGCACTAAATATTCAAATACAATTCAGGATGGCTGAAAAAATATTCTTGTCACTTAAAACGTTGATAATCATGTGAGTGGTGACAAAATATAGCTAGAGGCGCTTGTGCGCCTGTATCGCTCCACACGCATAAATGTACTGGTTAGGAAAATGGTGTTTTCAGAATTTAATGTAAACTGAACAATCTTTGCCATATCTGGAAAATAATTCAAGTCACTGAAATCTTTGAAATAGTTCTAGAGTAGCATTTCAAACGCTTCATTTTTTAAAAAGTCAAGTCAAGTTATGTTTAATTCATTTACTGCTAAGTTAGATGAACGGCATTAACAAATTTTCACTTTATACCATATATGGACATAAGCCGAGACAATAAAAGCCATGTTTTTTAACCAATCAAAATTATATGAAGGAATCTGATAAAGAGTCACCTGAAGATCATTCCTGTGGTTGAAACCAATCAAAAGGTTTCTGAGAAGATTTCAAAGTTTTCATTGTATACAATGAAATGAAAGAAACCCCCCCCCCCCAAAAAAAGATTTTTTTATCCGATCAAATTCGTCGAATAAATATGATGAACGATGTCCAAAGGATCATTCCAGTGAAATTTGGTTGAAATCAATCTTTTAGGATTTATAAAGTTTTCACTATATATCATATAAGGAATTAAGTCCCTATTAAATTCATGGTTTTCATTCGATCATAACTCTTTTAAATAGTTCGATAAAGGGTCACCTAAGAATCATTCCTGTGAAATTTGGTTGAAATCCAACCGCTGGCTTCCAAAGGAAGAGTTTTCAAACCATTCTCCATATATGGAAATTAGTCCCGCCCATTTAAGCCATGATTTTCATCTGGATCAAAATTTTGTGAAAAGAATCTGATACAGAGTCAACTAAAGATCATTCCTGTGACATTTGGTTGAAATAATTAGGCTATTTTCAAAGGAGAAGATGCTTTAATCATTTATGGAAGTCAGCGCCACAAATTAAAACAATGATTTTCATGTGATCAAAATTCTTTGAAGGAATCTGATAAAGGGTCACCTAAGGATCATTCCTGTGAAACTCGGTTAAAAGCCTTAGGCCGGCTAGTTTTGGAGAAGAAAATTTTCAAAGCTTTTACCATTTATGGAAATTAATCCCGCCTATAAAAGACATGATTTTCATCAAAATTACTTGAAGGAATCTGATAAAGGGTCACCCAATGATCATTCCTGTGAAATTTGGTATAAATCCGTCCATTGGTTTATAAGAAGGTCCACAAAGGATCGTTTCTGTGAAATTTGGTTGAAATCTGTTCAGTATTTTCTGAGAAGAAGATTTTTTAAATAAAAGTTTATGGACGGACGCACGAATGACACAACGCCATCAAATACCCTCGCTGTCCTTTGGCGAATGGAGCTAAAAATAACCGAAACAAGTGAAAACAAAATGAGAATAAAACTGGATGATATAAGGAGAAGCATGTCTGTTTTACAACGTCAAACAACGCTTTCTCGTAAGATATGTCTCGTATCAAAAGAACCAGATCGTAACCCTCAACTAATACGACTCGCTGAGGCGCGGAATAAATTCGTCGATGACAATTTTAATACATGTATTTTATTGGCCAATAATACAGTAGTGACTTCCTCAAATGAAGTGAAGATAAAAGAACAGTTCTCTGACCTGTAAATAAGAAATATAATGATATAGCTGTAATAAAACAAGAGGCCCATGAGGGCCTGAGACGCTCTACTGGTTATCAAGTTTTCCATTAAAGAAATCTGATATTTAAGGAAGTTAATTGCTCAAAGAAGAATGCATAAAGAAAAAAAAAAGGGCTTTATCCCCTTTATCATTTTAAGCAACAATCCTAAAGGCCCCTTTTCCCATGTTTCATGACGGATCCACTCCATTTCCAAAAGAAAGTTACCTTATGACCCTACAATCATTCTGTGAATATTTCATCAGAATCTGACAATAATTGTGGACTTAATCACATAAACAGGATTCTTTTGAATGAAAATCAATAAGGCCCCTTTTCCTGTGTTTTCCGATGGATCAATTTCATTTCAAAAGGAACTTTCCTTACAACCCGACAATTGTCCTGTGAAATTTAAAAGACAACTTGATAATGATTGTGATCTTCATCACATACACAAGAATGTTTTGAATGATAATCTGTAAGGCCCCTTTTCCTGTGTTTCAAATGCCACAATTATTCCATGCATCTTTGAAGAGAATCCAATAAAACTGTTGACTTTATTGTGTTAACAAAGATATTAAATTCAAGATCTCATAGGGCCCCTTTTCCCGTGATATTTTACTGTTGGTTTTATCATTCTATGAAAGTTAAAAGTGAATCAGATGAAATATTGGAAATTCATTATGTTTACTAGAATATTTAAAAAAAAAATCATATGGCCCCTTTTTACATGATACTTGATGGATTGTACCCAGTTCTGAAAAGAACCATCTAAGTATTTGTACAATCATTCTGTGAAATTTTGAAGTGAATCCGGTGAAATCAAGGGACATCATTGTGTTAACCAGAATATTTAAGAGAGTTTTTCATAAGGCCCCTTTTTATGTGACCCTTGCTATAGTCAGATCCACTGTCAAAATCAACAATTGGAATGATGGTACAATCAATCTGTTTGATCTGTGGAATTTATTGTGTTAATGAGTTTATAGTGAAATATTCATAGGGCCCCTTTCCTCATGATACTTTACAGAACAAACAAAATTTCAAAAGGAACAATTCTAATGAAGGTAGAATCATTCTTTAAAAGTTAAAGAGAATCAATGAAAACAGTGGACTGAATTGTGTCAAGAATTTTTTAAACTAAATTTTCATAAGGCCCCTTTTTCTGTGAAACTGAACAAATCAGACCCAATGTACAAAGGAACAATCCTAATGATAGTTTGATGAATGATAAAGACTGAGGACTTTATTGTAATAATGATGTTTTGTAATAAAATTTTCATAAGGTCCCTTTTCTTGTGTCACTTAACCAATTAGACCTAATTTACAAAGGAACAATCCAAATGAGGGTACAATCATTCTATTAAAGTTTGAAGAGATTCTGATAAAGACTGAGGGCATTGTTGTGTTTATGTGGATTTGGTAATACTTTTTCATACAGCCCCTTTTCCTATGATACTAGACAGATCAGGCCCAATTTGGAAAGAAACAATCCTTATGGTGGTACAAACATTCTGTGAAAGTTTGAACAGAATCTGATGAAAAACTGCAGATTTTATCTTGGTATCAAATTTTTAAAATAAAATTTTCATAAGGCTCCTTTTCCTGTGATACTTGAAGGATCAGGTCTCATGACAGCATCAATAATCGTGATTATTGTATAATGATTCTGTGAAGGTTTGAATAAAATCCAATGAAAGCTCTGGACTTGGTTACAAGGATTATAGATAAAATTCTCTAAAGGCCCCTTTTCCCATGATACTAGACAGATCTCGCCTAATTTGAAAAGAAAGAATCCTTATGATGGAATAATCATTCTGTGAAAGTTTTAACAGAATCTGATGAAAACTGTTGACTTTATTGTGGTACAATGATTTTAAAATTAAATTTCATAATGCTCCTTTTCCTGTGATACTTGACGGATCAGGTCTAATGCAAACATCAACAATCATTATTATTGTACAATTATTCTGTGAATGTTTGAAGAAAATCCGATGAAAGCTCTGGACTTGGTAACAAGGATTTATAAATGAAATTTTCATAAGGCCCCTTTTCCTGTGCTTCTTGACAGTTCAAACCCTGTTATGAAAAGAATCCAATCATTCTGTGAAAATTTCAACAAAATCTGATCAAAGCTGTGGGCTTTATTGTGTTAACAGGGTTTTATTAATTGAATTTTCATATAGCCCCTTTTCCCATGTTACTTGATGGATCTGAACCAATTCCAAAGGGAACTCTTCTTACAATAGTATAATTATTCTGTTTGAGTATAAAGACAACCCCATCTCATCTGTGGACTTACAAGCATTAATTGAGATTTTTTTAATTGAATTTTCCTAAGGCCCCTTTTCCTATGTTTCTCAATGGATCAGACCCAATTTGAAAGGAACAATCCTTATGATGGTACAATCATTATGTGAAAGTTTGAAGTCAATCAGGTGAAATCTAGGGCCATTACATGTTAACTAAGATTTTTTTTATTAAATTTTCATAGGGCCCCTTTTCCTATGAAACTTGGTGGATCAAACCTACTTCCGAAAGGAACAATCCATTTAATGTAATAATCATTTTGGGTATGTTTGAAGAGAATTTGTTGAAAACTATGGACTCTATTGTGTTTACGAGGACTTTTTCAATCCAGTTTTAATCGGGCCCCTTTTTCCCGTGGTCCTTGACTGATCATACCAAATTTTGAAAGGAACAATTCTTATGATGGTACATTCATTCTGTGAAAGTTTGAAGTCAATCAGATGAAAACTGTGGACTCTAGAGTGTTAACAAAGATCTTTGAATGAAATTTTAATAAGGCCCCTTTTCCTATGTTTCTTGAGGAATCATATCCGATTCCAAAAGTTACAATCCTAATGATGGTACAATCATTCTGTGAAAGTTTGAAGAGAATCCGTTGTAAATTGTTGGCTCTAGATTATTAATGAGACTTTTTTATTAAACATTTCATAAGGCCCCATTTTCCTGTGTTTCTTGAAGGATCATACCAAATTTCAAAAGGAATAATCCTTATGATAGTACATTCATTCTGTCAAAGTTTGAAGGGAATCCGAATGAAAACTATTGACTCCAGAGTGTTAACAAGAATATTTGATTAAATTTTAATAAGGCCCATTTTCCCCTGTTTCATGACAGATCAGACCCATTTTCGAAAGGAACGATCCTTATGATTGTACAATCATTCTGAGAAAGTTTGTAGAGAATCCGAAGAAAACTGTGGACTCTATCGTGTAAACGAGGATTTTTAATGGAGTTTTAATTGAATTTTCATAAAGCCCCTTTTCCAATGTTTCTTGACGGATCATACCCATTTTCGAAAGAACGATCCTTATGTTGGTACAATCATTCTGTGAAAGTTTGAAGAGAATCCAATGAAAACTGTGGACTCTATCGCGTAAACGAGGTTTTTTAATGGAACTTTTATTAAGTTTTAATAAGGCCCCTTTTTCCCGTGTTTCTTGACGGATCTGACCCAATTTCGAAAGGAATGATCCTTATGTTGGTACAATAATTCTGTGAAAGTTTGGAGAAAATCAGATGAAAACAGTGGACTCTATCTCGTAAACGAGGATTTTTTAATTAAATTTTCATAAGGCCCCTTTTCCCGTGTTTCTTGACGGATCATACCAATTTTCGATGGAACGATCCTTATGATGGTACAATCATTCTGAGAAAGTTTGAAGAGAATCAAATGAAAACTGTGGACTTAATCGCGTAAACGAGGATTTTTAATTGAATTTTTAATAAATTTTCATAACGCCCCTTTTCCCGTGTTTCTTGACAGATCATACCCATTTTCGAAAGGAACGATCCTTTTGTTGGTACAATCATTCTGTACAAGTTTGAAGAGAATCTGATGAGAACTGTGGACTCTATCGCGTAAACGAGGATTTTAATTGAATTATTAATTAAATTTTCATAAGGCCCCTTTTCCCCTGTTTCTTGACGGATCATACCCATTTTCGAAAGGAACGATCCTTTTGTTGGTACAATCATTCTGTACAAGTTTGAAGAGAATCTGATGAGAACTGTGGACTCTATCGCGTAAACGAGGATTTTTTAATTGAATTTTCATAAGGCCCCTTTTCCCGTGTTTTTTGACGGATCATGCCCATTTTCGAAAGGAACGATCCTTATGATGATACAATCATTCTGTGAATGTTTGAAGAGAATCCGATGAAAATTGTGGACTTTATAGCGTAAACGAAGATTTGTTATTTTAGTTTTAATTAGGCCCCTTTTCCCGTGTTTCTTGACGGACCTGACCCAATTTCGAAAGGAACGATCCTCATGATGGTACAATCATTCTAAAAAGTTTGAAGAGAATCTGATGAAAACTGTGGACTTTATCGCGTAAACAAGGAAAGGTTTAACTAACGGACGACGGACGGACGGACTGCCGGACGGACGGACGCACGGACGCCGGACGGGAAAAAGCCATCGCTATAGCTCTAGTGGCCTTCGGCCAGTAGAGCTAAAAATTGATTCGAATTGCCTAGGAAAATTCGGATGTGACATGTGACTAAAATATGATACAATTTTTTCTATGCGGCGAGAACCCAATACAAGATTTGTATTGTATTCCATTTATCATATAAACAGTTTATTATATAGCTATAAAAGGCATGAATGAAAATCTGGCTATCTAATACACCTCGACAGAAAAAAGTCAATATTCGGCGTGTACCGATAACCCGTATTCGTCGAGTACCGTTAAACACGGTCTCCTTTTTTGTGTATTGACGTTCGATTTTTCTTTTTTTTTTTTGGAAAGTTGGCTATTTCTTAATCATTTAAGAGAATTTTCTTAATGTCATATCCTAAAAGGTATATAATAAAAGGAATATTACAACAGTGTTTTTTCTATTTGCTGTCATCTTGTTCTCGAAACGTGTGTAGGTATTTTTTATTGGATTCGACCTTCGGTCTCATCCAATAAAAAAATACATACACACGATTCTCGAACACGATAACAAAAAATAGAAAAAGACACTGCTGTAATATTCCCTATTTATGGCGAATTTGGGCCATAAAAGATTGCAGAAAAAAGAAATACGAAACTTGTCAAAAGTCAGCCTATTTCTTATAAAGTTATCCTCGGCGTAACGTCAGTACTTGTCTGATACGGGTATTTGTTCTGTCGAGTGCGACTTTATCGTCGTGTGATAATTTATATTAGATGGAAAATGGTATGTATATAATAAAAGCGCTGAAAGCCTGAGATAAATATACAAGAGAGTTTCTCCTGATCAGAGATGACAATTGATTGAATCACTCATTTTACATGATATATTCAGTTAATCAGATTTAACGAAAATGTAATACCCAGAAGCCTTACCTCTGTGTCCACATTCCTTTGCACCAGCGGCATCACCTCGTCTAATATGTGTATTGCTGTTACCATGTAATTTTTCATTAGTGAAGTCGTCATCATGTGTTGTGTTTTAGCCTTGTGAGCGTCCATTCTGACCTGCATAAAATCAGATGACAAACGGTTTGAATTGACTAATCGCGACTGTCAATCAAGGATTATATCGACCAATCATATTATTCATTCAGCCCGGGATTGAGATTTAAACTTCGACATTGGCCGCCATTTGTGTGAAACATTTTTGTTGGTTGGCAACTTTAGCGTCGTAACTACAGCTTATTCAAGCTGTAGTTACGACGTTTAGGTTGCCAACCAACGACTCTACTTGTTTGTTACATGCTACTGATCATAGTTTTAGCAAAATAACGCCGTTTAAAATCGTAGTTGCAGTTCCTATCGGAGTCAATGGGCGGACCAGTGGAGTCAGTGGGCGAGGCCAGCGATTAGTCAGTTGCAAGATGTTGTAGATGATAATATTTACTAGGTGGAAACTAAAAAACAAGAGGACCATGATGGTCCTATATCGCTCCCCTGAGTATGATGGCTAAAGGCTTAATAATATAATATACAAAATATCAAAGCCCTACACCTAATCATTTTGGAGAAGAAGATTTTTAAAGATTTTCTCCTTTAATCCTAGGTATATTGAAGATCCAACCATATTGAGCCAATTTCAAGAGTGTGGTAATTCTTTGAAGTACTTAAGTAGAGGGTCAATAGGCATTAATACACACAAAATGTCAAAGCTCTAAGCCTAATGGTCTAGAAGTAGAACATTTTCTATGATATCCTTCATTACTCCTTTCTGGGATTGCACAAAAAAGCACTTATTCTCAGAATACAGTAATTCTATGAAGTATTTTGGTACAGGGTCATTAGGTATTATTACACACTAAATATTAAAACTCTTGGCCTTATCGTTTAGGAGAAGAAGGCTTTTAAAGATTTCCTGCTTTATTTTTACGTAAAATCAGGGATCACAAAGAAAAGAGCTGATTTTCAGAATACGGTAATTCTATGAAGTATTTTGGCAGAGGGTCAATAGATGATGATTTGTGCAAAATATCTAAACTCTAGGCCTTATGGTTTGGGAGAAGAAGATTTCCTAAGATTTCCTTCTTTGATTATATGTAAAATCAGTGTTCACACAGAAAAGGGCTAATTTTCAGAATACGGTAATTCTTTGAAGTATTTTGGGAGAGGGTCAATAGATGATGATGTTTACCAAATATCTAAGCTCTAGGCCTTATGTTTTGGGGGAAGATTTTTAAAGTTTTCCTTCTTCATTTCTATGTAAAATCAGAGATCGCACAGAAAAGGACTAATTTTCAGAATACGTTAATTCTTTAAAGTATTGCGGTAGAGGGTCAATCAATGATGATTTATACCAATCATCAAAGCTCTAGGCCTAATAGCTTGGGAGGGAAGGATTTTTTAAGTTTTTTGACTCCGTTGCCATGGCAACCAGAGTTCTTTATGGTTATCAATTCTTTGAAGTATTTTGAAGGAGCATGTCCTAAGAATCATTCACGGAAGTTTTGTTGAAATTCCATGGTTAGTTTAGGAGGAGAAGATTTTTTCGTAATTGTGAATGGACGGACGATGGACGATGACCGATCACAATAGCTCACCAAGAGCACTTTGTGCTCAGGTGAGCTAAAAATATTCGTCCTTTTCGGTAGAAAACATTACGGATGACGAAGAAATTGCTTGTATCAAGTAATATATTCATTTCATCAATGTTTTCTATAGCTTTATGTTGTGTGGAATTAGATAAACTCAATGTATTGATGGACTAGGCCGTACGGTGTACTGGAAAAAACATATAAGATATATTGTAAGTAACTTCTAATCGCTCTTTACTGTGCATAATGAAGAAATTGCTTGTTGCAAGTAATGTCTTTATTATCCAGAATGTTTCCCCCCCCCCAAATGAAAAAAGATTTTTTGAAATTTCAAAGACAAGAAGTTGTTGTCTTCAATTGTCTTGTGATTCGGACAAGTGGTAGAATTTTTGTCGTGTGGGAATTGGTAAAACGATGTTAGTTTGTGTTATCTATGATCAGAAACTTAAAACAAAAATCAAATCGTTGGTTAGTGACATAAACGTTGAAATAAATGATTTAATAATTTTTAGTTGTTACCCCAACTTTCCGTCAAAGTTTTGAGTCTAGGTCGTCCACACTTCCGGTGTCAATGATTTGATTGGACAATAAATATTTTGTTTGTGAGCGGCGACCCCGTCATTCGACCCTTTAGTTTAAGAGGCAATATTTATAATTTACCTATTACTAGACGTAGGAAGTTTAGACTGGTCCAAATTGAAAGGAGCTGTGGACGATAATTCAAAGCTTATGAATTTTTCATTTGTTTTACCTTTGAGGTAGAAAACTTTGTGGAAAATGAAGCAATTTCTTCATTTTCCACAATGTTTTTTAAAGTTTTTTTATTTTCTCGGGAGTGGGGCGTCTAAAAGTGCAATTGAGTTGGAGTTGGGTTAATTAGAATCTATACCATATATTAGTTTATCTTTTCGAGTTGATGTTTTTAAATTAGAATCAATTATATTTCTAGGTGAAACTGTTGAAAGCAAATTAGTTTTAATTTTTTATTGAGGTTTTCTATTTTCAGGTTAATTGTCGTTGCTACCCACCTTCTTGGAAAGATCCGGAAAGTTAGACACAGCTAGATATCCGATCTCAAGATACTTGGCGACCTCAGTTTGAACCTTAATCAGCCTCAGTGCGGTGGAGTTTCGGATGAAAGTCTCAACATGATCATTTTTTCCCTGAAAAACAAATGGAATCTTGAAATATACCAAACAGTGCTGTCCGGATGTGTCTGCGAGGATTCTCAATTAGGCTTTTAAATTTAACCCCTGTCATGCTGAGTAAAATCCTCATTCCCACGCTATTAAAAAAGTTTGATTAGACAAACATAAGCAAACATAAGCAATTAAAAAAACACTGAAGACGCAAACCTTCCAACACAATCCCGCCTTTTACGCCCCCCAAGAAAAAACTTTGGAAAACATTATGGAGTCAATGGCCATTGATGAAATTGCTTATAATAAGCAGTTTTTTTTTAGATAACGTCGATGCTTTCTACCCTAAATGGGAAACATTTTTTTTATTTATTTTTTTATTTTACCAACTTTAAATTGTCGTCTGCAACATCTTTCAATTTAGACTAGTCTAAAGTTCTGTAAGTTGTTAAAGGTATGCACGTACGAAATCACGAACGAATCACTCGACATTTCTACGAATCAAATCTTCGACGTCGACGTATTGAGTATATCACACTAGAGTTTGTCGATTGACGCAACAACGATCAAAAAAGTTTTGAACACCACTGGCTTTTCAATCACGACAACGATCCAGTAAAGGGGAATTGCCAACAGTAGCTGCCATCAATATATAGAATAACTTATTGACAGCGGATCCATAAAATGGCGGATCTCTGTGCCAATTACAGATTCAATCAACCAATCAAATCATTCATTGTAACTGGAACTTAACTTTGAATTCAAATCATTGGCTAACATTTCTGTGAATCATTTATTTTGGATTCATGATTTAAACGTCGTAACTACAGCTATTTCAAGCTGAAGTCACGACGTTTCGGTCGCCAACCAACAGTTTTACATTTGTCTTACATACTTCTGTCCATTTAATTTGCAAGATAATGCCGTTTGATATCGAAGAGGTACTTCCTGTTGGAGCTCAGGGGGAGATCCGTTGATTGGCCGAGTTGATTCGAGTGATGCCATATGACACGTTTACTCAAAATTTCCTACTAAAACTCCACAACCAATTTATAATTAGAATATGCGTACGTTATACGCATAAGATCGACATTTCTTTCTTTTCGTAAACACCAAAAACTTTATTTTATTATCATTATTGGGGGATCTCATCAATTTGATTGGAGTGAACATAGTGTAATGACATTTGACAGCATCTCACACACACGCACGCACGCACACTCGGACACACACATACACAAAGTTATTATTTTTTTGTAAAGGATGTAAAGCAAAAGTGACGGTACCAAGAAGCAATTTACGAAACTTCGATGAAGGGGAGAGAAATCGAACCCCCACACCCCGCCCTATAAGCGACCAATCCTACCTGTTTACTTGCTTGTTCTTTATAATGATAAGAAGGTCTAACATCGTTACATCTACCGTCAATGAGCACGATTCTGAATCACGAGCCTCTGCTAAACCGGAAGTTAAAATCAAGCTTCCCGTAAGAATCTAGAAGAATAAAATGATAATAATAATAATAATAAAAGAAATCCAGTTTGAAGGCTTGGAGTTGATTGAACAACCGCTGGCTCCGCCCATTTACTCCGTCGACCCCGCCAATTTAGTCCGTTGGCTCCGCCCATTGACTCCGCTTCAATTTTTATTGCAAACTTTCTGTACTAGTAGCATGTTATAAAAAGTAGAATGTTTGGTTTGCGACCTAAACGCCGTAACTACAGCTTGAATAAGCTGTAGTTACGACGTTTAAGTCGCCAAACCAATGAAAAAGTTTTAAAAAATGGCGGCCAATGTTGGAGTTCAAAACTTACTTCTGGTCGAAATGAATGATTTAATTGATCTAATACTTAAAAAATATTTGAATCGTCTCTAGCCACGCCTACTGCTGGGCGTGGTCGACAAGCCTGATATCTTCAGATATCAAACGACGTTAACTTGAAAAATATGTGTTCAATAATGTAAAACCAAAAAGAAACCGTTGGTTCAATACGCTGTAAATTGGGCATGTTAGACATCTTAACTAGCAGAAATACTTGATGTTGATGTTGTGGGAGGAACATAAATGTCTAAGGTGAACATTCACGTCCGATATAATTGCGTGATTTTGTAGGAAAGGGTCAACCCTTTCCTTTCCAATCCCTGGTTTTTACGCTCTTGTGGTTTTATAATTGAGAAAACATTGTAGAAAAAGAAGAAATTGCCTTTAACAAGCAATTTCTTCTTTTTTACAATATTTTCTACCCTACTGACTTGTCTTAAGTTTAAATCCACTTTCAATTTTCGTCTGCAAAATCTTTGAAGTTGGTCAAGTCTCAAATTTTGAAAAACAGAAAAGGGGTTAAAAGTGGATTTAAACACATATGAGGGCTCATTTGAACAGTGAAGAAAAGCAAATCCACGAGCCCTCATTTCCGACTATTTGTATCTCACTAATGGGTCGATAATCGTAGACCTATGTGGGATAGCAGATGGAGGCTAGGAAAGGATGTAATGGTAGTATTGGTGTGAGAAATACCAGGAGTACATCGTTAGGTGCTCCAGCCGCCGTGATATAACTGAAAGATTGTTGAAAGCGGCGTAAAACTCCATTCAAACAAACAAACAAAATCAAATGAGCCCTCATATAGATAACAATATGAACAGGGGCTACGGTTCATCGCCTATTGTTTATTCATGAAGTTTTAGTTTTTTTTATATGAAATTTGTTGAAAAGTCGTTGCGGTACATGATAAGTGATGATTTATATATATGGCCGGAATAAAAATAGTAAATACACAACAGAACTTTCAAGAATATATAAAAGCCATATTGTCTTGAAACGGGTTAATAAGGTCTATTATAATATTATTTTTTACTGATTGATTGTATAAGGTTTAGTGTCATTTCAAGAGTCATTAAATTATATTGCCTATGCTGGTGCACCTAACCATGGCTTCTAGTCATTTCTCATAACAGTACAAACACAACGTTTGATTAACCCATTCCCAAACAGTTTCGCTTTTTGACACCCCCAAGAAAAATGATCGGTTAAATATTGTGTAAAATGAAGAAATTGAATGTAACATGGCTTTTGTCGAATGCAGGAAAAAATGTTAACCGAGCTTCGTTTCGAACTGGAGACCCCAGGATTGGAAACAGAACACATTTCCGACTGAGATCGGTAATGATTATAAACAGGATTATGTTCAGTAATGATTAAAAGCCCGGAAAAATAACGATAAATATATTAGAACATCACTATTTTCTTTGACATTTCTACAGGAAAACTTGTCATTTTTTTAATCATTGGCATTAAGAAAAATTGTCCATTTTGTTGTGACTGATAGAGTATCGGATTACTCTAGACCCCAGACAACTTATATTGTGTCATTGTCGTTCTAAAACGTCGTAACTACAGCTTGAGACAAGCTGTAGTTACGCCGTTTTAGAATGACAACGACGATTGGCTATAGGACAGGTCGTGTGAAGAAGGACCATCTTTAAAGTGTAAGAATATACCGAGCTTATCACACTGCACGAAATGCGCAAGCCAACAAGGAAAGGGATTGTTCTTTTAGGGGAGATATTCTCCATACTTTAATTCTTTCCTGTTTTTTCTCAAATTTATAGACATGTCGAAATTCAAAGGTTTTGCAGAAGCGATGGTAAGTCATTTTTTTTAAAAAAAGTCCTTCTTTAGGGTTAAACAATGCGGAAAAAGAAGAAATTGCTAGTTACTAGCAATTTCTTCTTTTTCCACAATGTTTTCTCAAGTATGCAGATATATGGACTTTACAGGATTGAATGAGAAAGGGTTAAATACCGACTGTTAGACCCGATATTTCCTCAACTCTTTGTTTAAAAAAAAATCTCGTGGAGCTGGCCCCCTTTTCGATTGGCGGGTAACGAATATTAGATCATTTGTGATTACCCATGCATAGACAGTTTATTAACTTACCTTGACTAAAATGCTAAAATGGTGTACAGTGATTAGATTTGTAACTTCAGACAGAAAAGGGACTAACATGAGAGCCCCCAAATCAAATATTTGAAAAAAGATCGGATCAAGTAAAAGTCAATTCGGGATGCTTTTTATTTGCGATGTTTTCTAATGGATGTCAAATTAGGTGGACTAATGTGACTTAAGCAATGCATGTCGCTTTTTCCTATTTGAGAATATACATGTATTTATTGAAATTTAAAGTATTTTCTAAACACCTTATAAAGGAGTGTGGGCCATCGTTTCAGATAAATCATGTCTGGCGATGGAATAACGCGTGATTTTGATTCCAGTTGAAAGAACTTTCGTAAGCTTCAAGTTGGCACCAAAAGAAATGTAACAAGAGGTTTTAACAGGGTAGAAAAATTCATTTATTTCATTAAGTTGCATTGGGATGATTTACCTTCACAATGGAGGTCAAACTGGACCGGTCAGTCTGCGAAGTCGGACCATGTCCATACCTGTCCTACTTTCCTAGAATTAACCAATCGCTGGCCCCGCCTGTCCACTTACCCCGTTAACTCCGACAGGAAGTCCCGCTTTGGTTTTTAAAGGTGATATTTTGCAAAATTTATGGCCAGTGGCATGTGACAAAAAAGTAAAATGGTTGGTTGGTGACCTAACGCCGTAACTAGGGCTTGAATAAGCTGTAGTTACAACGTTTAAGTCGCAAAACCAATAAAAAAGGTAACCAAAATGGCGGCCATTTTCGGAGTTGAAAGCTCAGGATTCGACTGAATAAATGATTTGATGGACTGTTGACTCCTTGACTGACAGCCGCCGTTGGTCAATTGACTAATCCGATGGCCCTTGACACTGACTCCGACAGAAAGTCCCACTTCGATTTTAAACGGTGCTATTTTTGCAAAATTTATGGCAAGCAGCATGTAACAAAGAAAATGGTTGGTTTGCGACCTCAACGTCGTAACTACCGCTTGAATAAGTTTAAGTCGCCAAACTAATAAAGATGAATCACATATATAGCGGCAAATTTAATTTTGGAGTTCAAAGTTCAAGTCGATATGATTGATTTGAACCGCGATTGGTTATTTGTCTTTATACTTGACGAGTCACATTTACACCCGACATAATTGATTAGCTATCAAAACATTGTAACTGCACTAGAATCAATCTATAGTTACGGTTTCTTTCCAGATATCCGACGATTTCAGATAACCATTGAATACAAATAGCTATACATCTATGGAGGCTAAAGGGAATCTTTTCCCCTCTCAAATTGATATTCCAAGACGGAAATTGATTTAATTTTATTATTTTGTGTGATGTCGGCCGTCTGACGTCAAAATTTTTCTCGAAGACGCTCTACGGGCCGTTTTGCTCAATCAACCTCGAAATCTGTAAGAATGTTCGTCTTGGTAAAATCTTACACGACTTTGAAAACGGTCACGTAGGGTCAAAAACTAGGTAACGAAGTACATTTTTAGCGAAAAATTCTTATAGGGGCTCTAGAGGCCAAAACTTTGGCTCAATCAATCTGAAATTGGTCAGAATGTTCGTCTTGGTAAAATCTTATACGACTTTTAAAACGGTCACGTAGGGTCAAAACTAGGTTACGAAGTAAATTTTTAGGGAATTTTTTTTTATAGGGGCTCTAGAGGCCAAAACTTTGGCTCTATCAATCTGAAATTGGTCAGAATGTTTGTCTCGGTGAAATCTTAGAGAAGTCCTTAATTGGGTCTCTTGGGGGATAATTCAGAACAGATCTTTGAAAAAATATCTTTTGCAAGCTCGAGAAGCCTCATTGCTTGATCAGTTAACATGGACATTGACATGGACACTGTTCAGAAGTTGGTCACTAGGGTTGAAAAAACTACGCCAAATCTTAACCCTTGTCATGC
The DNA here is from genome assembly GCA_946902895.1 of Fragum fragum. Taxonomy (NCBI): domain Eukaryota; kingdom Metazoa; phylum Mollusca; class Bivalvia; order Cardiida; family Cardiidae; genus Fragum; species Fragum fragum. The sequence goes on from OX336374.1 coordinate 12,430,553, forward strand.
TGAACCCGGAATATTCCGGTTTTGGCAGGAGGTGTAGACTAAGATCAGACTGCACATAAGTGCAGTCTGATCTTGGTCTACACCTCCTGCTTGTAAAATTCCTGCCAGAATCGTTTATGAAATTGATTTCTAAAAGAAATATTGATTTTTGAACAACAAATTATATCAGTCCTTTCAGCCCTTTGATTTTATGGCAATTCAGTGATGTAATTAATACAGCATGACAAGGGTTAAAATGCTCTTTTGAGACAACATTCCTTGCTTATTCAGCCTAAAAATTCGTCAAAATGGATATCTTGATAAAAACATGAGCAAATTTGGAATTCGATCACATGGAGCCTATATGAACTCTTAGAAACACCTCATTTGTTACTTTAACCTCGTTTCTTTATCATGATAACGTCTGAGAAAGAAGATTACTCAACAAAACAATGCTTTGCTAGCTTACAGCACTTTTCAGTAATTTGATTTCTGCTCGAAATAACCCGAATTTAGGTCAGATTGGTGTCTAGATAAACGATTTGAGGACTATCATGGCCCTTTTATTTAATAAACCAAATAAAAGGTGCTAAAACACTTTTTTTGTTAGGCAACACATACCCGTGGCATCTTAAAAAAAGAAAGAAAATGGAAAATCTTTAGTTGGTGAAAGATTAACAATCTTTGTCTTAGGGGCTTTTAACTACATAAAAGCAATTCCTTCAATTTACACAATGTTTTCTTAAGCTTCATTCATTTGGGACACAAAAAAGTGGAACAGTTTAGAATTGAGTAAAAAGCATTAGTTACGACATTATAGTCGTTAACTATTTATATTTATCGACCGTAGCGGGAAAGCTGGGATTTGTCGTCATCTTATTTCATTATCACCTTTGATATACATTGTATACATGAAACAGACAGACTTTAACCCTTTCCCGTTTTTGGAAATTTTAGACTGGTCCAAATTGAAAGAGGTTGCAGACGACAACGAAAATTTGACGCAATTTGAAATGAAACCATCCTATATGGTAGAAAATATTGTGGAAAAAGGAGAAATTGCTTGTTACAAGCAATTTCTTCTTTTCCCACATTGTTTTCTCAAGTATAAAATCATTAGGACGTAAAAACCAGTGATTGTACAGTAAAGGGTTAACTCACCCTTCCTTGGACGACTTTGCAAATGGGTGTCATTTCTGGAGAAGTTTTGTGTAAAATTTGATTACAGTTCATGAATCAAATGGTAAAGAATAAAATAATATTTTGCTTACCTGAAAAACAAGTCCAGCCATGGTGGAGATATGTACAGGTGTGCGAAAGTGAAAGTGAAAGTAGAATTAAGAATTAAATACACGTTGCCTTGCGTTGACTGTTTATCAAAGTTGGTGTAAATAGAAACTATTATCAGATTAACACAGACGAGTATTTAATTGACGGCGTCACCAGCTGATTAAATATACTAGCAGACAACCACACTGGGTGGGCGGCGAGATACAGTGCCTCGACTACCAAATTCAAATTTGTAACAAAACTAGCGATATAGTTCACGTTAGAACAATAGAGGGCGCTATACATCGACGCTTCAGTACGGGAATAATCCACGAGAGCAGTATTTTGTACCCGTGACCCGGATCTATAGTATGCGGCCCAATTGCCTCGGGTTACACTCGATCCTGTCCGTTTTTGCCTCATTAAATAAAGAGCAAAAAGGGCCCATTTCCGCAATCTGTAGGTCCCCCCCAAAAAAAAGGTTCGTTGAGCCTTAAATCTTAGTCAGTCTTAAAGAGCAGTCTATGGTCTTGAAGAACAGGTCAGGAAAATGGTATCATTAGGGATAAAATTTTTCGCAAATCTTCATTCTGCACACCATCCCATGAAATTCTTTAGGCTCGGAAGTGAAAGTCTTGTGGGGTACCATCTTCAAATATTAGTTTCTACAAAGAAATAGTTCCCAGATAAATTCTTTAAAACAAATGTATGACATGCAGCAGTGTTCTCTCACTCTTCAGAACCTAAAATAAATCAACTCGCTGTTGTTTAAACGTTAAAATAGCATGACAAAAGGAGGAGATCAAATTTTCTTAATGGACTACTTTAGGGTACAACCACCCGGAAGTAATTCCGGAGTGGAGTTGGTACAACCACCCGGAAGTAATTCCGGAGTGGAGTTGACCCCTCAGTGCAGAAACCGAGGCTGGGCTCCAACGATTGAGTTTCAAGTGAAACTGTCATTTCCCGAACTCGGCTAAATAGTTACTCCGATATATTAAGCCGCGTACGCTGAACATTTCGTGTAGGAAGCGGTGCTGCTTCGAGTCGCTTCTGTCTGGGGTAAATCTACGAGAGCAATGTCTAAATCGGACAAAGTCCTTGCACGGCTGAATCACCCATCCCCAGGGCGTGGTCAATGTAGTGAAGGCTTTAGGACACTACGCCTCGTCATACAGAGAATCTACGAAAGCAATGCCTTTTTCCCGTCGCATGGTCCAGACGACACTCCTACTAACAGCTCGGGCCAATACTCTATGGACTAATAGGCGTTAGACTTCGCCGCTTAAATTTTTGTCGAGTCCACAAGGGTAGTACCTCATGCCTGCATGTGAAGAGGCCCTGGTGCGGCTGTAGAAACCTGCTCAAGCTCGTAAACATTAATTTGGTTCACCTGAGCATACTTCAGACTACAGACTAAAGTCAGCAGACTTACAGACTGGTAGAAAAGCAGACTATCAGACTGGAAAATCGTCACCTTGATTGTCTTTGTATACATACCTGCATGTACCCTATACCTTTTTCGTATTGTCTGAAGACTATCGTCTTTTAGATTGTTTTATCCCTCACCGAATTTGTTTCGACAGAGGGGTATGGTAATGCTACGTCTGTTCACCTATCCGTCCGTCTGTCCCCCACTCACCCACTTTGGCCTCTCTACAGTTCACAGTTTCATAGAATTTCTTTCAAACTCTTCAGTTGGAAAACCCTATGTAATACGAAGTATCGTATTGATTTTCAGTTAATACGATCTAAGGTCAAGACCATGTTTTGTTGTCAGTTAGCGGTCTCTCTATAGATAACATTTTTCTTGGATTTCTTCAAATTTGGCATGTTGATAACCCTTGAAACACGATTGACTTTAAAAGTCACAGGGTGGAATGTCAAGGTCACAAGGTAAAATATTTTTTGCTACTCTTAAAGCTATATCTTTACCAATCTCTGTCAAAGTTTGGATGTTGGTAGTCTTATTGATACAAAGAATCCTGCGGATTATGGTCCTGTGGGTAGAACATGGTAAAACAGGGAAACTCAATTTATTTAAGGATCAAAGTTCACGGTTACAAGGGTGAATCTTGTTTTGAGATTGTAGCCTCTCTACGGGTCACAATTTTCACACAAACTCTCCCATACTTTGCATGCAGGTAGTCTTTGATAAAAAGAGGAATCTTATCTATTTCCAGCTCACCATGAAGATGGTCAAGGTCAAAATGTGGAGTCTTGTTTTCAGCTTGTGGCCTCTCTACAACAAACCTCTTATGATTTGACCTTGGGAGAGGAGGAACAATATCTATTTTTAGGTCACCAGGTCATTATCATTAATATGAATGTTGATTTTAGAGCGTTACGTATCTTAATGATATACAATTTTTTTATCGATGTCCTTCAAACATGGAACATAGATCCCTGTGAGATATGGTTTCACCAGGCTAAAAGACAAGGTCATGAAGTCATAATTTCTAAAGCCTGTTGTTGCTATTCGGGCTCCTGTTTGCATACGTGCGCATACGTACGTGATTATATGAGGACCCTTGTTGACTAATAGCAAACTGAATCGAAAGTTTCGAAGCCATTTTTACTTTTATGATTATCAAGCTTTTGACCTATCTACTGGTCTTATTTTCTGCATATATTTCATGAAAAGCATTTATGTTTGTTTTGTGACTTAATCGTCGTAGAACAGCTTATTCGAGCTGTTGTTACGAAGTTTAAGTCTCTAACCAACCATTTTACTTTTCTTTTTTGAATGTAACTAGTCATAAATTTTGCAAATAACGCCATTTAAATCGAAATGGATCTTCCTGTTGGAGCTCAGGAGGCATGTCCTACTAGTATTTACGATGTACATGTCTAGTGAATGTACATGATTGTAAGGCATATGTCTCAATGCACGATTCGGTTAACAGTATAGATTTGGAAGGAATATGTCTCAATACACGTTACGGTTAATAGCACATAATTGTAAGGTATATGTATGATGGCGTTCCATAAATATGTCTCCATCCACGATATGTTTAATTATACATAATTGGGAGGAATATGTCTCAATACACGTTACGGTTAATAGTAAATAATTGTAAGGAATATGTAAGATAGCGTTCAATAATTATGGCTCAATTTACCATAAGGTTAATAGTACATAGTTGTGAGGAATATGTCTCAATACACGGTTTTGTTTGAATGGGGTTTTACGCCGCTTTCAACAGTCTTTCAGTTATATCGCGGCGGCTGGAGCACCTAACAATGGAATCCTGGTATTTCTCAGACCAGTACTACCATTACATCCTTTCCTAGCCTCCAGCTGCTATCCTACATAGGTCTACGATTATCGACCCATTGGTCTCCATACACGGTGCGATTAACAGTACCTAATTGTAAGGTGTATGCATGATGGTGTTCCGTAAATATGTCTCAATGTATGGTGCGGTAAATAGTACACAATTGTGAGGAATATGTATGATGGCGTTCAATAAATTTATCTCAATGTATAGTGCGATTAATAGTAAATAATTCAACTGCATGGTTAATATAAAGTATTTGTCCGACAGAGTTTGAAAATATTATATATATAACCGAGGGTTAAGTTCTAGTGTAGTACAGTATATATATTTATAGTATAAAGTCCATTGTTCGCATTTTGCAAGTGCATAATGTACATTGTAGTATGTTTTACTTTTAATGTTTCTTCCAAAAGTTATCCCTGAAGAGAAGTTTCAGTCGTTCTACACCGTTTGTGACATATCTAAAAGAAAAAAATCTATTTGTTTTACAATGGTTTATGCCTTATGTAACACTTTTCCTAAATTTTGTAATTGTTTACATATTTTTCAACTGCGAAATGTCTCCGAACTCATGATGGAGACAAATAACATCCTTCCTTGACACAATTGATTCACTACATGTAGTTGTATCAAAAGCTCTCAAAGAGCTACCAACAAAAATGCTATTTTCTTAATACTTTCCCGTTTTTAAAAATTTCAGACTCGTACATATTGAAATGGTTTACAGACGACAATTTAAAGTCCAAAATAATTGAAAAAAAAATCATTCGATAGGGTAGAAACATATTGTGGAAAAAGAAGAAATTGTTTGTTACAAGCAATTTCTTTTTTCCATTATGTTTTCTCAAGTACAGAAGCACAGGGACGTAAAAGTTTGGATTAAACAGTAAATGGTCAATCTCTTTCGTGTATCAACCATGATCAGAAAGCGCTGATTGGACAAGTAGACCAGGAAAACAGTTTTTCGCTTTTTGCATTTTTAAAAGTATTTCAGTCGCTCTGTCTAGTTTTTAAACAATTTTATCGCTCTCCCACACGACCCCGCTTTCGGGCGCCCGTGAAGAAGAAAATTAGGAAACCAAATATCAAAATGAAGAAATTACTTGTTTTTAAGCAATTTCTTCATTATCCACAATAATTTCTATCCCGACCGAAAAGAAAAATAATAAATAAAATAAAATTCTATCATCCTGAAAATTTTTCTGCAAAATCTATGAAATTCGATTGGTCTAAAAATGTGACGTCTGATAATGGGTTAAACTACATTCAATATCTATTACGATTTGTTTCTTCATCCAATTCCGATTAACTTCCTGTTCCGGTTTAAAAAGTCGTTTTATTTTTCTGCTCTAGTAAAAATTGGATTTTTCAACATTACAATGGACTATGCATATTTATTTAAAGACAAAGGAGATGGGTAATGGACAAGTTATGTGTGGCTTATCAAATTGATCAAAATAATGTTGGAATACGTTATTAAATGGAATTTTCACATTTCCTTTGTTTGAGGGGTGAGTAGTTTTTACTCACTCAGTATATTCAAAGTATTGTATACATGGCGGGACTTTATGACAGCCAATACCGTCTAACGGGTTCACAGAACAACGCCAAAGGTGGTAATTACACACTATTAACGCCCGCACAATGACCTTGCGGTCTGATAAGGAGCGATGTGGACTTAGATGAGTCTCAAACATGCGTAATGAAGGTCTATACGCCAGGAAATAGTCTGACAAACGATGAGCACGAAAACACTTATCCAACGTTTGGCGATGTTTGCGGGACCCCTCAACTGGCCAGTAGTAAATAGGATGTTAAGTCTCTTCAAATAATCTACGAAATATGACTTTATTGTCAAAAAAAAAAAAAACAAAAAACAAAAAAAAAACGCAGCGGCGGACGGTAAGGATGAAAAATTGGAGGAAATTCGCTCTATCATATATGAGGCGCGTACCAAAATGACGAATTTTCCATTCCCAAAGATGCCGAGTTAAAGGATTTGTTAATTTTATCCAAATAAAACAATAGGTCAGAGTTCAACTCGACGTCGGCAGTGAGTGACAATGATCAACTAGCCCTGTGCCTAAGTCAATTTTCTGTATTAAAAGACATGCTCTCAAAGATTCAAAGTGATATACTCTCAATAAAACAAGATCGTGAAAGCTTTAAAAAATCCATTACTGAGGATATGAAGAGCTAGTTTATTTACGTACCAGTGTTCATGGTGATGTTGATAACATAAGAATTGACATACTGAAGATAAAAAATCGTCCGTAAAGTAAGTTTAAAAAATGCAATGAAATTACTTTCTGATGATTGCAAGCTGTTTTCCGACAAAGTGGTCAATGTTTGTAAATGTTTGTAATTCTATCGGCACATTGACTAAAATAGTTGACAAACAATTTCAAAAACTACAGTCTAAAGTATCGAACTTAAGTAACTCATGCCACAAAGGCGAATGTCATACGACCGATAATTCTTCTGTAAATGAAAGTTCTTCCAGTCTAATAAGTGCGTCCCAGTCTAGTTCATATAGAGATGTGTTGACTAGGGTTAAACTGTTAGAGTCTGGTTTCTGGCCCAGAGGAGTGATTTGCAGACAGTGGATGTCTAAAAACCAGTTTATGAAAACGTTCCACTCAATGACAATGTAGACACTGATCAAGATGACGAGGATATAAGCGCGGATATATTACGCAATAATCATCGTAAAAATATGAGGTATAATGCCCCGGCCTATCGTGAATCAGACGGTAGCGACTACGATCAGCCTCGTGGCTATAATAAACACTAAAGCAATGATCCTGATTATAAGACGGATTATGGTGAACGATATGACAATTATGAGAATTATGACGATAGAAATGGTCACTATCGTCACAGCAACTATAGCTATTAGCAATTTAATGACAGTGTGTTTTAACCCAAACATTTATTGTACAATGAACAGTCTTAAAGCTTTATTTTACACACTCTTTATTATTTCCCAAATATTCATAATTGCACTTGGAATGCCACTGGATTAATGTCTAGTTATCTCAGTAACTTGCTTGACTCTAAAGCTATAGATATATGCGGAATATCCGAGCATTGGCTGCATGCCTCAGATATACATTTCCTGAATAGCATAAACTCAAACTGTAACAGTCTGGGTATATGCGATGAAGATCTCAATATATTCAGAAATAGAAGAGCTGGTAAAGGTGGAGTAGCATTATTGTGGAGAAAAGGCCTTGATAAATCGATTTCTCCTCCTTGCATTGAGAGTGACAAAACAATAGACATTCAATTGCAAGTCTTAAAGGATATTTTTGTCTTTATTTTACAGGTATACTTACCTTGCTCTAATTATAGTATGACACTATCGTGAACAAATTGAACTATTGTACAATTTACTCAGTACATATTCTGACTTGGGGTCCGTTATAGTAATGGGTGATTTCAATGCCCATTTAAATGGTTCCAGATACGTGAAACAAATTGATAACAGAGGTCGTAATCTATGCAATCTGGTGTGTATATTCAACATGTTTAATGTAACCACTTCTTCCTTTTGTACGGGTACCCAGACTAGTTATGTGTCTTTTGATAGACGTCATGAATCACTTATTGATCATGTATATATCACAGATAATCTAGTGCAATCTATTTAAACATATCACATTCTTGATGAATTTTGCTTAAATGTATTCTCACATCGTCCTATTTGCCTAAAACTGGGGGTAAGTGCGTTTCAGCAGCCTGATCATGAAGATCATTTAAGCAAACCCGTAAAATGGAGTAAACTATCCGAAGCGCAAATACTTGACTTTCAATCAACCATCCACTTTGTTCTTAAAAACCGGGTAGATGCATTACCTACCGACAATATTCAAATTTATATTGATTAATTGCATCAGTGTATTGTTGACAGTGTAACAGAAGCGTCCGATTCTAATATACCTCATTCTATTTACCGGCCATATCTGAAGCCTTACTGGTCTACCGAATTGCGCAAATACCACACGAATATGAGAAATAAACGTAAGGCGTGGGTACTTGCTGGTAGGCATAGGGGGGATAACTTTTCAGTTTATTCTGAATATAAGAGCAGTAAGCGTATTTTTTGTCATTCGCATAGGATAGCAAGTGAAAATTATTTGCAGCAAATAAAATACTGATATTGACAGTGCAGCCGGTATCTATACCCCCTGTTCTGTCGATTATTTAATACAAAGAAAAAACAGACCAACGGTTTTACGAGAAATGAAATTAAATTCAATGATACTATAGTTCGAAATTCTGCAGACATATGTCGTGAGTGTTTGCAAATCTTTACGCCGACACCGACAGCGACTCATACGACCGGAGTCACATTGACTATATCTCAAAATGTGTCACCCAAATTGAAAATAAACCTACGTCAAGAGGACCATATCATAAAAGAAGAAGTATTGTCTGCTCTACTGACTCTTAAATCCGGCAAAATGTGCGGTTTAGACAATATTTGTAACGAACACCTCATTCATGGTGGTCAAATGTTAAAGCATTACCTTACGCATCTATTTGATTTAATGTATTGTTTCAACTATATCCCAGTAACATTAAACGTCTTATTTTATCATTATACAAAGAGGGAGGCAAACCCAAAAATTATGTAAATAGCTATAGACCTATAACGCTTCATCCATTCTAAAATTGTTTATAAAGGTCCTTTTAGTGCGGTTACAAGCATCAATTACCTAACCGCTACATGACTTCCAGAGCGACTTTCAGCCAAATATGGGTAGTCCAATGACTTTTTACATTCTAGCATTTCGACTTCCGCCAGAAACAAGATGGTCTCTTTTTTTTTAGCTGTGACCGAAGTTATGATAAAACTCGAGGATACACAAGATTAAACGAGTCATTTATTAATGAAAAAGAATACAATTCGTAATGGATACGGAACAGAACAATATGGATTATGAAGTTAATGGATTTAGCCAAAAGCAAGTGGATTCAAGTGTTTTACATAACCGATATGAAAGATTGAATCGCGAGAAAACAAACAATGGAAAAAATGGAAACATGTTTAAAAATAGTGAAAGTGCACATAGGAAACAACATAACAAACAAAACGATAGAAACAGTAACAGTTTTAACACATGTACAAATCATGGATTGAATTATCAGCCCTATCACACAAGAAATGATAGATCCGAATCAAGAAAACGGATTCGAGACGAGTCTGGAAATGGTCGCCCTACTTATAAGACTCAAGAAGATTTCTAGACCCTATCCATGGATAACCAATTATCGGCAATGTTCAGCCAAATTAAAAACATTACCGATAAAGTAGATGATTATCTCCTCCATAAAACGGTAAACGTTCATAAAAACAAATTATATAGCCATGATGCGCGTTTGAAATTATTGGAATATAAATCCATAGACCTTGAGCCACGATCTTGTCGAAACAACCTTTTATTTAGTGGGATCAACGAGCGCAGAGATGAGGACTGTTTCCCTCGAAATGAAGACCTAGAAATGGATAAATGTTCTCCTATCACCTGCGCCTACAGGCTAGGAAAATTCGTAAAAGGCAACACACGCCCGATCATCGTCTGCTTTAATGATTTTAGAGACACTTATCGAGGGCAAATATGTTAAAAGGTAAGGATTTCAGCATTAATAAGGACTACCCGAAGAAAATTGTTGATGCTCGTCGCCGTCTATGGCCGAAGTAAATACGTCTCAGACAATTAAACACAGAATCAAAGACGACCATTGCGTATCCAGCTAAAATGATTCACAATGGCCGTGCAATCGAATGACGAATTCCCCGACTGGGGCCCCATTATGCAGGAAAGCAGAACTACATACGTGTTCACCAGGTGGACATAGTACTGAGCATAAACAACATGAGTATCATGTAAACAGTCATATAGTGGGTCTCTAAATACACACGCTCCATCATTCTCGGCCAAAACACATCGTTACCGAAGGGTGCATGAAGTCGTCGTTCCCAATCGCCCTCGCCAGTCACATTGAGACCGCGCGTTTGTGTCCCTATTGAACACCGCTCTGATCATCTATCTCAGACTCCTCGCGCTGGAGCGCAAGACTCTCAGCGTTTATGGCAAACACAACCATCTTCGTCCTTCCAGGAGAGCTTGCAGTCCCCGGCTAGAATCGAAGTGTTGAAATCCCAGTATCGTCTAGTTAGGAAAACGGAGGGAAAAATCCGTCAAGGGTTCTAAAATCAAACAATTTGACATTTGGGTGCTTAAATTTTAATTGATTAAAAAAGAGACTGGATTATTCTGGATTTATAAACCTTATAAGTGAGTACGATCTATTTAGTGTATGTGAGACACATATTGACAATTCTGATATTGTTGACATTGCTAACTATTCTTTTATTTTTAAAAAAAATCGATCCGTTAATTAGGCATTGGATTGTATGTTAAAGACAGATTGGCATCTTTTGTACTGTTCTTACCTAATAACTCTGATTATTCTGTGGGTATCGATTGACAATACAATACTAACTTAAGATGAAAATTTAATCTTTGGTACAGTTTATGTCCCCCCTGAAAATTCGCGATTTTTCACAGATGATCAATTTTCAGTTCTTGAAAATGAAATAGACGATAAATGTAACGATTATAAATATGCTAACCTTGCTGGAGATAAATTGTCGTGTTGGTACGATGCGTGACTTTGTTCCCGCTGATTCACATCTCAATGAAGCCATTGACATCGACTTGAGTTTAAAAAATGAACTTCATAAGCATAAATTCCTTGTGAATCTTTCTTTTGTCCTGAAGCGAAATTCAAAAGACAAACGTACAAACACGAATGGATTTAAATTACTTGACATATGTAAAAATAACAATTTATTCATCTTGAATGGCAGGTGTTTTAGCGACAAAAACGAGGGTGACTTAATCCTTCCGAGAAAAATCCGTTATTGACTATGTTATTGCTTCACCAGATTGTTTCCTTGGCATCAAGGAATTTAAAATTCTTGAAACTGACCCCCTTTTCTCTGATGGTCACAATATTCTCGCTTGGGAAATCGGTATAGAACCACCCTCGAGCACTGAAACTGTATTCCTAAACCACATTGAGAAGCTTAACTAGATACCTATGTTCGAATCTGAATTTTGCAATAATATTGATCAAAAGAGGGTGGAAGAACTGATCAATCAATTAAACTCATTCCCACAATCGCAAGAAACAATAGAATTTATAACAGATGGAATCCAAAATATTTTCAAACATCAGCAGATATAAGTTTCCCAAAGATAAAATTTTGTCAACCTAGTGTCTATCTTCACCCACAAAATAAACCTTGGTTTGGGCCCAAGTATCATAAGGCAAGAAAAAAATACCATGAAAAAAAAGAATAGCTACAGCAAAAATAAAACAATTTTCAATAAGACAATACCCAAAAAAGCTAGTAAAGAATACAAAAGAACAATAAAGTATAATGTAAATGAAGCCAAACAAAAACAATCATGCAAATTAAGATCTATGAGTGAGAAAAACCAAAAACAATATTGGAAATTCTTGCAAAACATGCGCCAAAACAAAAACAAAGGGAAACACCATCTTTAGATCAATTTTACCAATTCTTTGAAGAAATAAATAAAAATGAAATTAATTATAACCGATTCTGTGAAGAAATAAGCAATTTTAATTATCATAATGATTATTTTAATTCTGAATTCACTGAAGACGAAATCATGAAATGTATAAATAATCTCAAAAACTCTAAATCTCAAAGTCCTTTTGACAATATTCTGAATGAATACATTAAATCAATTAAGAATTCTTTTTTATCCCTGTACCATAAGCTATTCAACTGTTTCTTAAATACAGGACTTATACCCAAAACATGGTTGGAAGGTGTAATAATCCTAATCTTTAAAAACAAAGGGGATTCGAAAATCCCCAATAACTATAGACCCATCACCATACATAGTTGCCCTGGAAAGTTTTTCACATCTATTCTCAACAATAGATTGAATATATTTTTGGAAGAAAACCATGTTTTGCAGAACAAGAGGCCCAGTGGGCCTTAACGGTCACCTGAGTAAAAGAGCACCAAGACAAGTGATTTTGTTTGAAAGAATTAGAAAAAGGTTTGGTTGAAATCCCCTCAGTAGTTCTTGAGAAGAAGATGAAAATGTTTAAAGGTTACCAAAAATTACCCCCTTTTGGTCCCCATTTTAGGCACCCCTGACCACCAGCCTTTTAATTTTCACAAATCTGTATAATCAGTACCCAATGATGCTTTTCACCAAGTTTTTTGAAATTGGCTTTGTACTTCATTAGAAGAAGATGAAAATGTGAATTTTTTAACATGATGAACTTTGACCTCTGGGTGTGGCCCCATACATGACCCCAGGGACATGAATTTCACAATTTATAATATAACTGTCCTACTTGTCATGCACACAAAATATTTAAGCTCTGGCATTAACGGTTTATTAGAAGAAGATTTTTTAAGAAGTACCAAAAATTACGACCCCCAGAACCCCTATTTTCACAAACTTGAATTGGCACCCCCAATGATGCTTTCTACCAAGTTTGGTTGAAATCCCCCCAGTAGTTCTAGAGAAGAAGATGAAATATTTAAAAGTTACCAAAAATTACCCCCTTTTGGTCCCCATTTTAGGGCCCCCTGACCCCACAGCCCTTTTATTTTCACAAATCCGAATAACCATTACCAAATGATGCTTTTCACCAAGTTTGTTGAAAATTGGCTTTGTACTTCATCAGAAGAAGATGAAAATGTGAATTTTTTAACATGATGAACTTTGACCTCTGGGTGTGGCCCCATACATGACCCCAGGGCCATGAATTTCACAATTTATAATATACCTGTCCTAGTTGTCATGCACACAAAATATTTAAGCTCTGGCATTAACGGTTTATTAGAAGAAGATTTTTAAAGAAGTACCAAAAATTACCCCTTTTTGGCCCCTATTTGGGCCCCTATGACCCCCAGAACCCCTATTTTCACAAACTTGAATTGGCATCCCCCAATGATGCTTTCTACCAAGTTTGGTTGAAATCCCCCCAGTAGTTCTTGAGAAGAAGATGAAATATTTAAAAGTTACCAAAAATTACCCCCTTTTGGTCCCCATATTAGGGCCCCCTGACCCCACAGCCCTTTTATTTTCACATATCCGATACCATTACCAAATGATGCTTTTCACCAAGTTTGTTTGAAATTGGCTTTGTACTTCATCATCAGAAGATGAAAATGTGAATTTTTTAACATGATGAACTTTGACCTCTGGGTGTGGCCCCATACATGACCCCAGGAGCATGAATTTCACAATTTATAATATACCTGTCCTAGTTGTCATGCACACAAAATATTTAAGCTCTGGCATTAACGATTTATTAGAAGAAGATTTTTAAAGAAGTACCAAAAATTACCCCTTTTTGGCCCCTATTTGGGCCCCTATGACCCCCAGAACCCCTATTTTCACTAGCTTGAATTGGCATCCCCCAATGATGCTTTCTACCAAGTTTGGTTGAAATCCCCCCAGTAGTTCTTGAGAAGAAAATGAAATATTTAAAAGTTACCAAAAATTACCCCCTTTTGGTCCCCATTTTAGGGCCCCCTGACCCCACAGCCCTTTTATTTTCACAAATCCGAATAACCATTACCAAATGATGCTTTTCACCAAGTTTTTTTGAAATTGGCTTTGTACTTCATTAGAAGAAGATGAAAATGTGAATTTTTTAACATGATGAACTTTGACCTCTGGGTGTGGCCCCATACATGACCCCAGGAGCATGAATTTCACAATTTATAATATACCTGTCCTAGTTGTCATGCACACAAAATATTTAAGCTCTGGCATTAACGGTTTATTAGAAGAAGATTTTTAAAGAAGTACCAAAAATTACCCCTTTTTGGCCCCTATTTGGGCCCCTATGACCCCTAGAACCCCTATTTTCACAAACTTGAATTGGCATCCCCAAATGATGCTTTCTACCAAGTTTGGTTGAAATCCGCCCAGTAGTTCTTGAGAAGAAGATGAAAATGTTTAAAAGTTAACGGACGACGGACGACGGACGACGCATGACGGACGACGCACGACGACGGACAAACGATGATTGCAATAGGTCACCATGACCATTCGGTCAGGTGACCTAAGAATCGAGGAGGTTTCAGAAAAAAATATTCATGTACTGACCACATTTTAACACTTTAGTCTCTTGTTGAAATACTACGGAAAAAGAAAAAGAAACTGTATGTAGCTTTTATGTGATTTTCTCAAGCATTTGACAAGTTTTGGCGTGTAGGGCTGTGGCATAAACTATTACTTTATAACACAAATGGAAATTTTTTAAAGTCTTAACAAACATGTACGACACCATCAAATCCAGCATACAGCGAATTGGTTCTTTTTCTCAAACATTTGTCTCAGAAATCGGGGTAAGGCAAGGTGAAAACCTGTCTCCAATACTATTCTTCCTTTTCCTCAATGATCTTCAATCTATTTTTTTTTTTTTTTACAAATGGAGCAATCGGTGTAGAGCTGAAAGATATTGATGATATATCATTGTGGCTTAAACTCCTGGTATTACTCTATGCTGATGATACACTTATCATTTCTGATAGTGCTGATGATCTTCAAAATAGTCTAGAACATTTTGCAAATTATTGCAATAATTGGCATTTAAAAGTAAACACCAATAAAACTAAAGTAGTAGTCTTTGGTGCACGCAAAACAAACAATCTATTGTTTAAACTAGGCGACCAAAATTTAGAAATAGTTGAAAATTATCACTATCTTTGTATCACCTTTTCCAACAATTGTTCATTTCTTTGAGCCCGAAAACATATTGCGGAGCAGGCAAACAAAGCTTTACACGGTCTTTACATGAAAGTAAATAACTCAGATTTATCCTTAGACCTTGTTTAAAAAAATTCGATTTTACTGTTCTTCCAATACTTACTTATTTATACTTACTCATGGTTCCGAAATATTCGGATTTGAAATTTGGACATACTAAAAAGGGTTCACAATAATTTTCTTAGAAACATTACTTGCCCTAGAAAATCCACACCCATGTCATTTCTATATGGAGAACCCATTTTTTAATTCCGGACCGCAAACCACCGTCTACCAATCGAAGTAGGACGATATGATGGGACCCCATTAACTGATAGATTCTGTCATATCTGTAATTTTGACAAATTGGCTCTGAAAAACATAACCTATTTGATTGCCCCCATTTCAATGGGTCAAGAAGCCAATTTCTAAAAACTATTCACAAAAATAAAAAAAAGTATAAGTCTATTGTTACAAACAAAGTCACACAATGAATAAAAAAAATCTTAGCTCTTTATTAAACACATTATGAATGATGCTAAAATTTGAAATGCCATGACCAACTGAACATGCAGTCCAATTGCCTCTGAATTACCCGTGAAAGTAATTATACCAATACCCTTTTGTTTGATGTTGTGCATTACGTCTTTTTCATTGGGTAAATTATTATTTTTTACCTTTGTGTAACTGTAACTTGAAGGTTTTTTTGATATTTTGTTAACCAATACCCTGATGAGTCTAATTTCTGTGAAAATTAATTTGCCATTGCTTGAGAACCGGACACTAATCTTGCCCAAGTTTGTCCCTTGATGATGCTTAAGAATATACCTGTCAGTGTAGAATTAGAGCAGACTGCATGCCCGTGCGGGCTGATCTCATTCTACAGTGCCCGACAGAAGTGAACATCACAAAAATGTGTCGTGAACTGCATGCGAAAGGGCTAATACAAATGTTTTCTCAAATGGCATTGAAAGCAATTTTCCTGTTGTATTTCTTATATTACACTCTTTTGTCGGCCGATTATCCATTTCCTACACAGTTGTAATATTGAATGTGATTTCATATATCGGTTGACTACATGTTTATGACGAAAGCTATAAAGCAACCAATTGAAGTACAACCCTATTGTGCCCTGCACCTGAATTACTAATGGAAAATAAAAACTCTCCTTTTCAAACAGCATACTGTTTACAAAATGATAAAAATATCAAGGCCGGCAGGATTTCAAAGTCGAAAGCAAATTCTGCTGCTCCCATATTGTCAAACTCTATATTGTGTAATATGCTGGCCTGTTTACCCTTATCAGTCTAAATTTGAATTTTAATTCATAAAACTTGACATTTACTAATTGGAAATTTGCACCAGTCTTGTTCATGTCTTTACAACACTGTTTGGAAGGGTATGTCAGTGTGGACCAAGATCAGGCATGCTTGTAGAAGCTGGTCTTGGACTACAGTGCCTGCCAGAAATCTGTGTACAGAGGGAATAAGTTGCTAATATCACCTATTGTAAATATTTAAAAACCTGTAATCCCATCGTTTACCCAATTGTTTGATTTTCCTGTGTTGCTCGACAATACCTCATTTTGCAATCATTTTCATTAATGAATGTAATAATGTAAATATCCAGCCAGTATACAGTTAAAATCAATTTTCACATCACCGATCTAGAAGTCATTGTTTGTCACATTATTTCATATTTTTGAATAAGCAAATGTTCACCATCAATCAAGAAAGGTAAATGTCAAATCCAAACAGATTCTTCAGTAGTTATATTGTTGTTTTCTTTCTCCTTTTCTATAATGTTTCACTCCTTGTTAATTCAATCCATCCCCTCCTTTCTAAACCCTGTGATTATTGCCACTTGTCATCAGTAAAGGCATATCCAATCATTTGAAATGTTAAAATCGTTGAACAAAAGCATGCAAAAAAAGAAAAAAAAAACATTCTCCTTTACCATCATAGATTCTATCCCAAAACTTTACCCATGACCAGATGGCAGTGGTTCTTAATGGCCAACCTTTTCAATAAATAGTTTTATTAACAGCCCTTTAGTTGACACTTGCCTTTCTTAATTGTTATGTCCGTTGTGTACTCCATTAACTATAATGTACCTTTTTTTACAATATTCTATATTTTCTTCCCCGTATCTTTTCCCTTGTTTGTTCGTTTCGAATAGGGAAAGGAAAAACCGGGGATACAGTCATCTAGACACTATTTTTGTAAATACGGAAATGTCGTTGTAAGTTGAAGGTATAAAGAATAATTCGCTTTATTTTTCCCCATATCTCATTCATTGATTTTTTTCGTTTCGAACAAAGACGGGAAAACAGGGGATACAGCTTTTTTGGCAAGCTTTACTGTAAATACATTAATATAGTTGTATGTATAAAAAAATAAACAGTATATAACTGAGATCCAACTTCAATTGATAACATCAAATGGAGACTAGAACAACATAACTACAGCCCACCTTGTTTCTAGTTATGATATTCTAGTCCTCACAAGCATGATCATCTTTTCCCTCTGATACTGAATTTAGTAACCACAACTTTATTGTAGCGTATCTATCCCTCGCTGTTGGCATTCACTTATTTTAGTGTTTTTACCGGAAGCACTTGAATTATTATCCTATATATTATTGATGTATATTGTCCACATTGTACCTCTATGTACTTCGATGATATGTTCTGTTCTGTTCTGTGCAGCAGAAAATATAAACTTTTGTAAAGAAAAACACACCAAATTATTTACCTGTTTTTTAGATGCGCGACAAGCATTTGACCGTGTTTGGCATGACGGCCTTTTCATTAAATTGGAAAGACTTGGTATCGGACTTCTTAAAGTTGTGATGTCAATGCACGGTAATATGCTCAGCAGAGTTATGTTTAAAGGCTATTTTTCTAGCTGGTTCCCAGTTCTACCGGTTACCAGACAAAGAGGGTCACGAAAGAGACAAATCTGATGATTCTACTAAAATTGAATCAAAAAGCATTAAAAAGTCTAGCGTGAATAGACATGAAAACAGTTGTACTACCCAATCTTTACATTTTGGGGCTCTAAATGTATGTGGTTTAAAAAGAAGATGCCAATACCCAGATTTCAGTGAGCTAGTTCAACAAGATGTCTTTGTGAAACACCATGCCCCCGAAACAGGAATTCTTTAGAAACAGGTGATCTTTATTGTTTTTTTGTCTTTGTTTTAGGGAAAAGGGGATAAAATTTTGACCTTGACCTTGATGAAATGACCCTCCCCAGTTGCGCCTTGTTGAGACCTATCTACATACCAAATATTAGCATTGTAACTTAATTAGGAATGAAGTTATAGGAAAATGTTTAGTTGGCAGGCTAAGTTTTTGAGTAACGTTTTAGGGAAAAGGGTTAAAATTTTGACCTTGACCTTGATGAAATAAAAGACCTTCCCCAGTTGCACCTTGTTGAGACCTATCTACATACCAAATATTAGCATTGTAACTTATTTAGGGATGATGTTTAGTTGGCAGGTTAAGTTTTGCAGACAGACAGACAGACGGACAGACAGACAGACGGACAGGCGGACACCGGTAAAACAATATGCCCCCGATGTATCGATGCGGGGGCATAAAAATACAACTTTTTCTTAGTTACAGAAACAAAGCTAGATGCAGATGACATGGTTGATATTGAAGGTTATGATTTTATTAATGTACCCCGAGGAAGTAAATATATCAGAAATTAAGATGGGCTTTGTGCCTACATAAGAAAAGAACTAACTATGTTGAAATTATAAATCCTAGTACTGATTATGTGTTCTTGATCAAACTCAGTACAAATAAAAAAGGAAAAAGATGTAATAGTTATTGGAATTGTATATGTGCCGCCTATGTGCTCTAGATTCTATGACAATGACTGTTATGATACTTTTAAGAGCTCTGTGACTGAGATGACCTGAAAATATACTGTTTTCCTACTGGGCGATTTCAATGCACAAACTGCCAGAATGCCAGATTTTACTGAGGATGATGATTTTTTTTTAAATGATTTATTTGGGTTAGATGAAGAAATTATACAGCTGATGAACCAAAAATCTACTTTACAAAACCATGGTATTCCACTTACTCGTACATCACAAGATAACAAGAACAACAACCAAGGGTACAAGTTGATAAATCTCTGCATTACCAATAACCTAGTGATAGTAAATGACAGAATAGGGGCTGACAAATTGCTAGGTAAAATGACATTCAAAAAACTTCAATCATTGACTATGTCCTTGCTAGTACTAAAGCTTTTTCTTACATAAGTGATTTTAAGGATATTTGATTTAGACACACTATTTTCTGACAGTCACTCTCTTTTGGACTGCAAAGTTAAAGTGATAAGCACAGTAGAAATACGAGACCATAAATTTATTTCAAACACATTAGGCCTCGGACGAAAGCAAGGCCGCAGTATTTATAGATTCTATATCTAATGATAAATTGGAGGCATTGAAAAGACAAATATACAGTTTCCAAGCTTTTCCATCTCAACATATTATTGATCAAATAACATAAGCTCTAAACTCAGTATTCGTGGAAAATGCACAAAAGACATTTGGTAAGAAAACTAATAATCCAATACAAAGCAGGCTAAAAATGAAAATTAGCCTTGGTTTAACAAAAGCTGTGGCAAAGCAAGAAAGCAATTTAAGAAAGAAAAACGGAAATATTATGAATACCCAAGTAACGAAAACAAAATTAATAAAGTAAGTGCATGTAGAAAATATCAAACAGACCATGAACAATCTGATTAAAATATAAGAATCCCAAACTTCCCTGTTGAGAAAAATGCATAGCAAAAATCCAAAAGAATATTGGCGTTATTTGAATAAGGTAAAACAAAACAAAAAAGTGAAACATCCTACACTGGAATCCCTTTTTGAACATTTCAAAGATGCTAGCAATGATGAATAACATGATCTCCACCCAACAAATATTCTTATTGATATAGATCTAAATGCCGACAATATGTACTTAAATTCTAGAATTACAAGAGAAGAAATATTCAAAAATATCCAATCACTAAAAAACAATAAGGCGGCAGGTCTAGATTTAATTCTAAATGAACACACCGAGGCATCAAAAGAAAAAATGTTGCCAGTTTACGAAGCTTTTTTAAGTATGATATTGGACACTGGATACATCCCAACTCCATTGACTGAAGGTGTAATAATTTCAATCTACAATGGGAAAGGAGACTCAAAAGATCCTAATAATTTCAGGCCAATTACCCTATTAAGCTGCATAAGTAAACTTTTTACATGTATATTGAATAACAGATTAAATATCTTCTTAAATGATAAGAAAATTTTGTAGGAAAATCAGGCAGGCTTTAGGAAAGATTATTCTACTACTGATCACATTTTAACACTCAACTCTATGACAGAAATTCTGAAACACTTCAATAAAAACTTATATTGTATATTTATTGATTTTAGTAAAACATTTGACTCTGTTAGGCATAAAGGCTTTAAACTATTTAAACAAACTATTGATGGAAAATTTCTTTGAGTAATACATTACATGTACAAAAGTATCAAGTCCTGTGTATCATTGAATGGAATAAACTCACCATTTTTTACATGTAACTGCGGAGTAAGACAAGGCGAAAATTTGTCGCCAGACCTTTTTTCAATTTTCCTAAATGATTTGGAAAGCTATCTTATAAACAATGACTGCAAAAGTTTAAATTTTGAAGACCTTAATATGGATCCTACTCTCTATTTGCAACTTATTATACTACTATATACGGATGATACTATACTACTCTCAGATGATCCGACGGAGCTGCAGCATACACTATCAAACTTCATGTCTTGCTGTGAAACATGGAAGCTTAATGTTGATATACAAAAAACAAAGATAATGATCTTTGGAAGTAAACCAAGAAATGCCAATTTCAAAATTGGGTCAAAAGAACTAGAAATCGTAGACACTCATAAATACTTGGGTACTTTTTTCAATAAAAACAGTAGTTTCCTAAGCACTAGAAAACACCTTGTCCAGCAAGCTCGCAAAGCCTTGCATGTCCTTTACAAGCGTGCTTTTAACCTTAATCTTCCTATGGACCTCATTTTCAAGCTATTTAATCATACAATTATCCCCATATTAACATATTCGACAGAAGTTTGGGGTTAGGAAAGGAAAATTTTGACTGAACAAGTACATATTGAATTTCTAAGAAAAGTCCTAAATCTTAGGAGAAGCACACCTAATTACATTATATATGCTGAAAGTGGACGTTATCCAATTGAAATTATTATTAAATCAAGAATGCTTGGCTACTGAAATCGAATGATCACTGGCAAAACATCAAAATTAGCATTCAAGATCTAAAACTACATGCTTAACATTCCAAATTTCCAGTCAAAGTGGTAAGAAATTATCAAATCAATTCTAAATTCATGCGGTTTAAACGATATATGGATAAATCAAGCTCAATTGACACATAAGTTTATCAAAAATATTGCAAAACAAATATTGATAGACCAAAACTTACAAATGTGGCATGCTCAAACACAAGAATCAAATAAAAGAAAATGTTATTCAACAATAAAACCCAATATTTCACAGGGAAATTACTTATTAAAATTAAACAAGGCAAATATACACATATTTTGCGGTTTAGAACTCGAAACCATTTCTAACCAATTGAAACAGGTAGATGGAAAAATATAGATTATAACCAACGGAAATGTTCCTTATGTGACCTGAATGAC
The DNA here is from genome assembly GCA_946902895.1 of Fragum fragum. Classification (NCBI taxonomy): domain Eukaryota; kingdom Metazoa; phylum Mollusca; class Bivalvia; order Cardiida; family Cardiidae; genus Fragum; species Fragum fragum. The sequence continues at coordinate 12,452,646 of OX336374.1, forward strand.
ATTGGAGATGAGATGCATATGCTACTTATTTACCCCTTTTTTAGGGATGAAAGAAAACAATATTTGAAAAAAATATTATTATAATGACCCTAACATCTTGAAATTTATTGAATTATTAAACAACAATTCCCTCAATTTACTTAGGATCCTGTCAAAATTCCTTATGCATATCCAAGAAGTTACTAAACTAGCCTATAGATATCAGTAACCAGAATATTATATGTCAAAATCAAGTTTCTTCTTCAACAATCTAAGAACTTATCTTTGACACCAAGTAAGCAGAAATATTTTATCTTTGAATGGGCATAATTGTATTACTAGCTTCATGAGCTAATTTGTCCAATTAATTTTATTATTTCATATTGCAGGGACTATTAAATATATTGGGCAAATAGCACATCAGGGTCTAGTTTTTTTTTAAAGTTTATAATAGGTAGTGCTTACAAAAGATCTACAAGAAATAAATAGGTGAATGCTTAATTTCCTCAGGAAAAAAATGACAATAACTTATAGTCACTTAACTTATGATATAACCTATGTATGTAGCTAATGGAATACTATGGTAATATATTTTTTTCTAAATCTAAATGTTAAAACAGCAGACAATGAGTGTCTCCCTCAAAACATTCAAACAATTTCAAAGTACTCAGGACTAGGCATGCATAACCCTCAGATAGGCTGTTACTTTATCTTATATACAATTATATGACTTAATGTTTTGCAATGTAATCTATTTCCATTATGCACTTAGGCTCTCAAAAGTATCAATCATACATATATATACTCATCATGTCCATGGCATGTTCCTACAGTACACAGAGCTCTTGCCCACAGTATAGGTTGGGATCAGTTTGCATTGATTTGTGGACCGATCCTAGCCTACACTGTCTGCTCTCTTCTTTATCATTGTCGGAAATAAAGTATGACTGATCATAATACCACAAAATATTGGCTATTTGATTGAAACATGATTATAATTCAGCAGGATAAGGGTTAACTCATTTACAATACAAAGTGTTGATAATACAGGTTATATTAATTATTTCTTAACCCTGGTCATGCTGAACATATGGGCAGAAATTGCATAAAAATCAGTACTAAATTATAAATCCGTACTTGCTTTAAAAATAAAATATCAAAACTTCCCTAGATCTAGTTCAAAACGGAAAATCAGGTTTTATAGACTCATATCAGACTACACATGTGGGCGGACTAATTTTTTGTCTGTACCTCCTGTCAAAGCAGGAATTTCCTAGGTTTAACATGACAAGGAATAATTATTCTTTCATTGACTCTCAGTTATAGTATCTCACTTCAGTGGGGAACATGAACGGATGGCATCTAGGTGTAATTGTTGCATCTGGATGCGGCCGCGTCATCGGCTGCACTGCCATGGGAATCTCTGGTTCAGCAACCAGATTTCAGTATCCAAAGTCTGCCACCTAACAAGAGACTATACTAGCAAGTAATATTCTACGAATTGTCAGCGTGGTCTGGACTGTCACTAGCCGATCTTGTCCATAATCATGAACATGATCGGGCGGTGATCCCCCGGGCCCCTTGCTTGACAAACTGGTGAACATAAATACATTAAGATGCAAATTGTCTTACCTGCATTGATGTAAGTTATCCGATAAACACAGTGCAATGTCTCAACTTTCAACGTTCAAATTTTGATTGTAAACTTATGATAAACCACTTTTAAATCCATGTCTGTTTATGATATAATCAAAGCATGATCCTCATGCAAAAAAAAAAAAAAAAGAATTTGGTCACCACTAGAGTGTTATGACGAAGCAGCTCCTGCCACCCACAAAGTGGGAGGTTCTTGTGATAGTCTGATTGGACAATTAATGAATATAAGTTATAGTCTTTTTCAATGAATCGTCCCCACCAAAAACATCGCAGCTACAACTAATGTTGTATTTGCAATGTTTGAAGAATAAACCACTTGTCAAAAAAAAAAATACACTTTAAATTCTAAATGCATGTATTGGGCTTTTAGTGTTCATGTATCTTCTTTGTAAGATGAAGGAACCAAATACAGTTATTGTATTGTATTTACTTAGTCTACATTGACGAACTTATTCATCATTTAGTTTCTAGCAAGCTAGGGCTACAAATTCGAGGGATTAAACTTTGCGCTCTGTCATTTGCAGACGATATGGCCCTTTTGTCACTGTCGCGCAGCACGCTACAGGATATGGTTAATATTTGTTAAATCTATTCAAAGAAATGGAGATTTCAATATAACCAATCTAAATGCTCCGTTGTTGTTTTAACGAGACTAAATATTCATTCCGAAATAGGTCAAGGTCTTGGACAATGGGTCTAGATGTTTTAACGGAACAGGAAAGTGTCAATCATCTTGGCATGCTGTACAACAAATATTATGCCGTGTCTGGTATAGTAAAACATGTTGATTGCAAACTACGTGGTTAATTCTAAGGATTAGTGAAAGATGGTTTACATCGTAACGGACGTAACTATTAACAAGTTTTAAGATATAAAATTCTGTAGTATTACCCAGAGCCCTGTTTGGTTGCGAGTTGCTTCCCGCCCTCTCCGAGCGTAATACTCCTACCCTTGAACAGTCACACAGGTTATGTCTAAAACAAGTACAAGGTTTGCGTAATAGATCGCGTACAGACGTTGTACTTGGTTTACTGAGCGCCTTACCGATAGAAGCTTATATTGATCAAAGGAAGCTAAACTTTATTGGTCAAATATGCAGATTGGGGAGAGACTGTGCGGCTAAACAACTATTTCTATATAGGCTTTGTTCTTATGTTAACGATTTTTTCACGATAAGTATAGTCTCTAATTTTATGAACATTTGTTCTGAATACGAACTACATCATGTGTCGGATTCTTACATTCAGTCTGGTTCTTTCCCGAACAAGCAAGTGTGGAAACAAATGTATTCCTCTAAGGTAAAAAAACATTTTGTCAATGAATGGGACCTAAGAACATCTGCACCTGAATTTACTCTGTACAAACAGATTCAAGTAAATGTTTTCTCAAGTCCAGTATGGCTATTGGGTAGCGGATACCCATGTTTGCTTAACCCATTCTCACTCAGTCCCTCCTTTTTACGCCCCTCAACAAAAAAGCTTTGGAAAACATTGTGGAAAATGAAGGAATTGCTTGGATCAAGCAATTTCTTCATTATCCACAATGTTTTCTATCCAAAAAAGACGAAAAGAATTAAAATTCCATGAACTTGAAATTGTCATCTGCACATCCTTTCAATTTGTTCCTGTCTAAAATTCCACTGTGTTGGAATGGGTTAATGTTTGTTTCTCACTCGCACAGCTAATATCGTATTTACCACTTTTTGTTCCTGTCTGTTCTCGCTCTGGTATAAACGGTATAAACAGTAATGTCACTAAACATATAATTATCGAATGTGTAGGTCTTATTGACTGTAGAATAACTTTTGATCATACTATACATGATAACCTTGGTGTTTATGTATTGAATTATTTAAAAAGTTTGAACTTCCATGGTTATATTTAAGCTATTTTTTGGCTAGATAAGAATCTTATCATTATTTTGGGCGGAAATCTTAACAATTTTATCGCTACAATGGTCAGTTTTTTAAACACACTTTGGAGATAATATAGGCTAATTTACATTTAAATTAATGCGTCGATGTTTAGACCGACACTGACTTGTTCTTTTCGACCATCGTTCGTGTTGTTTTATAACCTCGTAACTACAGCTTGGTTTAAGCTGTTACTGCGAGTTTCTCGTAGAATTATCAGTTTGTTAATTGAGTACTTTTTATCAATCTGTTCCCTTCTTGATAACTTTTCTTTTCGTTTCGGATAAGTTTTCTTATTCAAGGACTGCAAATACTGCATCTGCTTGTGTCTGAATTTCCGTCTTTCCAGCTTGTCTTTTCTCTCTCTCTCTCTCTCTCTCTCTCTTTTTTTTTTACTCCAGTCTCAACTTTGTATACTTTCTATCCAATATGTTTTTCTGCCTAACACCTAATTCACACCACTCCTCTTTCTTACTCATGCTTATATGCAAATGTTGTAATTATATGAGAAGTTTGGTTTGTTTGTTTCATGTCCATATAATGTGTGTATATAATGTATCTTCACTTATGGAGGAAATAATGAATAATATACTAGTTTGAAACAATTTTTAACGTTATCCAACACGACCCCGCTTTCGGATGCCCGTGAAGAAGAAAATTAGGAAACCAATGATCATAATGAAGAAATTACTTGTTTTTAAGCAATTTCTTCATTATTAATAATAATTTCTATCCCGACCGAAAAGAAAATTAATAAATAAACAAAATAAAATTCTATCATCCTGAAAAATTTTCTTCATTATCTTTGAAATTCGATGGTCTAAAAATGGGTCGTCTGGTAATGGGTTAAACTGCAATGAATATCTATTACGATTTTTTTCTTCATCCAATTCCGAGTGATGATCCTTTTATTCTTTACACGTCACATATGTGTTTTGGACCCTTTTTTACCAATTCCTAAAGAAACTCCCATACTGAACCCCCTTAAAATCACTATTTTGAAAAAGAAATCGTAAGGAGATGAGAAATCGTATGCAATAAGGTTTTCTACTCGCAATGGTACTCATCTTTAAATATTAGTGCACTTCGAAATTTCGCCTTAACATCTTTCTATACTGAGGGAAAAAAGTTTAGCAATTTCGTACGTTACAGCCAACTTCTCCGGTGTCTAGCTTTGGATTCATACCATATTTCCACACATCGATCTTTTATGTGTTAGCCACAGTATTGAAAAAGAAAACAGATGATTTCAAGGTCATACGTGTTTGTTGTACAGCGTCAAACATGGTAGGGGTAGGGAAGTAAAAGTAACACAAAGATTTAATATTTTGTGTGTCCACCGTTTTCGCTAATAACGGCATCACAGCGTCTTCTCAGGCTGGAAATGAGCCTACGATTAATGGCCATAGGGATACGACACCATTCCTGACGTAGAACACGTTCCAGGTCTCTAACGTTATTAACGTCATTCCTGTCTTTTACTCTCCTACCCAGATGGTCCCAAAGGTGTTCGATCGGAGACAGATCCGGTGATTTGGCTGGCCAATCCAACACATCAACAGTATTAGTCTGTTAAAGGCCCAACGTGTGCGACATGTAGGCGGGCATTATCTTGCTGAAAATGGTAGCAAGCCCTTGACGCAAGAACGGCACTAGCACTGGCTGGACAATTTCGGTGCAGTATCGAACGGCATTTAAGTTTCCCTGAATAGCTACCAAGTCTGTCTTGCCACGGTATGATATACCACCCCAGACCATGACGCTGCCGCCTCCAAAACGGTCATGTTGAATGACGTTGGCGGGATCCATCCTTTCGCCACCACGCCTCCAAACACGTACCCTGCCATCCGCAAACATCAAATTAAAACAGGATTCGTCCGTGAATAGGACCTGATTCGCATGAGGTCGACATGCGCGTAAACGTGCCGAACAAAGTCTGTTTCTTACAGTTCGAGCACAGACCCGTGTTCCCGTTTCATTTCGGAACAAACCGGCTATACGAGTGCTATTAAGGAAGCGATTACGACGTGAACACGTCACGATGTAATTGTCCTCACGTTGGGTAGTCTTACGTGGCCTGCCTGAACGTGGCCTGCCTGAACGTGGTCTGTCTTGAAATGGAACTTTGGCTCACGCCAAAGTGTTGAGCCACCTCTTTTACCGTCATACCACCAGCCAGCATACCGATGGCCACGTTACGTTGGTCTAAGTTAAACCCTTGGCGACGTCCCATTTGAATTTTTTAAAATGTTTTAATGAGTTATCTTGTTATTGATGCTAACAAATGAACTGGGATAGATATTGTGGATATAGACTTCACGTACATGTGGAAGCACGTGCAGAACGTGTTTCAGCAAAATTGCGTCATACAGTCTTTAGAAGCGAGGAAAACGTGCTCTTAATGCATAATTAGTTAGTTAGCTTTTAAAAATTGCAAACGAGACTGATTTTATAATTTTGATACATTTACGTTGAAAAATAATGTAGGTCGAAAAAAATTGCTAAACTTTTTTCCCTTAGTATATATTGAACAGTGTAGAGTTGTGTCGTCAAATAATTTTCTTTGGGAGATCATAAAACCATATAAGCTTTAAATCTTTTGTATCTTATCTCCCTTTACCTTTATAAGTGAGACAATGGGTCGGGATAGTGGTATTACCCCAGTAGCAGATGATACTTTCTTAGACTGGTCCAAACTGAAAGAAGTTGCAGAAGACGATTCAAGTGTAACAAGTGTTTTTTTTTTTCTTTTCTCACAATGCTTTCCTATGTATTTATCATCAAGGGCGTCAAAAAGAGAGGCTGCGAGGTGATGGGTTAAAGACATTTTGTTGTAAAAAAATATAACGAACAACAACATGCTTTTTATTTCAAATTAATGATCTAATTAACAGCGGCTATCCTTCAATTTTATTTGCTCTACACATTTATCTGCGTAAAGTAACCACAGTTGCTCTGTGCGGTTTAATCCAGTCCAACACAAGCCCCCCATCTTACGCCCCTGAGTAAAAAAGCCTATGAAAACATTGTGAAAAATGAAGAAATTGCTTGTATCAAGCAATTTCTTCATTTTTCACAATGTTTTCTATCCAAACAGATGAAAAAAATTAAAATTCTATCATTTTGAATTTTCTGTCTGCAGCGTCTTTCAATTAGGACCAGTCTAAAATTTTGTTGTGTTGGAAGGGGTTAACTGACTGCCACGTGTAGTACAAAACATGCCTTGTAGTTGGTCAAACGGAATTAAAGGCTCTTTATAGATCTCGCATGGCTAAAATTCTTCACCAAAAGGAATCCTGAAATTTGCGTTAAAATTGTTTAAAGACCCCATTTACCAATACTTTCAGAACAGGCTACAAGCTCGCTTTGAAAAAATTTGCCGATCAGAAAACGTAACTATTTTATGTTGACAACATAAAATAATCAACACTGTTCAAAGCAGATTTGTGATCTATTTCCAAAATTATCCTTGATACTAATATATTGTATACAAGGTTTAAATTGAATACATTCTTGTCAGATTTATTTCACAAGCTAAAGAAAAAATCCTCTCGATGTCACCATCCTTGAACCGACGAAAAATAACTTGTTAAGCCCAAGCATTGGATCTACCCGATTTGTATAACATTATTTTATACATTGACAACTCTTTGTAACTAATTAGAAAAAGGTATAAATACATTAGTTTTAATCAATGTGTGCATCTTTTTATTTAAATGAAGATTTTGATAACAACACAATACAGTGAAATCTGCCTAATTTGGATTCTAAATACTTTTAAATTCTACTTTTCGGAGACATTTGCCATGCGTCTTTAACATTGTCATATTCTCTTCAGGTTTTGGTCTCTTCAACTGTAAATGGATCAACGTACTCTTAATTGACTTATACCGTCGTTGTGTGTGCAAAATGTCGTAGCTACAGCTTAAATAAAGCTGAAGTTACGACATTTTACATCAGCATAATAGACACGTAGAGTAGAAGTTCACGTGCATGAAGTAACGTTATTAAAAAATGAGCTATATTATTTTTTTCCATAAATTCATATAATAACAGAATAACAGATATCGGGATTATCTCTCTCTTTTGATGCGCATTCGTTTTCATACAACAAATTGCTTTTGCGCACTTGTACATCGTAGGTGATATATCCATGGCGACTTAGTAAAACTAGTTAAATTGTCTTAACCTTACGACAAAATCTTAGACTCGTTTAAAATCAAAACAGTTGCAGACGTCAATTTCGAGTTGAAAGAATTATGATTACATCCATCTTATGAGGGTAATAAGCAATACTAATGAAGAAATTGCTTGGCACAAGCAACCTTGTTTTCCTTAAATGTCTTTTCTTGAGGGACGTAAAAAACGGGATTTTGTTGGAAAGAGTTTACAGAATTGCTTTTATGAATTTTCTTCATTTCCTATCGTATAGCCTTACGAGCAAAGATTGGATTTTCTCTTTTACTTCTTAAATCATTTGTCAATAATTTACAGTGACTGTTTAATACCTTAATTATCCATTCCACTTCAATTTATAATTTCGAAAAGAAAAAAGAAAAAAAATCAAAAGTGGAAGTCTATTTTATTACATGCAAGTGTTTTCGGACAGAAACACCCATGGGCCGATCCAGGGGAGGGGATAGCAGAGGACCAATTTCAACATAAAAATTGTTATTTGTTGGAGCCCCCCCCCCTCTTCTTGATAAAAGTTCTGGATACAAGCGTACATTCACTTTTTAGCGTAACCAGAAAAGCTATTAGCATTATTTTCAGCTTCGGTCGGAATGAAAGGCCAACATGGCCTTATTCGTTGTTGTTGTTATTATTAAACATCTTTCGATCTTTAAAAACAAATTATTAATATTTAACCGATGTTGAGGATTACTTCGAGATAAAAAAAGGAAATCTTCTCTTCGTTTCGCGAACTCAACCCCCCCCCCCCGAACCAAAAGCAAAAAACGGCTTTTCGGTACTTGCAGTTCTTTGATTGTATAAATGTCATTTAATTCTTTCCCAGACTTTTCCCGCTTTTTACCATGCTCAATGCGAAAATAAATTTATTATCTGTCTTTCTTTAATGCTTTCAGGTGGATTATCGAGAAATAACGGTAGCTTTTCATTTGATAGACTCGCCGCCTTATCAAAAACTGATGCCCCGCTTTCGTTCATTTGATCCTATCTGACGTTATCTAAGTAGAGCCAAATAAGTGACGTCATCATAAGCGTTGCATAGCAGTCACGTGCAAAATGACGCGTTTTAAGAAAAATTGTCGTATAATTTTCGCATTTTGTCTAATTTTTGCATTAAAGAAATAGAACAATCGTTTTTTTGTTGTTTTTTTTTTCGAGTAAGCACGATTGATATTTCATTGAGTGAAATATAAATCGATCTTACACTGAAACAAACGATTATCCTCTATGTGTTCTCTCGAGAGTGATATGGGTATCTAAAACTGTAAGAACTCGAGATTTTTGTTTGTAACTTTTCTGAACTTTGAATAGTCCAAATGTTGTCGTCTGGCATAGCCCTATTTCTTTCTTTAAATTTCTATGGTGCCTATACCGCTGGTTCCGGGAGAATTTAACCCATTCCCACACAGTCACGATTTCAGACGCCCCCTCAAGATAAACAATTTAGAAAACATTGTGTAGAATTAAGACATTGCTTGTACAAGCAATGTCTTCATTTTACACAATGCTTTCTATCCAGTTAATTGCAAAATTCTAAAATTTCAAAAACTAATTTCAATTTAGACCAGTTTTAAATTGTCTCGTCTGGAAATTGGTAATGGGTTAATACAATATTTTGATCATACCTATTCTACTGCCTATATCAAACTACATCTGGAAACCAGCACTGATATTAGAAGAAGTTTTCTTAAGATCTTATAACCCGTTGATTAAAACGTAAAGCCAATAAAAGGTTTTGCAAGACAATTCCAATGAAAAATATGCATGAACTCTTTTCGATTTTACAGTCAGTTACCCCCCTTACATTTAACAACCAGTATGATTTTAGTGTTATTCATAAATTTTAATACGAATATATATATTATAGTCAATAAATTATTCGTAGAAAGTATTTCAATTATTAGCCTGGTCCTGAATACTTTAAAAACAAGTTTTTCAAAGCATTACCCAGAGATTTCCATAAGCATATATTTTTGTGTGTGTATGGGGAGGAAGGGGGGGGGGGATTACGATTGTCTTTTGTATTAAATAGACAACTCGACCTATGTCGTAGTAAAGCAAAAGTATTTCATTCATCTCGTTAGAATCTAAATAAAATAAATTATTTTTTTCTGTTATGAAATGACCTGGTTTAAAAGTATGTATAAATGATTGGCAGATTAAGAAAACTTTGGTGAAATAAACGGGTAAAAAAACAAATCAAAGATATCGATGAAAGTGGACTGCATTCCAAAAAAATGAACATCGAACTTTGAAAAGTAAGGAACATGTAAATGTTTTTTTTTTTTTTTTTTTCGATACCCAAAAATACACAAACCACGAAGGAGCAAGACGAATATTTTTACGTGACTTTTATTAGTGTATTCCACGTCTTTTTTTAATCCATTACCAGACGACAACATTTTTGGCTGTTCCAAATTGAAAGGAGTTTCAAATTACAATTAAAGTCTATGAAATTTGTCAACCCTTTATCGCTAGTTTACACAATTTATTGTCTTTGTTTTTGTCATCACCGTGTTTGTGTAATCATTGTTGCTAACGCGACATTCTGGTCCTTTTTAAACCTTGAAATATAAAGGGGTAAATATTTTTAGCAAAATGGAAACTTGGCACAATTGAAATCAACCATATTTTTGTTCTTCAGTGTGAGAAAATATTCTAAGTTACGACATTGCAAATAGGAACCATGTGACTCCACGGAATCTTTAAAGTTATAAAAGCGCTTGCGTTCCGTTACCGTTTAGAGCGTAAAAACGGAAGACAGCTTTTGCAAAAAGCATACCATAAACCTGGATGTCATTTGATAAAAGTTCGCCTTAACTCAAAAATCAAATTGAAATATCACGACTTTCAATGAATAACGTCATGAGGTCATTTGAAGGCATTTGGCTGGTCAGTCTATGACCTCTGTTGCCAGAGCAATGAAAAGCTCACGGCAAACAATAATTAATCTGAGAACTCAGTTGCTAACCGCGAGAGAACCGAGAGATAAGACTGCGACATCTCCGAAATAGATTTACGTCGGCAACATCCATTAGTAGCGAGGTGTTTTGTGTTAGGCTTTCAGCCAAAACTGTTATGAAGCTAGACTTTTAGCTCGAAGGCCACTTGGAGGAAATATTCTTACACCTTCTCATAGGTTAAATGGGTTGGGAGGGGCCATACAGTATCTACGGCTTATCAATGGCAATTGACTTTAGTGACAATCGCGATTCACAATCCAGTTTGCTGATGTCAGAGATCGCGTGAACCGCAGGCCCGTAGAACGTCGCGCTCAACTAAGCGTCAGAGATGTGGACAGATTCGGCAGTGGGAACCTGGTGGTATGGGAATGTTTATGCGCTCAGGACGTTCTCCCCTTGTTGCCGTTCAAGTTAACTTAATTGCTAACCGATTATGCAACCGCTTTTGCTCCCGTTTATGCAGAGACAAGGCCCTGGTCTTACGTTTCAGCACGATAATGATCGGCCACACACAGCATTTCTAAAGCAAAGCTTACTAGGGGTTGGTATTGAAGCCTTAGACTGGCCTTCATGCTTCCCTGCCCTTAATTCGATTGAGTATCTCTAGGACGACCGTGGCCGTTAGCAAGTCAATGTAACTTGGACGTTATGGGATCTTGGACATATCCTTCTTGAACATTAAAACGTCTCCCACCGCCAGTGTTCACAATTGTTCTAAAATCACCGAGGGGACGTTATATCGCCGTTAGATGTGCTAGAGATGGACACAATCGATAATGAAAACGTAAGTGAAGCCTTTGCTACCATGTGAAACTTATTTTAGGGTACCCTACATTTTATGATGTTTATCAATAAAAAAGACCTGTCTCCCAGAAATTTGTAAACCTCTACTAATAGCTAGATGCTATGTGGTCTTAAAAAACAATTGAAATTCGTGCAGTATATCTAATATGAAAATGTGGTCGTAAAAATTCGGAGTGTAAAGTTTTCATTTTTGCTCAGTATACTAATGAGAAAACTTCTGCACCGAGAAACAATTGCAGAAAAAATGTTAAATTTGAAAAGTCTACCGCATGTTCTTATCATTCCCTGCTTTCGGGTTCTTATGTGATTGTAGTATTACATTTTCATACATTAACCCTTTCCTGTTTTGAAAAAAAATAGATCCGTCCAAATTCAATGGTTTGCAGACGAAAATTTAAAGTGGATTTAATTTGAAAAAAAAAAGCAACAACAACAGTCAGTATGATAGATGAATTGTTGAAAAAGGAAGATATTGCTTGTTATAAGCAATGTCTTCTTTTCTACAATATTTTCCCAATTATAAAATAATAGGGACGTAAAGAACAGGGATTGAAAAGGAATTAAGCATTTTTGATAATTCGAACAACGGATATCATGAATTAATTCAGAGAATCCCCTTAACTTTTGACATTATTGAATAGACTATGATTGTAGCAATTTCGACCTGATAAGCACAAATATCGACACTTGCATTTATCATAATGCGTTTGTTGTGCATTTTGCAGACTGTCTGAAACTTAATTGGTCATTCTATTTTACTACACATTCATGCATGAGATGAGACCTTAGTTGGGTCTAACTAAAGATGAAGAGAATATTTCTTTTGTTTTAACTGGGGTGTGGGTCTAAAAACTTGACGCACTATATGAATACGCAAGTATGAAAAGCATGAAAAAAAAGTTCGGCCAATCAAAACGGTCGAAACGTGATAGACGGGACAAAAATTATTTCGTTCGCTTTTGAAAGAAATCCTATGAGGTGTATCTTCGAATGATGGTTCTCAATTATTATTTTTTTTTTTTTGGAATTTTGATTAATAGACTAGAAAGGTGTTACAGACACGGATGCCTCCGCGCAATTACTTGTAACGAGACCTGAACCTATGACCCTAAGCGAGGGAGTATTCAACAGAGATTTACGCATGACATTTTATACTCGTGAAGGAGGCGGTGAAAGTGCCAATTTAACTTGAAATACTTCGATCATTGTAGAAATATGATACGGACATGAAATGGACACACCCACCCACCCACACGCACGCACACACAAACAGTCCCCCGCTCTTACACACACACTCACACGAACAGAGGTTACTGTTTATGCCCGTCGACGTTGCATGGGGGGACTTACCTCATTACCACACAATGACGCTTTTTGACGCCCCTACAGAAAAACAAAAGGGAAAGCATCGGGCAAAATAAATAAATTACTTGTTGCAAGCAGTTTCTTTATTCCAGACAATATTTTCTACCGAGAGAGTTGAAAACAATCTAAAATTTCACAAACTGTAAATAATCGTTCGCAACTTCTTTTAATTTGGAATAGTCGTAACTTTGCCATCTGGTATTGCGTTAAAAGGCCGTTTTTTTTGTTGTTTTTTTTTTTTTTGCGATACACAAATCTGAGATATGTTGATTGCGTGGAAATATATAGCAATATCAGTATTTTCTGTTATATCTTGACGGCTTTGCACCTTACCATGGCTTTCTGTCGTTTCTCACAAGATTAAAACCACAATATTCGATCCGAATCACTAGCTCCTCATCCTATTTGACCAATCGCTGCACCCTCCCCCGCCCTACACACACACTTACACCGTTCTCCCACCCGATAAATTCGGCAGGCAATTCTGCTTCGATATATAACAGCGTCATTTGAAAATTTCTTAAGGCCATTAGCATATAACAAAAAAGTAGAATGGTTGGTTGGTAATCGTCGTAACTACAGCTTATAGACGTTTGATTCGCCAGACCAACAAAAATCTTTACAGATTGGTGGCCAATGTTGGAAATCAAGTCTCCCTTCTGCTGAAAATAATTGATTTCATTGGTCGACCTTTTTTTATTGGCAGTCACGATTGGTTTATTTGGCATACTACTTGTCACAAATTGGCGAGAGACAAATAAAGCATTTGGTGATGAATTATATCAAAAGTCGGACAGAATATTTGCCTAACCCAGGGTTCTAAGCCACGACTCCGGGATAGAGTGTACAGCGAGCTGCCGACTGAGCTCGTCCGGCTTGACAATCAACAAAAGCTAAAACGGAGCACAAGCAAAGTAAATAAAAACAAAGGCGTTTTGTAGAATTACGTAAATAACCTGCCAAGTAAACATTTTATTTCGTTACGCAATTTTTAACATTTATGTGCAAAATATCGAATTCATATATTGCTTATGAATTCTAATTACGTTAGCAGTATGAATTTTAATTGATCATTGGGCGATGTGTTATATATTTGGTTAACATGTCATTTTTATTGTCGTCTGTAACTGACGTTTCATTATTTATTTGTACGTTGTTTCACTTTATAACAAATAACACGGCTCGCTGATTGGTTAAACGGCGGCTTTCATAGCACGTGGTACATGTAATTTGCACCGAAGGATTGTCTAAATGAACGTCAGTGGCTAGTGACGCGTAGCGTGTCAACAGGCGTTTTTTTTAATCCTCGTTGAGGATATGACGTAATGAACGTCTACATAACGTAAATACATTTACTATATAAGATGGCAGCAGACGAATGTTTTCATATCCAAAAGTAAAATAAACAGAGACAGAACTGAATTGGAATTGGACCAAGATTCTTATTAAAGGTAGGTGAAAAGCTTCGTAACCTATTACAAAACAAAATTTTTATCAGGCTCAAATTCAAAGAAGTTGGCGAAATTTGTAAAAGCTTTGGCTTACTTGGTAGAAAACATTTGGGATAATCAAGCGATTGCTTTTAACAAGCATATTTTTTTTTATTTTCCAAATATTTTCTACACCTTCTTTTGAGGAGACTTGTCTTGGAAATTGTCAATTCTCTTAATGTGAAGATATATGTGACCCGTAAGGCGAGAAGGGACCCGCCCCTTAACCCATTCCACACTTTCGTCCGTAGATTTTTTAAAATTGTCATCGTATAAGTTAGAAAACATTGTAGATGATGAAGAAACTGCTTGTAACTGATTATTCTAGACTCATAGAAAAGTTATAGAGTAAAAGTTTAGACCCTTGGCAACCTGCCCTGTCCTAGCAGTCTGAACTTGGTCGGGTTGTTTATTTTTTCCTCTTCCAATTAGATCTATCTTTCATAGAAAAATTAAATCTAGACGAATATCACAGTGATTTCAGAAGAGAATTCAAGTAAGATCTAATGTTACAATCCGCTTTAGTAAACGCCTCACCTATGGATGTTTTAACCAAGCCTGTTCTGAAAATTTAAGACCTATCCAAATTGAAAGGTTTGGCAAACGAAAATTTTAAGTGGACTCAATTTGAAAAATAACCATTTCTTGGGATAGAAAATATTGTTACAAGCAAATTCTTCTGTTTCTACAAAGTTTTCTCATTATAAAATGATAGGGACGTAAACACCAGGGATTGAACAGGAAAAGAGTAAACGTATTTTCACTTTTTAATGTCTACATGTGCCTACTAATGGTAACTAAACTGTAACTGATTGGCTTTTTTATTGATCAACTGGCTAATCGGGCTGTCAATAAAACAATCAATCGACCAATAAAATGATTCATTTAGACCAGTAGTGAGCAACCCCGACATTGGTCGCCATTTTTTCAGGCATTTTTGTTGGTTGGCCATTTAAACGTCGTAGCTACAGCTTATTCAAGCTGTAGTTACGAAACTTAGGTCGTCTACCAACCAATTTACTTTCTTGTTACATACTATTGGTTATGATAATTGAAGAATAACGACAGTTAAAATCAAATAAAATTCACGTCGAAGTCAATGAGTGGGGCCAGCGATTGTACGGTTATGTCATTTTTTATTCTTTTATCTTTTCAGAAATCAGATTGACAGAGAAAAGCTATAATACGACAAGATGAAAGCCTTATTGTTAACCGCAGTATTAGCTGTATTCCTTAACTTCGGTTCTGCTCAGAATGAATCTGCCCAAAATTTCTTGTTAGATATATGTACCAAAAACTTTGACTACCATCCCCATCCGACAGAATGCGATAAGTTTATCCAATGCCGTTATACCAATGGTAATATTCTGATAGGAGAAATCCAGCCATGTTCTTTCCCGTCATATTGGAATCAATCCATTTTAACATGTGTTAAAGTAAACGAAATGGTCTGTGAAACAGACATGTGTGAGAAGGAAATAGACAATACAACATTCCCCGGTGAGAAAAACTGCCGAGGCTACTGGGAATGTCAAAATGGCAAATCTGTACCATTGTGCTGTCCCGCAGGTCAGAAATATGTCAATTCAACAGTTGGCTGTATGGATAATGAAATAATGCACGAGTGTAACCAAACCTGTATGGACGACGTGTACATGTTTGCTATGTTTGAGAACAAGACGGCCCTCTTCGAGAATGAGACAACTGCAGAGAATGAGACAGCTATGGAGAATGAGAAAATCATAGAACTCTGTGATAAAGACGTCGTGCCAGGACAGCCTACCATGTATGAACTCCGTGTTCCAGGTTTTTTGTTTCCAATCCCTATGATGTGTGCCCCAGGTACTGTCTTCAACTATAGCACATGCAACTGTACCGTCCCGAGTGTCCAACTGATTATGGCACCTATGAAAAAGGAATGTAAACCAGAAGTATTCCTTACCGTTGACAACACGTCCATCCGTATGACTGGCAAAACCAAGCATATCACAAATACCGATGTTCTCATTGAAGACGGGAAAGCTATCTTTTATGGCAATGGTAGTAGATTAACCATCCCTCGGTTCAACAATGTCGAGCATCTAGACACCGTTATCATCAAGGTCAACTACACGTCTGAACATACAAAACCTGTTGTAGCACCTATCGTCTCAAACAGCGGGGAAAACTGCAACTTCCCTTCTATCTTGTTGTACGAAGATCCTTCAAACATTTACTTTGGTGCAAGTACAACAACCTCTACACGAACTGGCACTTTCACGTCCATTAATCTCGAACAGGAAGCTACGACTATGCCCGGCCAAATGACAAGGAAAAGCGTGGTGTACAAACTTAAGGATCAAGTTCTTTACGGACAATTGGGGAATAACATGACGGAGAAATCGGCCCCTGGCAATCTTATCAACGTTCACTGTCCTCTGCATGTCGGATATGCTAAAGATATGGTCAATTTTGAAGGCGAGCTCGAATCCCTCGAAATATACTTGTGTGATCCAGATGAAATATAAACATTTATCATATCAACCCATTCCAATACGATCCCACGTTTAACGCCCCTGAAGAAAAAGGCTATAGAAATCATTGTGGGTACTGAAGAAATTGTTTGTAACAAGCACATTCTTCAATGTTCACAGTGTTTTATACCATAAATGATAAAAGTTTTTTTTCAATTTCACATACTTGAATAGTCGACTGCAGCTTCTGTCAACTTGAACCAGTCTAAAATTCTGTGGTAAGGGAATTGGGTAAATTCAAAGTCTTATACATGACACAAAACCAAAGAAACTGATAGATATACTGGAAGATGTAAATGAAATGGAAAAGTACTGACACTTACATTTATCTTACTTTCTGTTTTATATCACTGAGTAATGGTGGCACTGGTTCGAGATATACCAGGAATCCATCGTTAGGTGCTACAGCCGCCTCAATATGATTGAAATTGCTTAAAGCGGCGTTAAACCTCATTCAAACAATCAAATTAATTTCACTAAATTGATATCTCTATACCAGGAACCCATTGTTAGGTGCTCCAGCCGCCGCGATATAACTGAAAGATTGTTGAAAACGGCGTAAAACCCCATTCAAACAAACAAAAAACAAATCTTTTATTGCAAAATTGACCAATCGCGAATGTCAATCAAATAAACACTCTACCAATGAAATATTTCATTTAGACCAGAAATGAGTTTTGAACTCCGTCATTGGCCGCCATTTTTGTAAACTTTGGTAAACTCCTATCGGAGTCGATGGGCGTTGCAAAAGTAGAAAGTGGGCGGGGCTAGCGATTGGTCAATTGAGCCATTACCACACAGTGACGCTTTTAAACGCCCCCTGAATATAAATTGTTGGAAATCATTGTGGTAAATGAAGAAACTGCTTGTTACAAGCAATTTCTTCATTCTCCACAATGTTTTCCATCCAAAACGACAAAATTTTTAATTTTCAAATTTACTTAAAATTGTCGTCTTCTTTGAGTTTGGACTGGTTCAAAACTTTATTGTGTGGGAATGGCTTAAACCATCACTACACAATAAAATTCAAGACCAGTCTTAATTCAAAGAAAATGATGATTTAAAAAACTTGTCTTTTGGGAGTAGAAAACATTGTGAAAATTGAAGCAATTTCGTTATTTTCTACAATATTTTCCAATATTTGTTTTATATATAGGGGCGTTATTGTGGGCGAATGGGTTAAGTAAAATTACACAGTTTGATTAACCCATTCCCACACAAGCCCTCCTTTTTACGCCCCTCAAGTAAAAAGCTTTGGAAAACATTGTGGAAAATGAAGAAATTGCTTGTGTCAAGCAATTTCTTAATTATACATATTGTTTTCTATCCCAAAAGACGAAAAAAAAATAAAATTCCATCAACTTGAAATTACGTTTGAAGCGTCTTTCAGTTTGGACCAGTCTAAAATTTTGCTGTGTTGGAATGGGTTAATTAACGGATCTCTTGACACGTCCAATTTTCTAATAGAATCTATTTTGCAAAATAATGATCAGTTTCATGTAACAAAAATAGTAAAATGGTTGATTTGCGACCTAAACGTTGTAACTACAGCATCAATAAGCTATAGTTACGACGTTTAAGTCGCAAAACTGAAATAAAGGCTTTACATACATGTTGGAGTTTAAACGTTCACTTCTGGTCTAAATGAATTATTTGATTGGTCAGTCGATTATTGATTGGTGATCCGTGAGAAATAAGATTTAGCATGTTCTATTTCCATTTTGTTCTTTAATTATTATTATTTCTTAATCGAAAAAGCATAATATTTGTATGTATGCTTTTTTTAAAATTCAATGATTTACAACAATATATATTATTCTTTTACCATTATGAGTGCAACGAAGTATTAAAATACAGCTTTATTTTTTAATCATGTTTTGAGTTGCTATTTACCAAGACTACTGGCGCCAGGTAATTTATTCTAATAATACTCTAATTCTATTGATTCATATTAACCCGTTACCACAACATACATTGTTTTTACGTCCCTCCTAAACATCTTTAGAAAACATTGTGGACATAAAATAAATCGCTTGTTTCAAGCAATACTTTCGTGTCCGTAATGTCTTCTTCACAAGAAAACAAAGAATCTTAGAATTGCATCAATCCAACCTCGTCTGCATTTTCTTTCAATTTGGAAATGTCTTAAGTTCTGTCAAGTGGGAATGGATGAAACGACATTCAACATCAGCGTATCAAGAGGGGAAGACCGGGGTGGTCCAAATCCCGCTCCAGGTAGCTCGGTATAGTATGGTGAGACAGCCATAAAGCAATGTATAACATCGGCAGTTAGATACCAACAAGTCGTAAATACAGCTTATGCACGGTGTATTTGTAACAAGCAATTTCTTCTTTTTCAACAATATTTTTACCCTACTGAATGATTAATTCCGCCATAAATTCTTGTCTGCAAATCCTTTGAATTTGGACAGCTCTTTCATTTTGCAAAACAGGGATGAGTTTACAAGACAACGGCATTCATATACCTGGTGAAACGAATTTTGACTGCTAGATAGCGACGCGTTGTCTGCGCATGTCATATTCTCCGAAGATTGACCTGTCTTCAGGACCGTATCACTTATCCAGATTGGGATAAATATTACTACGTCGTACGCATAACTCCATAATATATCGCCAAAAAGTAGAAAGTGGATATTTACGATAAAAACTACAATTGTGGAGAAATCAAACTTAATTGTCGTTTCAAATTGATTAGAAAAATAATAATTTCAAATTGCGAAAGTATGCATGTTTTACCTGTGCTTCAAGAACAGGCATCAAGAATATGAAGCGTGCTTTTCATGGACGCTGACATTTTGAATGTAGTTCGACGGAATCGGCCGAGTTGTCACGAATGACAATACCCAGAATGCTAAAATTAGATAGGTCAGTATTTGAAAAATGCTACCTATCGGAAGATAACGGATAGCGACGAAAAATTTCGAAAAGTCGACTGGGAAATAAATCGCACAAGCAATAGGATTGTCCCTTGAATTGACCAATCACGGATTTTAATCAAATAATCAGTCGAGTCATGAAATCATTCATTTCGACAAGATATGAGTTTTGGACTGCGGCCGCAGTTTTTGTTAACTATTTTTGTTGTTTAAAAAATCGGGACGGGATTTCCTGTCGGAGTCATTTTGTGTGGCTACGGAGTAAGTAGGCGGGGCTATCGATTGTTCATTTGTTTATTCCAATACCTGAAGGTTTCTGGTGACAATTTTAAGTTAATCCATTCCAACACAGCAAAATTTTAGACTGGTCCAAATTGAAAAAAAGCTGCAGACGACATTTTCAAGTTGATGGAATTTTGATTTTTTTTTTTTGGTCTTTTTTGATAGAAAACATTGTGGATAATGAAGAAATTGCTTGTATCGAGCAATTTCTTCATTTTCCACAATGTTCTCCAAAGTTTTTTTCTTGAGGGTGTAAAAAGGAGGGATTGAGTTGGAATGGGTTAATGAAAAGTAAAATTCTGTCTTTGAGGATGGAAAACAATGTGAACAATGATCAAATTTCCTCATTGTCAGCAACATTTTCAAGCTTTTGTCTCGAGAGGCGTTAAATCGGAATGTGTGGGTATATTGACGGAGCGTGATTGTCAATCAAAAATTGATCGACGAAATAATTTTTAGAATTATGGGAAGGAAGTGGATTTTGAACTCCGACATTGGTTGTAATTTATGCGGAGCAATTGTAAACACCCAAGTGTTAAGACAAGATTTTAAGGTCTTCTCGGAGTTCAACGAGTACAAAGGCTAAACCACTAGATCTATTGAATGCATACGCCGTAAAAAGTAGTTTTTATGTATTTTAGGAATATTGCAAACTCTGTATGCAAGGTCATTACCTATGTATTTTTTTCTCACCTGAGCACATCGTATTCAAAATGACTCTGATCAATGGCTTCAAAGAAATTGCAGACTAAAGTTTCAAATTGCAGAAAATTCTGAAATATTTATCTCTTTGGATAAAAAAAACAACTATTTTCTTAATGGGCGTAAAAAGGAAGATTGTGTGGAAACGGGCTAACTCCTAGAGTTACTTAAACCTCGTTTATTTATCACGATAACCTTTGACAAAAAAAAAAAATACTTATAACAATACGCTTTGCTAATATACATTACTATCATTACTTTGATTTGTGTTGTGAAAATCCCTTGAACTGGAACCAAAAGCTAAATTGCATCGCTAGACGTGATTCATCGCGTAAAACGACGATCTACAAACCTCTACAGCCTGTTTAGAAAATACTTTAAATTTAAATTAATACCTTTTTCTGTAAATAAATTCGGTATGTTTTTCATCTGAAATGTATGCCGTAATGCACTCAGCCATCAGGGTTTTTTTTTTTTTTTTTTTTTTTCCTTTTTTTTTATAGATTATCACGGTTTTTCAAAGTCTTGGTGTCTAAAATTTCCAGCATTCGAATACTTACTGTACCGTCACTGTATGATGAAATACCGTCATAAGTTTTAATTGGTCGTAGACCAATTTATATAACCATAAACTCGAGATTGGGTCGCTGCATTTTACCAAAACTGCCTTTAGCCCAACTGGACGTATATTCTGACGGGAAAACAGAAAAAAATCATTTAATTTTACAAGTAAAGAATTATCAAAAGGAGTAAAGGAAAACTGGACGGTCACACGCTTTAAAGATGAAATCTTCAAGGATTTTCCGCTAGAGATGAACGCGTCTAACCAACCCTTTCTTTCAATCACATTAAGGTGTAAACAAAGATGATACTGCCACTCAATTTTTTTCCAGCCATAAGTTAATCAAAGTACTGAAAGTTCTTTTTGAGAGCAAATTTGATTATTATGCTTTCAAGCAGTCTAAAGAATTCGCCCAAAGTATAGTATCAATTGATTTTTCCTTTGTTTATAATCAGCGCTGTTTAGGAACTTGTTAAATTCTGCCAAGAAAAAGAGAGGGTTTTGAAATTTCATGAACCTGCTGTCAGCATTTGCTCTTAAACTTAAGTTATCATATTTCCATAATTTTCCTGTTTTGGCTTTATAAAAAAAGCTTGCTGGGATGATCTAACCATGACTATTTAACAATCGAGAATTTTGAAAAATTTAGTTTTCACAAAAAGTTGCTTTTGTCGGTACCCATGTTGCAACAAGGTCTTACGTTCGTGTAAAATAATATTAGTTTTATTTAACATTCACGGAACTATCATACACTAGGATAGAACCTACGTGTTGTGAAAGTAATAGAAATTATAGTTGTTCTAGTCGGAATGCAACGATATGTCCAATTTCTCAGTGACGACCAATTACAGTGCGTACGGCACTTTGATTCCTTATCGTTCTGATCGCCAACGTTCTTTCTAATGCTATTTTTAGATTTTTTTCCCAATATAAGCCATGAAATGAAACTTGTCATGAGTATCCGTCACAATAAATGGTGACGGCAAGCAATCAGACACTAGACTGATAATGGACCAATCGCTGGCTCAACCCTTTTAGTCCGTTAGCCACGCCCAATGACTCTGACTGGAAGTCCCGCTTCGGTTTATAAAGGCGTTAGTTTGCAAGATTTATGGCCGGTAGCATGGTACAAATAATTAGCATGGTTGGTTGGCGACTAAACGTCGTAACTAAAGCTTGAATAAGCTGTACTTACGACTTTTAAGTCGCCAAACCTACAAGAATAATTCAGCAAAATGTCGGCCAATGTCAGAGTTCAACCTAAACTCGCAGTCTGAATGAATGATTTCATTGGTCGATTGATTATTTGACGGACAGTCGCGATTGGTCAATTGGCTTTTATAAGACCCAGATAATTTGCTATCCTTTTCCATGAAATCATATCAAATCTTTTTACAAGTTTGACGTCTGTTTCAAACTAGCCAAATCTTAAATTGTGTTACCGTGAATTTGATTACTACAAGACGACAACATTTTAGACTGGTCTAAATTCAAAAAAGTTGCAGCAGGCATTTTTTGTGTTTAAATTTCACTCTCTTTTTTAGATAGAAAACAAGAGGTAGCAAGGAATTTCTTCATTTTCCACAATGTTTTCCAAAGTCATTTCTTCTTGGGCGTCAAAAAAAACCTCAATGTGTGTTAATGGGTTAATAGATGGATAAAATTCAGATGAGAGCCTAGCGTTACAATGTACGAGGGAGAGTCAATAAATAACCAGCCTATCCCATTTCCGATTGACCAAAACGGCCACAATTTCCCCGCTTTGTTGCAATACATGTTTTAGGCCTCGGGGCAAAATTACACCCGTATCGGCTCATTTATCGATAAGATACTGAATGTCAAACATGGCTAGTAATGCAACGGCGTGTTTTTCGTCTAAATTGGAGTACCGTGCAGTAATTCGGTACTTGTATTTGAAAGGGAAAAGGGGTAAGGAAATCCATGGCGAGTTGGTCGATGTATATGGGTCTTCTGCACCATCGTATGCTCAGGTTAAATTCTGGGTCGGTGAATTTAAAAGTGGTAGAACGTCTTTAGAAGATGATACCAGGTCCGGACGCCAAAAGATGCCACCGATGAAGAAATGAGTAAAAAGGTGCAGGACCTAGTATACTCTGATAGGCGAATTCAGGCGGAAGAAAAAGCGAAGGCATTAGGCATATCACATGGTAGCGTTTCAACCATCTTGCACGATCGCTTAAGTATGCGCAAGCTAACAGCTCGTTGGGTCCCCAAATCCCTTAGCGACGAGCAAATGGCAACCAGGGCATCAGTATCTAGCGTCTTGTTGAAGCGGTTTAAGTCGAAGGAAGAAGATTTTCTTTTGCGTCTTGTAACTGTAGATGAGACTTGGGTCCATTATTATGAACCAGAGAATAAATCTCAGAGTCGTCAATGGGTAGGGCCTGGGTCTCCAAGGCCAAAAAAGTTCAAGACACAACCTTTTTGCTGGCAAGGTGATGGCCACTGTATTTTGGGACACAAAAGGCGTTATCATGTTAGACTTTCTACCGAAGAAAAGTACAATAACTAGTGCGTACTATGCTAACTTGCTCGACCAACTGAGAACTGCAATTCGTGAAAAACGCCGAGGTAAACTCTCTAAAGGGGTTCTGCTCCAACAGGACAACGCAAGAGTCCACACTTGCAAAGTTGCAATGGATACTGTTGAGCGAAATGGGTATGAATTAATACCACATCCTGCCTATTCTCCATACTTAGCTCCTAGTGACTTCTTCCTATTCCCAAACTTGAAAAAAGATATCCGTGGACGTCATTTCCGGTCCGATGAAGAAGTCGTGGCGGCAGTTGAGGAGTGGGTCAATGGAAAGGAGCCTGACTTCTTTAGTTCTGGACTGATGGCACTTGAACACCGTTGGTCTAAATGTCTCATTCTGGAGGGCAACTGCATCTAAAAAGAAGAGATCGATCTCGACCGAAAGTAGGTCAGGCTGGTTACTTATTGACTCACCCTCGTAGGTATTTATGGAGATGTAAAACGTTCAGAGAGTTATCAGGCAATGTGATCAAGGAACCTGTTCTATAGATTTTGGACTTAACCCGTTCCCAGCCAAGCCCTCCTTTTATCGCCTCTCATGAAAAAAGCTTTGCAAAACGTTGTGGAAAATGAAGAAATTGCTTGCATCAACCTATTTCTTCATTATCAACAAAGTTTTCTATCAAAAAAGACGAAAAGATTAAAATTCTATTATCTCCAGATTGCCGTCTGCAGCTTCTTTCAGTTTGGACCAGTCTAAAATTTTGTCCAGTGGTAATGGGTTAAAAGACATGCAAACTTTTCCCCAGTTTGCCTAAATGTAATACAAATGAGCGTATGCGTGACATTTCCAACCATTACACATGTGCGCCAAGTAAAGACTCAGATCAGCCTGTGCATCCGCACAGTCTGATCAGAGTCTCACTTTGCGCTCTGTAGACAGATACTGACCCATAGCTTCTTTAAACAATCAGTGAATGTTCTAACTGCCCCGAATGGCTGTCCAGGTTGCTGAATGTGTGCGAGTCATACAAATGCGAAATGGTTTGAAATTTCACGAACAGGCTCAAATAATATGTTTTGTTAACATCCGTTTGTCTACCATGGTGCCATCTGGTAGTAGTCACTTGAGAACTTGTTCGTATTATACACCTTTCGTGAGGAATAGAATGTTTGACCTTTCCCAAGTTCAAATCCCTTTCAAGCCTTAAGGCCCATGTTAATGGTATTCATTAGAAGCATTTCATTAAAGAGTTTAGTTACAAGATGTCTTTTCCATGCTGCTGAACTGTCGGATCGCCCATTGACTCCCCTGACCGCCCCACTGTCTCCAACAGAAAGTTCCAATTCGATATTAAACGGCGTTGTTTGCGTCAAAAGAGTAAATATTTTGGTTGGCGACATAAAAGTCGTAACTACAGCTTGAATGAGCTGTAGTTACGACGTTTAACTCGCCAAACCAACAAAATGCTTCACATAAGTGTCGACTAATGTCGTGCTTCAAATATGACTTCCGGTCTAAAAAAATGGTTTGATTGATCGATCGATTCATCGATTAACGGCCGCGACTGGTCGATTTCTCTTGTCGAGAGCTGTGGAAACGGTCCTAAACTTAATGAATTCGGTCGCATAAAAGAGGTGGTCGCCATTACAAAATTCACCATTTTTTCTCTTGTTTATCTCATTTGAGCACTATATACATGTATCTTTAAATTTTGCTTAAACTCTAGTGTAGAGCTTCAAGCAGATAATTTCATGAAATAAAAATTAGGTTTTATTATATACTTGTACAGGCAAAACGATTTATTTCACTAAAACATCAATTGTGTATGTACGCCTTTATGAATAATCACAATTTGCCTATTTTTTTCATTAGTGATGCATATGCAAATAAGAAAATTTTAAAGTTTATTCCTTTACATGTATTATTGGACACATAATATAGACAGGTTTAATAAGATATCGAACATTATGTATGTGACACTCTTTCAGGGGTCATACGTAAATTGTATCATTAATTTATTTACGTTTACTTTTTTTCAATAGAATCTTTTTTAATGAATAGGTCAGTTTTATTTTATTTATTTATTTATTTATTTTTGATAACAATGTTTATTATGAAAATCAGCAGACAGTTTTTGTATTTCTCAAAACCGACGTATGTTAACTAAATATATAAAATCCTGTTAAAGTATATTATCAAAGTACTGAAAGTACTGTAAGGCTAGCAAAGCATGTTTTTTATTAAGTAATATTCTTTGTCAAAGGTAATTATGATTGATGGAATGAGAAAAGTTTTGTCTTGTACGGTGGAAAACAGTGTGGACAATGAAGAAATTGGTTGTTACAAGCAATTTCTTCACTGCCGACATTGTTTTCCAAAGCTATTTTCTTGGGATGTTTCAAAAGCGACATTGAGAGGGTCAGGTTAAAAAATGCATGCTTTTATAGGAGTTGTCTAGAATTTGAATAAAGTTTATTCTGTGTCCATTAAAAGCTGTTGCAGAGTTTGCAATATTCTTGAAATAGGAACTACTTTTTATGGCGTAGGCATTTAATGTTTTAGTGTTTAGCCTCCAGTGGCAGTTTGCACTCGTTGAACTCTAAAAAGACCTCAAAATTTTGTCTGTTAACTTAGGCTATCTCAGCAACTAAAAGGGCATGTCGGACTGGTCCACTTTAGATGTGATGGAATAATTGAGATGGGCGAATACATTTGCAAAGCCCGTCAGTTAAATGTCTTCATATAAAGTCTTGATCTTGATATGAAGATTTTGTTCTCATTATAATTCTTTAGATACTACGTGATGCGTCAAGCACAAAGGGAGTTCAGGTCCTTGGAAATGATACATGCGTAAGTTTATCCATGTCCTAATGCTAAAATAACATAAAATTCGGCGACGGCGACATGTTTGCGATTCCTATTTATCATCGACCCATTAAATATAAAAGAACTGCGGACCGACGTTGGTGATTGCAAGGGGGACTAGTCGCCGATTTCTAATGAGAGATTATAAAAGGATAGAAAATACATCTGCGGTGTGTACAAAAACAACCAGAGTACGCCAGATGATCGGCCAAGGCCCGACCGATGGTCGGCAATTAGTTGCCATTGCTATACCTACTTCTGCAAAATCAAAGGACGTAAAGTTCCCCGGTCAAAGAAAAATAAGTTGTTTGATCGGCCCATGCACCTATAACGAGGTATCGCCGATGAGTCGCCGATTTTATCACCGATTCCACAATAGCGTTTATATGACAGTAGCTTATCTTTTATTGAGTCAAAGGAATTTTTTGTTCCCCTTTAATTACGTTTGTCAAATCCTTTAATTGCAGGGGTATTTAAGATTGTGATTATGTAAGTCCTTCCAAAACTAACACAGAAACGTTATCAAAAATTCTTTATACCTACTTATCAAAAGGAAAAGAGTGAGACATTTTGTCGGGAACTGGAAGCAAATCTCCAAAATTATGGAAATCCCAAGGCTCAGAGAGCTACAAAACGAGTATAAAGGGGATATCATGTTAAGATAGCTATACAATGTATTGTATTTTCTTTGAGCTGCGGAGGAATTTTATATATAGGGAATATTACAACAGTGTCTTTTTCTATGCGTTGTTATCGTGTTCGAGAATCGTGTGTAGGTATTTTTTATTGGATGAGACCGAAGGTCGAATCCAATAAAAATACCTACACACGATTCGAGAATACGATAATAGAAAATAGAAAAAACACACTGTTGTAATATTCCTTTTATTATATACCTTTTAGGACATCGCATTAAAAAAATCTTTAAATGATTAAGAAATAACCAACTTTCCGAAAAAAAACGAAAGTCAATAAACAAAGAGGTAGTCCGTGTTTATCGGTACTCGACGAATACGGGTTTTTAGTACACGCCGAATATTGATTTTTGTTCTGTCGAGTTGTATTAGATAGCAAGATTTTAATCCATATCTTTTATGGGTATATAACACGCCCGGTAATCTCGGGCTCCATCTCTTTTTGGAGAACAGTGCAAAATGGAGACAATGATACTTCCGATATGGAGCCAAGGACCGGAACTGAACAGAAAAGGTAAATAATACAGTGCACCTCGCGTACAATTTGATCTCCTATTAACCTATTATACATTTTCCCAAAACGTCCAGAGTTTCATACCACATAGAAATGATTATATTATCCGTTGGCGGTGATAGATTTCAAAAATAATTCCGTTTGTGAATAGAAACTTGAATCAAAGTTTGGACATCGGACCCGATCAAACACGAAATCGCGTGTTGAAATCGTTCAAATCTATGTAATCAACAGTTCTGAAAGATTTAAGTGGCAATGACTGTGAAAGGAATGATAACGTGTTGATATACAATAATGTTACCACAAAGAACTGCGTTTTCCTACTCCTTTTACGGATTTTCTTAGATGAGAAGGAGACAAGGATGCGGTGCGGGAGACAAGATTCAGAGGGAGAGGCGATGCATATATAAATGTACTGTAAAACTTCAAATAGAACCCCATACTTTTATGTAACCCCAGCCCCTCTTCGGACGTCAAAGCCGATCCTTTTTGTATGATTTTCGGAAAACTTATTACCTGTAATAAACCCCAATCCCAAACAAATCAATGCCACAATGAATTCAATAGAGGGCGAATGTAACTGTTCTAAACCAAATGTCCCCTTTTGTGATGGTTCATGCTTAGATAATTGGTTTGCTTAAAGTTTTTTCTTCATACATGTATCTAGAAGGCGCTGTATCCTAGATTATTTCAAAAGGTAAAAAACTTCACTGCTTAAGTTAAAACACCGTGAAATTGACAATTTTTGGATGATTTGGGAATCATTGAAATTGAATGAGTGGGAGGAGCGAGTTTTGAACGAAATTAAAGGTATGTAATCACAGATCGCTAATTTCGTCCAATTTGCGATATTTTTACCTCAGACGCTTTAAACCCCACAGCTGCCAGTAAAAATTGTGGAAAATTGTTATCGAATTGAATGAAATGCTGCGCATTTTGGACGGTTGTTAAATGTTATTGAACTATTTTGATGGTTTTTAATGGTTTGAGTGAGTGTTTGGAATGAATGATTGGAGTGCTGTGTGAGTGATTTTGAATGGTTTTGATCGATGTAAATGTCAATTTCACGATGTTACTAACTGTATACTATGTATACTGTACATGAACCACCTGCTCTTTGCAGTCGAAGTAAATCTTCGCCCCCCTTTTTTCCGTCTTAACATCTGTAGCCTGTAATTAACACCCACCCCTTTTTTTAAAGAAGTTATATAGAGCTTTTACAACGTATAAGGCACAGAACGTCCGTTTATTGCAGATCTGAACTCCTTCCGCTATACATATTTCTAAGAACCTAGCGTATTTTTCAAATTTTGTGATGACCTGAATTCTCAAATTAGCTATTTGTGTTTCTTTGATAATGTTTCGTTAGAATAGATTTACAAAAATTATTACGCGCTCACTTTATATTCACCATTGTGGCCCGGTAAGTCAGTTTGGAGAAAGGAGAAAAATATAGACCAGATATAAATATGGCTGTTCATGAGAGTCTGAGAGACACATTTACTGTGTAAAAGGGAAAGAAAAAGTGTCCTGTAATATGCATAAAATACAATCCTAGAAAATCATTCACTGTATTCTTTTATATGCATCGCCTCTCCCTCTGAATCTTGTCTCCCGCACCGCATCCTTGTCTCCTTCTCATCTAAGAAAATCCGCAAAAGGAGTAGGAAAAACGCAATTCTTTGTGGTAACATTATTGTACATCAACACGTTATCATTCCTTTCACAGACATTGCCGCTTAAATCTTTCAGAACTGTTGATTACATGGATTTGAACGATTTCAACACGCATTTTCGTGTTTGATCGGGTCCGAATTCCAAACTTTGATTCAAGTTTCTATTCACAAACGGAATTATTTTTGAAATCTATCACCGCCATCGGATAATATAATCATTTCTATGTGGTATGAAACTCTGGACGTTTTGGGAAAATGTATAATAAGTTAATAGGAGATCAAATTGTACGCGAGGTGCACTGTTTTATTTACCTTTTCTGTTCAGTTCCGGTCCTTGGCTCCATATCGGAAGTATCATTGTCTCCATTATGCACTGTTCTCCAAAAAGAGATGGAGCCCGAGATTACCGGGCGTGTATAATAAATATATATATTTCACGAGATCGAAGGTCAATCGGAAATCAAATTTTCAAGATGTTGTATCGCGATCGCAACATAATATTCCAATTATGATATAATTCTTTTATTTAAAAATTTCACTGAAATAGTAAGAATATTTGTATTTCGCTTCCCCTTTACCATTCTAATTACATTTATTTGTATTTTGTATTCAAACACCGAATGAAAATGACGTCATCTAAGATTACCTTATATGAGCTCGTGCGTGACATTTCCAACCATTACACATGTGCGCCAAGTAAAGACTCAGATCAGCCTGTGCATCCGCACAGTCTGATCAGAGTCTTAACTCTGCGCTCTGTAGATAGATACTGACCCAATACGTCTCTACACAATCAGCGAATATTCTAATTGTCCCGAATGGCTGTCTAGGGTGCTCAATATGTGTGAGTCACGCACATGCGAAATTGTTGGAAATGTCACGCACAGGCTCATATGATACAGTGTTTGACTTTGTCTTTCTGGCGTGTCCGATTTTTGTCTGTGTGAAATGTATATATTTTACTTGAAACATCTAAAGGTATGTTTTAACCATTGTCATGCTGAACCCGCAATATTCCGGTTTTTTGCAGGAGGTGTAGACCAAGATCAGCCTGCACATAAGTGCAGTCTGGTCTTGGTCTACACCTCCTGCTTGTACTTTTCCTGCATGAGTTGATTATGAAGTTGATTTCCAAAAGAAATATTTTATTTTTGAACAACAAGTTCTATCAGTGCTTTCAGCCCTTTGATTTGACAGCATTTCAGCAAGGTAATTTATACAGCATGACAAGGGTTAAGAAATTCTATCATTATTTCCAAGTGTAATGGTGAACATATCATTTCTTCATCTTGCGATTGCTTCCGAGCAAATATTCAATACGAATGATTGGGATCTATGAGAATTGAAAGACTTGCAAAACCTAAAGTTCTGTTTGAGGCAAATCAGATCTGGTGTCTGATTACCACATGGATTCCGTGTACCACGTGACCTTCATGGACGTGATAATTGGCAAAGCTTTGGAAGCGAAGGTAGGCGGCTTGTTGTCCGTTGGGTTATTTGTGGTGTGTGTGTGGAGGGGGGGGGGCACTAAGTTTGAAATGAGGCGGATGATTATAAAGACGACATTTAGTTAAATGAATAGCTTCCGATTTCAGCAAAATGTCCGGGAAAAAGGGGATTCGGGGCGTGAAAAAAGGCGTGTTGACACGACCATAAATAAGTTCCTTTTTTGTGAATCCGAGTTTTAACTTATCCGTTTTAATCAAGAGGTATATTTCATGAGAGAGATAAAAAAAAAAAAAGACCAACAAAACATAAATTATTTGACTATAATTCTAGTTGAAAAAAAAAAGATGTTTAAATCCTTTCCTGTGCAAACTCGGGATTTTACGTTGCTGCCATTTATACTTGAAAAAACATAGTGGAAAAATGAAGAAACAAGCAATTTCTCCTTTTCCCACAATATTCATACCACAGAGGATGGTTTCATTTCAAATTACATCCAATTTTTATTGTCGGCTGCCACTTTTTTAAATTTCGGACCAGTCTAAAAGTTCAAGAAATGGGAAAGGGTTAAATGAAATCTAAGGATCGTGAAAACAGGTGAATTGATTGTGCAATAGTTGAATGACGCATGTGAACAAAAGATCTATTAAATTAAGGGTGTATTAACATTTTTCATGATTGACAGATATGGCGAAAACCATAACTCCTACGAATACATATTTGAATCACAAAAAGATTTGACCCATTACCAGACGGTAAAATTTTAGACCAGTCCAAATTGAAAGGAGTTGCAGACGATAATTTAAAGTCTATGAAATTTTAGTGTGTTTTTTGAAAACATTGTGTTAAATAAATAAATTGCTTGTTAAAAGCAATTTCTTCATTTTACACGATGTTTCAGAAATCATTTCTCTCGAGGGGCGTCAACAAAGGCCACTATGTGGGAATGGGTTAATGTTCATATCGTCTATCAAAGTTTCTTCTTTCTGTTACGTTAAATAGTGAGCTTGGAGCAACAGTATATCTATATACTGTATATAGGCACTTACGACAGTGTTGTCTTAAGACCTCGAAATATTCACAATACAATATTATGAGTCCGTGGCTATGTTTACTCTTGTACACAAAATAAGACTGTTTCGAACTATTCATACTTGATATTTTGTTCCATGCGTTTGGGGTTTAACCACGCTTTCAACAGTATTTCAGTTATATAGTGCAGATGGTTCACCTAACCAAAGCTCCCTGTCGTTTCTAACATCAGTGCAACAACAAACCAACTACCCATCCCACTTAGACGCACAAATTATCACTTGCCCATGTGTGAGAGACAAACGATAAATATCGAGAGGACTGTGTTCAAATTTAGGAAAGAAGGTAGGCCGAGCAAAGGTTCGAACTCACTACCCCGGAAGTGAGAGCGCATCGCGTTATCGACTGAGCTAACTGGTATATAAAGAAATAGAGGAATGTGTATTGTTTCATCGAGATATGAAGCTCAAAGCCTAATTACTATTTTGTATGAATGCACGGCTTTATACAGATCTCATCCTCAGTTCCTAAGTCCCCAGCCCCTACCATTTCCTTTTAATCATGTCAAATGCATTAATGCTTAAAATTTTAGATAAGTTCAAATAAACTCTTATCTGTCATACTAGAAACTTTATGACTTTTTGTTACAAGGAAAATAAATCTTTTATTTCCATAAAATTACATATTACATACATCTTTCCATTATTATTAGTTGAGTATGCGAGGTAGAGAGGTATTGGTCAAGTTACAATGTTGAAGTTGCTAACCAAACAAAAATATCGGATCAAAAGTTCGCATCCGGTCTAAATGAATAAATTGATTGGTCAATCGATTTTTTTATTAACAGCGTAATTTTTTAAATTATTATAATCATTATTATTATTTTCTTTACGGGGAGGGTTTTACCAGAAGGCACATTTTTCCAAAAAAGGTTGAGTCTGAACGAGAGGAGTGCTGGGCTGAGCAGAGAGGGATGTAAAAGAGGTTTGTATAGACACTCAAGTAAACGGTATAAAAGGTGCTCCATCGCTAGTTAACCCATTCCCAGACGGCAAAATTTTGGACTGGTCCAAATTTAAAGAGTTGCAGACGACAATTTAAAGTTTATGAAATTTCAGATTTTTTCCACTTACTTAGCAGAAAACATTGTGTAAAATGAAGAAATTGCTTGTAACAAGCAATTTCTTCATTTTATACAATGTTTTCACAAATGTTTTTCTTTAGGACGTCCAAAAGCTTCACTGTTTGGGAATGGGTTAAAAACGTTTTCGTAAAAAAAGAAAAAGCAAAACAAGTCTGTTGAACAAAAATGCAGTAAATCGATTAATAATATTACCTGTCTAACAAGGAACGATTATGTTTTGGTGACAATTAAATGAATCACCTAGATGTACTCCCATTTTACTCCCTAAAACCGCTTATTGAGTCGAAACAGTAAATTCAATTAATCTTTAATTCGGATTTAAACCATTGCGCATTTTCATGTACGTAAAACGTTTAAAATCGTATCAGAAAACAACGATATTTTTTTCTTGCGACTGTATTAGAAAACGTCTTATTATTTAATATAATCTAAATCATTCGAAGAATTCATTGTCAGTGAATTCGATTATCAAAATTACTTCACTGTTTAGGATGAAAGGTTAAAGGGTGTGTAGCTGGTATGCATCGCGTCAACAGCCTCAAAGGAGCGTCCATAACGTGTTATAAATGACACGTTCTTGGCGTTTAAACGTAAATAACGTTTGCTGGTTGACCACGAGACTTTGAACAGACAAGAGAACAGGTGAGAACTAATGATTTTGAAATGATGTGAATTAAATTGGATCTTAGCGTAAATAAAACTTACTATAGTTGGACAAGGATAAGTATATGTTTGTAAGCAAATTTGAAACGAGTTTAATTGTGGTTATATCCGACCGGTGAATGTCATGTTGTCACATTATCTTTACTGAAAGAACAGAGAAACGCATTATCAATTATTTCTAATATATTTCAAGAGTCAAAATCCATTACAGTTCATTTACGTAAAACGTAGAGAATTTTATAAACTTACATTATTTTGTGCTCAAATTTTAAGTGCACACTCGTCTCCCAATTGTAACTTCTTGCAGCGGTAACCATT